>JBCFYV010000012.1:78562195-79162195 GCA_039000515.1 Timema cristinae
TATATTATGATTCATACATCCTTAGCATACAATACATTCAACTCTGTCAGGTTGGTCAAATTGTAGGTAAAAAGATGGCATTTGATCTTTTGGACCAATCACAGATGTTTCATTTAAATAATTTTCATTAACTCCCACATAAGAAACTTGGCTTGCATGATTATTAATTTTATTTTTAGCTTTTGGCAAAGCGTCTCACTACCTGTTCGGGTCATATGTTTAATAGTTAATTAAGCAATCAAACAACATAGCTAGGCACCAATTGTTTTTAAATGATCCTAAGCTTTATTAGATTTGCTAGGAGTGAACTTTTTGGGGGGCAGTAAGGTTGTTTAGCGCAGTGTTCCGCAAACTTTTTAAGTTCCCAGTGCACTAAATAAGTTTACATTTTTTGTGGCACACTGTATTGTTTCGGGTATGTGCCCTGACAGCAGAAAATGGATTACACACACAGTCCAACACTTACATGATAAATCAGACTTAGGAGTGTAGACAATTTTTTTCCTTAAATAACTTCAATGTTCCAATATTAAAGGTTTCAAGTTCTTTTTCTGTACCCACTTCCTTAACAATGGGCTCAAACCATAGTAATTTGGGTACACCATAAATATAACTTTGTAAAAGCTTATGATTTTATCAAATGTATTTAGAATATTAGTAAGTATGAGTAAGTAAGAAATGTGGACGATGCTCAGCTGCCGCTCATACCACCTTCATTCATTTTCTTTTTGAACAGTAATGTGTGACATTCTGGGCTTTGGTTGAATGACACGCCTTGTTTTTTGCTGTGGCACACCAGCAAGCTGTAGCACACTGCATACAAAGAAGTGGCTTGGTGGGTTTATTAAAGTGTGTCCAAAACAATAAAAACCCTCAAGCATTATCTAATGGACCCATTTGTGTTGACCCTGTCTCTGAATTTGTAGTCAAGTTGGAGGAATTTGTCTTCAACTTAAAACCTTCTAACGTCTTAAGTGCATCAACAAATAGTTTTAAGTTAATTTCAAAGATTAAGTACAAATGCTGACTACTAAATAGCAGGCAAGTTTAAGGCTATTTTAATAATGTGCTGTGTTTACATTTCCCATGTATTCACTACTAGCCATCCTGCATGGCATTGCCCGTGACTCCTTAAAAAATTTGTTAAAAATAGCCTACTTATTAATTTAAAATTTTGGCTTCGAGGTGCATTAGGACCCCCTTTCGTCTACCTATGTTAAAAATTTCAAATCTCTGCGTGCCATAGATTTGGCTGGACATCGCACACAAACAAATACACAAACAATTCCTTTTATTATTATAGATAAATTAATTTTATAATAACTCTTAGTAGTTTATTTTTCCTTGTCTTTAGTTTTATCAATTTCCTTTATTATAAAATTATTTAGTCATTGGGCCACCTCATTTTTAGACAGATAAGTTAATTTGTAATTGAATATAAATGCTGTTAGTAGATGGCTATGCACACACAAAGTGTGTTGGAATACTTTTTAAATAACTTGGTATATGAGAGTTAAAATGAATCAAGTAGGCCTACGCCGGTTAGCACGCAAACAGATAAGACCTGTGTTCACAAAGTACATTTAGTAACGGGTAAAAATAGGGTTTTGAGATGGGTGAACAAAGAGGTAGACCTGGAAGCTAGATAACCCTTACCCTAAATAATTATCAATATTATAAATAATGTGTTTCTCTAAATTAAGTAACCGTGGTACCAACATGTATAATATTCAGTTAAAATAAAGCTTCAAATTCTAAAATAAATAGTATCTCTTCAATCGGCTGTGTCCATCTAACCCCACCTTTATCTATATAACCTTGAGATGCTCTACCGAAACAACTGACTGCCGTGGACGACAACTTTTTATGAAGAACAGCTGAGTAGAGGTGGGTGACTTGGTACAGTACTTCCTTCATGTATTAAAATCCTAGCCTCATTGTCATTGGTGAATCAGACTGGATAAGTTTGACCTTGACAGACAATTCAATATTAATGTAGTTTGTGAATAAAATTGCAGATAAATGTGCAAACCTATCATTTTAATGTTTAAATATTATTTTTAGGTGTTCTTTCTTGTGAGAGGTCCATTCTTTTTGTCAATGAACTTAGACCACCGATGGGCCTACGCCCTGTCATTTTCATCCTCCTTCATCTCCCCGAATGTTCTTCCTTTGTTCGAGTCATCCATTGTTTTAATCTTCCTTCCTAAGCTCCCCTTACCCGTAACCCTTCCTTCTACGATGTTGTGTAAAAAAAAAATTAAATCAAATTATGAGTTCAGGTTTGCCACTATAAAATGCAGTTCCCCAAATTTTCCAAACTTTTCAAAAGCAATTTCCATTTATCATAAAATTGATTTGTGTTTAACAAAATGATTTGAATTTGATGGGGAAATATATGTGATTGCTATCCAACCTTGAGTTTCTGGAAATAAAGAAAGAAATAAAAATAAAGAGGAAAAGAATGAAAAAAGAGAAATTAAGAGAAAGAAATAGAGAGAAAAAGAAAGATATAAATAAATAAAGAGAAAAGAAATATAAAGAAAGATATAAATAAAGAGAGAAAAAGAGAAATAAATAGAGAAAGCTAAAAATAGAGGTGTTCAAATCAATATACTTAGTTTTTAGTTTACTTCTTCTTCCATGTCAAGTGAGGACTATATTATGGATCCAAAGTTCTCAGTTAAATATTCCAGTAAAAATATTTTTTATGTGTGTATTATTAAAAAAATATCTGTGTTTCCCCGGCTCTCCAGGGCGTGGCAACCCAGAAGATTAATTTTTATGGATAACATGTATATTAAATAATAGTTTTTATGCAAATGCACTGATTTATAACTAATAAAAAAATATTACAATATCCAACAAATGAAGACGTGAGAAGATGCTAATACTATATTACCCCTACAGATGGTCACATGGTCTAACATATTACTATTATACTAGACCAGTTGCCAGTGATGGAGTGAGGTTTGAATCCTGGTCAGTGTATTGAGAGTGGTTTATCCTACCTATTTTCCAGTCTCCCTCCACATAAATGAGGGTACATTTCATCTAAAATTTTACCATCAGCGTAATTAATGTAGGCCTATATGTATAAGCCAAATAGGTACTAACTGATTGCAATGTAGCCACTGCTTAAATATAAAGTGACCTATAAGTCATTCACGAGCTAAGTTTACCTGAATGACAGCTCGAAATGTTACTAGAAGTAATCCCTAATATATCACTACGCCAACAGCTGACATCTATCACTTTGGATGACTGTAATGAAAACAGATGGTAATATATTTATGTGATAGTTAACCAAAGTAATTTAGGCCAATATTATTTAAATATTTATTTGAGGTTGGACAAAAAGTTTATTTAGTTTTATTCCCCATAAAAAAATATTAACACACTTTCACAAAAACTTCTAACAGAGATAGCTTCAAAATGGTGACTGACGAATCTAAACAATATGATTGAACATAACGGTAAACAAGTTTTTTACAATGATGCAGACATGCAGTTGATGAAAATATTTTATTCTTTCAAAATACGATAAAAAATCATAGAATCATTTATTGTATGTAAAAAAATGACAACAATTTTCTCTTTTCCAAGTAAATACGATGCCTGTATTAAAAGGTATTGATGTGTGCACTATATTACACAAAATCAGTAACGTTCCAAAACGAAAAATAAGTACTTTTAATTACGTTTAAAATATTGTTGCGAGTTGGATAAAAAGAAATTATTTTAAAAAATTAAATAGTATGAGAAAGCTTAAGTTTACGTTATTTTAAATGTAATATATAACAGGTAATTAAAGATCTTTACATTTATAACAAAACTGTGATCTTTTACAAGTGTTGGTAACCCAAAACCTAAACATATGATTTTCGAACTGTCATCCAGGTAAAAACCTATCGTGAACGGAATATACCTTCACATTTAAGGTGCTCAAATCTCCTTCACCAATCTGCTTCAACCATTCTCCCACTTGAGATGGAGCCATCACAGGACACTCCTAAAAAAGTTACACCATACAAAATTAAAAAAACTTATTTTAGTTGTCATATGCATCTAGATACAAGGATGGAAACAACCATTAGCCTATAGAAGCTTTAGATTATAGGCTAATACAGAATTTATGTTTATGTAATGCGGGATCACGATCAACTTAACATTAACTTAACATTACTTATCGTAAAGGATCTCCTCATGTGTTTAAATGGAAGAATCACGATGCAGTTAACTTAGCGTAATAGGTGTCCTGGGAGGTCTTTTACTTTAAGTGAACGTTACTTGAAGGGTACCACATGATCTAGCCAACCAATCATTATGTGAGTGACGTCAACAGGGCTATTTAGTAATTCATTTGTTGGTTTTAAGACCAAGGTCTACTCTTTTACTTAAGTTCTAGTGATCAGACATTGAAACCAAGTACCCTAATTAAACTAAAATAGGAAAGCTAAATTTATCAAAAAGTTTAATAAGCTTAATAGATATTTATTATATCAAGTGAAAACTCTAAGCATTCACAGATCATCACTTTACAAATAGTAAAAATCACAGATTATACTAGAGAATGCAGATGTTTGGCTAGATTTATTACGTTAAGTTCCGTGAATCGTGATCACACATCTGTTTTCTTAAGTAAGTTAAGTTAACTTTAAGTGATGTTATGTTAAGTTAATGTTAAGTTGATCGTGATCCCGGCATAACAGTTAGGACTATATCGAGGAGATTTTATTTTTTAACCCAAGATGATGCATAACATTTTTGGCAACAAGCAAGATTAGTTTTATTTGTCTGTGATGCAAACTATCCACAAAACAAAAACCTTGCACAGGTATACCAGGCACTATCTGTGCTAAACATAATAATACAATAGCTAGGCATTGTAAAATTGTACTTTTTTTTAGCTTATGGTTTTACTAAGCCTAAGAATTTGAATGAGCCATTGGTTCATTTTACAAATGATACAGATTATTAGCGGATTATAAGAGGAAAAATAAAATAATTAAAATATTACAAAAAAAGTTTACAAGAAAAAACAACAGTAGTCTCATTCTTCATTAATATAGACCTAATAATAATAGATTCAAAGGTATGGTGGCAAGGCAGGAGAAAGAAAAAGAGGTTAATATTTATACTTGTTCAGTATGTAACCACTATAAAAGGTGAAAGAGTGGGAAGGTTGGGCATACGTGTATGCATTCATAAGTTCACACATACATTTAAAAAAAAACAGTACTAAGCTTATCTTTACAAGTTTTAAAAGTAAATGAAAAATTGTAAACAGCAATATTGAAAAAAAGAATGATACCGGTAATTGACCAAAATAAAACACAAAAAATATATCTATATACTATCATATAAGTAGTTATTAAGCCTACTTGAGAAAATAATCAATCCATGGAGCTTTCTTTAAGAAAACGCTTAAATGTTTTTCTAAAAATTCTTTAATCCTACCATTTTAATTTTAACCGTTATCTTTTTAAAGTAGCATCAGCCCCTCTTGATAGAATTAGGTTTAAAATTAGTTGTATTTACATTAGGAATAGCGATAGCATTAGAAGCTGTAAAATCGGGCTTACGAAACTAAAATAAATATTTTAGAATTGGCTTCTAATTACTCTAAAATATCAGCTGACTATAACTTACATTAGTAAAAGTAATTAAATGGTACCTTGAAAGAGATATTCACACAACGTTATGAATACAAATCTTGTACCATTATAAAATTACAATATACTAATAAATATATCACAATTTTAAGATTAACATTATCACTCAAATTATAAAGGAGAAGAAGCTGTGTTAATAATGATTTATTTAAAAACTATTTTCAAAAAGCTGTTGCGAACTTTAACCAACAGCAAGACAAACAATAATATCTCTTTAGACTATCTACTTATAAATTTATCCGATAAAAGCGCTAACTATGTAGCCAACTGTATATAAAAATTATTAGTTCATCTACTATTAGATCATAGACTATCTACAATAAAATAAGCACTTATACTCGTAAGTCTAAAGTGTTGGAATAGCTTTTCAGAAGGAGTTTCAGTGCTATCGTGACCATTGATCTCTATAATAGTATAATATAATTATAACTGGCCGGACATTTGAGGTTGAAATTTCCGAGCTGTCGTCTGCATACCATTGTGTAGGAGAGAAATAAATTTCGGTGTTCTCTTTTTCTCTTATACCCATAAAAGGTAAAGTGACATTTTGATATCGTTCATTAATTTGATTGAATATATGAGATACAACAATGTGTGATTAGTTAAATGATATAAATATGTTAGTAAAAACTTTGAAAAGTGTAACAAAGTTCTAAACTGGTGAGTTTACTTTAAATAAGTTAATGTAGGCTAATATATACGATATTTGAAGGAAGCTCGTTTAGAAGGCTTTACCTCGTACCACAAAACTGTCCTGTAGTAGGATAAAATACCTTCCAGAATTGAATATCTACTTCCGCTCTAAATGGCTGTACTTCTCACCAAAATAATGATAGTTGATAGTATTATGGTACGAAAAATAAAGCCTTACAGATTGGGGTTCCTACTAAAATCATGGTTTAGTAGATACCATACTTCATACAAGCCTATAGGTTAAATTATAGTTTGAAAGTAGGACTTCTACAAAAAGTATGTCATTCAAACATAATACTGTAATATAGTTTTTACCTAACTTGTTTCAATATAGTAATCGAACATTCAAGATAATATTGTTTTTGAAAGTAATATACAAGATATAAGCTAACTTAAAAAAAAGGTCCTATGCTATTTTATACAAGCCTATAACCTAGGTGATCATTTGAATGTATGGCAACTACAAAAAGTTTGTCATTCAAACAAATCTAATCACAATATTAGTTATATTCATAGTGATTTAGTAAAGAGAATTATAATAATAATTATTATTCAAAGGAACCCTAATAAACAATAACAGAAGGTTCTAATTAAAAATGAAAATATAATAAGTGAAATAAAATATAAGGTAAAAGTTAAAGATAACATGAAATTTAATTAGCAAAAAATCTATTGAGTTTTAAGGAAAGAACCTTTATAAAATTAAAGGAAATACAGATAATTAAAGTCTGAATATAATATGTGTTACATCAGATAGAAGAGAAGATAGATTAAACAGAATACTAGTATGACTTAAATAATGAAAGCTTTATAGCTTTATGATTCCTAGGTACTAAAGAGTGTAAAATACTTAATACCCTATTTTACACTCTTAGACAATAGAGTTAAAATACAGGAAACATATTAAAATTAGAACAAGCATACAATACAAATGAAAATCACATATTCTAATGTTACAGATTAAATTATTAAACTATTATAAAGAAAGATATATTAGGTATAGTAATGAATTAATAATAATTAACATTTTAACGTAATATCGTTGATAAATTCACAATTGCCAAAAGAAGAGTTAAAATAGATAGAATTAGATAATTTTTAATGGAAGTTAAAGACGTTAATATACGAGTAAAATTTGGAAGAAAGAAACCAAATTATGTAGGATAGAAAATAATTGTTAAATAAAAAGTTGTTGAATATAAACGTTCCTTAGCAGATATTTAGTTCCACTCACTAAGCCTTGAACGCCAAGAGGCAGGTTGACTTGACTACATATTTCAACGTACAAACGTCATCTTCAGGCCTCTAAATTAGGGTTAGATGTTATCCCTGTCACTCCAAAGTTGTAATCACACGATAGGCGTAAATAAATTGAGCCCAAATTATTACATCTATGTTTCAGCTCGCACACAAATGTATCTATCTATATAAATAAAATGCTCATCGCCCATTTCCCCAAGCTCTGGACCTGGAAACTTTAAATTTTAGGGGAGTATTAAGCTTAGGGCCTAGGCAATAGATATGACATTAGTTTCCAAAATTCGAACTTTTAGAGATGAAAAATAGGGTTTGAAAGTTATTTTAAATTCGCTGATGTATCTTTCGAGCCAGCAGAAATTGAGCTTTGAATTTTAAAATGAAAGTTTTCAGGGTCTGTTGGGAGAAAAGAGGGTGGGGAGTCAAAACTTCCTAAACTAAAATAAATTACTATTTATTACTGTAGGAGAAAATTGAAACGTGTCAGGCAACTAAAGGAACTGTAACACAGCCCTTATTCTCCAAAGAGTAAAGGCTGGTGCATAACAATAACATTAAATAAGAATAAAAAAAAGGAAAGTAATAATAATTGCAAAGGAGCTGATAGGACGATCACAAAGTAAATAGACCATACCCAGGTATATTTGTCTTCTGCTTCCCCGAACTCACTCTTCAATTATTTAATAATATAAATATTTATATACCCTATAACTATCAGTGAAGGAGGAACGTAAAGAAATATCATTTGTAAATATCGATTTATTTATTAAATAAGATAAAGAGAGATTAAATATTGAACAATACAAAAATTATATATATATGTATACAAACATATATACATATATATGTATGAGTGTGAATATTATAACAAAAACAATAGTTAGGGGTCATATCAATCACCCTGATATTGGTTAACCATCAGTTACTCAAGCCATCAATGACTCTCACAAAAATTGAATTTAAGTTACTAACAGAATTCTCATGATAATATAAGACTTTCATGCTGGACGGGCTATAAGTTACTTAAACAATTCTCATGACAATATAAGACTTTCATGCTGGACGGGCTATAAGTTACTAACATAATTCCCATGACAATATAAGACTTTCGTGCCGGATGGGCTATATATAAGTTACTAACATAATTCTCAAGACAATATAAGACTTTCATGCAAGACGGGCTATAAGTTACTAACATAATTCTCAAATCAATATAAGACTTTCATGCCGGACGGGCTACAAGTTACTAACATAATTCTCATGACCATATAAGACTAACCTCGCACACAGGTTAAGTTTTAACCATTCCATGAGAACTAATGGAACTTTGAACCCTATAAAATATGGTGTCCTGTTTATCTTGACAAATTTAGTATCACGCGAACACAAAGAGGGCTTTGCGTCAAGAAAAACTAATATGAAGATAAACATTATTGACCATAACGTATCAAAAGATTAAAGTATTATGAGATATCCCTACGTAATTACTTCTAATTTTGTAAAGTCTAAATTTAAACATTAATTTGCCGAAAAGGAATTTCAAATTACAATAGCCGAAATAGAATTTTTGTACCTTATAACATCCTGGACACCTATGTGTGTCCAAAGACAGTATCCTGAGAATAGTAAATTATCCATATGAATTACACCATTATATACACTCATATTCTTTCTCAGAGAGGGGGAAGAGGGGGAACGAAAACATAGGCAAACACAAAAACAACGGAGAGAGAAGGGATAGTCAGACGGTGGTAGAACAATTGAGTAGTTTGTAGATAATTCCAGATCAAATGTTTTTAACATAGCACCACCTTCTTACGCATGTACGTCACACATTTCCAAACATGTCCTGCGATTACTCACAGTTCAAGCTTACACAATCTTCACGCTTTTAGTCAGTTCGTTAAGTTTATTATGGCATGTTATGCTTGTGCGGGGAGTAAACTAGGGAGGCAAAACAGCTGAATGGGGCAATGTTAGTTCACTCATTTGTAATAGTGTCCAGTCTTGCTTTATTCATTAACTCTTGTAGCTTTATGGTAATAAACGCTACAGAACTACTCAATAAAATCATAAAAGTCTGAACGTTTTTAACGTTTACGTTAGATTCCGGAAAATAAAATTCTATGTGTGGTAGAAAATTTAAACACGTCATTAAGGTAGAAGGACAACCCTATATAACGGATAGCCAATATTGTCCTAAAATTTGAAATTTCTTAATTGTAGCTAGAAAAATGAGGTTAAGGGTTACATTTTCCAAAAATAATAGACACAACTAATTTCCAAGTTAATATAAATCTGAAACTCAGAAGAATGGTAAATAAAAGGACCTTGCCAAATCTGTATATGTGTCTGAAAATTTATATTCTCAATGGGACATGAGGACATAGAGGAAAGGAGGTATACATTATTATTTTTTAAATTTTAGGTGTGATAGGATTTCTTTTAATTTGGCAAGCAGGTATAAGTAACCCCCAAAATTGCAAAATAAATCTTAAAATCTGAAATTTATAGTTAGGAATTCTAAATGGCGAAGAGTGATGGGAGGGAGAGAGGGGCTGGGGCTTAACATTTCCAAGATACTTAAATACTTCTCTGTGTGGTAGAAAACTGAAATTCACTAAGCAATTATAAGGACCACCCTATATAAAAAGGGTAGTTTTAAATTTAAAATTTAATTTAGGGAAATTGACAGCTATAGCCAGAATAAACTTTTGAGATGAGCTAGAGGGAAAACTCCAAATAACCAAATTAAGCTTAATTTTTGAAAGCCAAGAAAATAAATCCAAGGGAGATCTTGGTCTTTCAAATTGGAAGTCTCAAAACAGATTAAATATCCTCAACTGCGACCATGGAGCTAACAAAACTGGCCGCAGCTTTAATGCAGAAGATGAAAAAAAAAAAACTTGAAGAGCATAGATGTTGGATACAACAAAGTATTGCATCTAGAAAAGAAGTCACTTCTAAAAGTTTTAGAACTGCACCTAATCTCACTACTATGGGAAATAAATCAAGCTCTAAAGATTTTAAACCACTAGATAGTTCGGTGAGACTCTGGAGCACCCACACTCGCCCTCAAATAAATAAATTTAATGCCAACAAGTTTGATATTAAAACAGCACTCCTCATAGCAACACAGAAACTCAACATTATGATCTGCCTACACAAATCCCAACCGTAAAAGGAAATAGGATAAATAAACATGAAGAAGAAAGAGCTAAGAAAGCGAATTTTGAGGTTCCCTTAGTGAAAACAAGAACAGTAAATTTTATCAGCTTAAGGAACGTTTTGGATGACAAAACTAAGCTACCTTTAAGATCCCAGATCAGTCAAGAGGTTTGGTCGTTTGGACATCATCTTTGGGGTGTCTCAAGCAACTTAGGGATAGGAACACAGGCCAGACTGCCAGATAGTGCGATGGGTTTATTTACTAACACAGTTGAGTTGACAAGGAATGACAGAAATTTTAGTGATTTGGATGGAAAGATTGATGCAGCAAACCATTGTTTTGAGGATTTCCAGAGCAGAATGAATTATAGAAATCTTTCTTCTGAAGAAAGTAAATATAGAAGTTCAACTACCAATGTTAACCCCTTGAATAAATCAGATAGCCATGAGGATGTGAAATTGGAGTGGCCAGAAGGTTAGAGGGGTGGATTCAGTTGCTGATGTGTTTTGGAACACTCAGAGACCAAGTTTAAATAGGACAGACCACAGAGCTAAAACACTTTACAACCCTTCTGCTTTTGCGTCAAATATTGGCAAGGCAAAACCTTAAGCAACCAGGGAGCAGTAAGCGAGGCCTCTATGCCATGGTCACGAAGACCTGGTGACGTAAACACCTCTACTGACCATGCAGTAGTGGGTACTTTCTCCTCACAGCATCTCTTATCCCTGAAAGAGCCACCACCATTCTAAAAAAAAAACCATTCATTCATTGTCTCCTGTTCGACCAAGTTTTGTAAAGACCACCAATGTTCAGCTGGATGCTTTAGGGAAACCTGATCAGTTCCAGCGAAGCTTACACCAATACAGTGATGTTCATTTGTCACCACAGACCATGAAGTCAAACCAAGAAGAGCCATACAGGGGAGGCTTAAGTGTGCCATATTCTTCTGGTCTTTTGAGCAGGGATGTCCCAGCCAGAACACTGCCCCAGCAGCCTGGGCTTGGTACCCTGTTTGGACAACCTTCTAGCTTATATCCTCATAGCAACTCGGCTGGTGTGGGCCTTGTGAGCAGGAGTGGTTCTGACGGAGCTAGCTGAGTTCCTTGGACTGCCTCCACTGGGCCAATGTATCGCTGATGTTGGTTAAAAGTTAAAATGTCTAAAATTATGTACCAATAATGTGTGAAGCTTCTAACACTTTTACTATACTTTGAATATTTTTATTTTTCACTTTCATCTTAGATTCATAAAATATTTGTTCTTAAATTTGTACATAGCTGCACCAATAAAATTGTTGACACTTGTAATAGACATTCATGTTCAATTTTTGTAATTTTTTATTATATACATAATAAACATGACACAAATGTTCACAAGAAAAAAATGTAAAGTAATTAAATTATAAGTTTCTCTTAAAAGTATGCACTCTAATAAGAGTGCAAAGCTCAATTTCCTAAGTTGGCAGTAATATAAGATGTCAGTCATATGGTATTCAGTTTCGTCTGAGTTGCCTTTGTTCACATGCTGGTTTGTTTTAGGCTTATGGTATCTATAGGGACACCGATATTTCGCAAGTTGTGTTTTAATGAACTTTTACATAGCACATTAAATTACCATAGGAACATAATTAAACATCATTGTGGCATTTTTGAATGAAAATATTCACGCGAAATAAAACAAAATTATGGTCATGTAAGATTATTTTGTTTTTAACCTTTCCTCTATTTATTTAATATTTAAACATGCCTAAAGTTTCAAGTATTTTTGAAAGAGAGCTTGAGTTTGGAAAAGAAGGATTTTCTATATTTGATAAAGTTAAAAAAATAATGATGCACAAATTGTGTTAAATGTGTGTTGACTGGTTCAGAAAAGACACGTGTTTGAAGCACATTAATAGGGCTTTGCATAAACAGAAAAAAAGTAATATTTCTGAATCATCAAAACAAGCAACCCTTTAAAATTCTCAAATAAAGTCTAAAAACGCAAAAGAAGACAGCAAAGAATTAATTATGAATACCATGAAAACATTTATGGAAGCCAATATTCCCATGAAAAACTAGATCATCCTTTTATACGATGTTGAATGGATAAATATTTGAAAGGTTACCATTTCGCAGTTTTTTTAAAATTTCTTTTAATATTTAAAAATCAGAAGAAAATAAGGGCCTATTATTTTCCATTATTTTCTGATTTTATTTTCCTAATGACAAACTTTTGATTATTACTAATTTGTCAAAAAAAATAATAGATTAGTTAGAAATGTTTTATTTGGGTTGTTTTTAAGATGTTTATCTTTAAGTACAAATAGAGAAATAGCCTAGTAAATTAGTTTATACAAACTTTGTCAACCAACACTCCCTAAGGCAGAAACTATAAGTAGTTTTTGGATCCCAGAAGTTAACCAAAGTCGAGAGGATAGTATCAAGAACAATGTAAAAATTCAGCAAGTTACAATTCTTTGTGATGAGACAACCGATAGAAAAGGACAGTGTGTTTTTGTTATTTTGTTGAAAACATTACGTGCTGATTTGGAGCAAAACTTGTTTGTTGGTTCAGTTAAAGTTTTGAAGGACGCTTCAGCAGGTGCGCTTTATATGAAGAAATGTATGACTTCTTTGAAAATTCTCCTATGCGATGATTTTCTGCACTAAACTTAATTTGGTTCAAAATTATTGGTCAGTAGAGCTGCCAGAGCTGAATGAGTGTGTAGCTGAAGCAAAGGCCACATTTCTGAACACTCGAAAGAGAAAACATAAATATCTAGCATTTATGAATGAAAAATTCAGTAAAGGTGAAAAGTCTGCTAAGCTATTTCCAAACCCAGTTTTAACGTGATGGAACTCTTGATTATGTTCAGTGGTTTACCTATGTGAATATTTTGTGAATCTAGTGGAATATTTTTCCACATTGGAGGAGGTGCCAGCAGCACTTAAGTACTTCCAGGATATGTCAAATGATAAAGTAACCCTAGTGTTGATTGAATGCCAAGCAACATTTTTAATTGAACACTATTCTGAATTGGTGGAATTAATTACTATACTTAAAGGTTCTACCTATGCCTTTAGTCATAAGCTGTATTGTAAAGTGACAGAGCTACAAAGTAATTTTAAACTGATTTCTGGCATGAACTACGGAGAAAAAACACAGGAAAAATTGAAAATTCTCCCAACTCTAAAACAAGGAAATGTTAAAAGTCAGTTTCAATCTTAAGACGGCAGTGCCTTATAAAGCTGAATTCACTCCATCAGTCAGACCCATCCAAAACATTTTTTGAAAACATTGGTATTCTTTTTGACGCTTGATCGATTGGGACAAAACACGTTAATTCAGATCTCTTCCAATCAGCTCAAAAAATACAATTTTTAAAATCCTGCTCTGAAATTAATTTTCAAAGAGGATACTGTGCATTGAAGACACAAATGAGAGCTTTGCAAAGCAATAGTAAAAATAGTTGACATTTTGGGCATATTGTGTGGACTGAAAGAAGACCATGAAGAGTTTGCCATCAACAGCATAAAAGCAATATGGATTCCGGTGTCTAATGTTGACAGTGAAAGCGCATTTTTGGCATATTCCAACATTATGTCAGATAAGCACACTAAGTTGAAAATTGAAATTTTGGAAACAATGTTGTCTTTGTACTTTGATAATTGACGTGAAGTATGTTTAAAAGAGGTATAAACATGTTTGTATTTTAAAATAATTCAGTGCAAGTACTTTTTAAGTTATTTGAGTTAATTTATTACCATTACCTTGGAAAAAACCTCTACCCCTAAATACTTTTTATATCGAAAATCCTGATTGCCAAACCCTTCCTTCATCTCTGACAAGACGTCTTGTGAATGTGGGGAATGCCAGGTCGCCACCGTGGTTCGGATTTCACGTTAAACTGTAGGTCCTTCATTTCGTCTCACAATCACCCTACCATTACACATTAGCGTAAGTGCGTATAACCCGAACGGGTAGTAAGACGCGGTGCTAATAATAATAATAATATATCGAAAATCAGGGTTTTACACTTTTATTTAACGAAATCCAGCGGTTTTATTTACCACAAATCAGGGTCTCGAGGTATTTACTATTTTAACTACTGGAAACTAATTTCATCATTTTTTGTATAATGAATTAATAATTAATATTCTGAACCGATAAATTAGGATGTGTAAAGAACTAGTATCACTTGATGTGTTTAGTTTTTATGTCAAATGACCATGATTTTGTTTTATTTCGTGACCTAAAGAAACCTAAAACTTTGTAAAATTACTCATATGTCCTGTGATGTTTTATAACTTTAAAATCTGCAAAAACGGCAGCATTGTCATAGCACTATCGTGAGTGTTACCACATTTAGAATTATATTGCATGATGTGGTATTTGCCAAAACTACTAAGAAACTGTTTCTTTGGAGAAAAAAAAAACCTCGTGAAAACAGTAAAATTCGTGTTATTGCAAATGTTAATTTTATATATCCCTACTTATTACCAAATTTATTTAACAAGAGCACATGTATTCACATGATAGTTCCTGTTTATTTATTGAAAACCCTGCGTGGTTTGAAACAATGCTCTGATACACAAAAACAAATTAAATTTACTATGGTAAATATTTTCTGAAAATTGTTACAAAATTATTATTTTTCATAACCATCACAAGTCATCTATTTGAAAGCAAAGAAATTGAAAATACAATAAAAGTCTAAAACAGATTATTAAAATAGGAACTTGACCAGCAAGTATGTTTAGTAACCTTTTAAGCTTAACTTGCAATGGTTATTGATATGGTGATCTTTTTTTATGGTTTAAGAAAAGGAAAAAATTGCCATATAAAGATTCAATAGACAGTAGAAAAATGTTGGTCCAAAATCAGTAATGTTGAGTTACATCGAACCTCTTCATCAGTAGACGAGAATAGACCACTGACTGGACTGTGGCTAGACGTCGATCCTTAAATCCTTAAGCACACACTTGGAAACATTGTTTGCAAACATGCTGGTTGCTCTTGTTTTCTAAAAGTTTTTTGGTGTTTTCGGAAACAGTTTGTGATTCGTTTGCTAACATTTTTCATGTTCCCTAAAAAGGAAATAATGTTTTCTTGTCATCCATTTCAAATGTGTTACAAGAAATAAAGTTTTGGTTTAAATTAGGAGGGATAGCCAGCACACTTACCTAGGGACTGGAGTAGAAATTGTTTAGATATAACATTAGAAAAAACACAAACACATTTTTAAGGACAAGCTTTCACTCTCACAGACAGCTTCATCAGGTCAAGAAATAAAGTTTGTATTTCTGGACATGTTTGCAAACTATGTCGACGAAAAGTAATGAGGGCCAATATGATTCTGTTGTTCGTACAGAACACATCAGTTTCTGATTTTTTTGTTTAATTTTAGTTTTGTCATGTATTGAGCAGCAATTTTCAAGACATTTACAAATCTATCACATAATGATCCAGAGACTATCTGCAAATTCCTATATTTTCCCAGATGGCCACCCGAAAAAGAATCGATTAATGAGATAGGCTATTATTAGATTGTCAAGATTTTCAAAGAACTGAGTCAAATCTGTGCTCTCATTTAGCTATACAATTTTTCTCTTTTTGCTAAATTCACTTATTAATTAGAGGTGTTGGAGTATTTGAAAATAAAGCACACACACACACATTAGTAATCTGTTTAATGTATTTTAAAAGCCAGTTATAAATTTTTAAGCCACACTACAATTTTATATCTGTCAGGGGCAGAAATTTCTTGGGTGATATTTTGTAAATAAACAAATTATTTACTTAAATGGAGCCCTGACAAACAGTAACAAATTGATTGAGGCGTATGTACTTATTAAATGTTTCGTTTCTGTACCAGGTTTTTCAGTTTTTTGTTCATTATGCAAAATTTACAATGGCACTAATTGAGACACAAACACATGCAGCTAGTCTGAGACTCCAGCTTCATTAGTCTTCACTCAAAGATTGCAAAATTTGTTGACTATCACTTATGCAAAGTCAAAGTAACATTTACATCTTTAAAAATAATTTTTGGTGGGTTTCACAGGCCAGCTGCATGCACTCCCAGGTTAGTACATTAGATAATTCATAATGCTGTTTTATGTGTTTAGGTCAAAAATTTCAACCCAATGAGTTGCTAATTGACGGCTTCTTTGTCCCACCTCCTGTGAAAGTATTTTTTATATTATATAAAAAAACTTATTCTTTCTTTCGGACAGAAACAATGTTTGATCATTGAAATATAGACGCGAAACAATGTGAGTAGCTCTTGTTTCCCACATTTGCAAACGTGAGCAACAGGAAACTTTAATAAACAGTTTCCAATTGCTTTAGATGGTTTCCGTGTTGTTTCCTCTTTCCCCAGATAGGCTTTCTTCTTTTAATTAATACCTTAGCCCAGCTTTTCATGCCTTAAATTATCAGCTGGTTTAGAAAGTATTTACTGTAGCAAGAGTACACATAATAATAATAATTTCACTTAATTTTAGTTTGATTATTCAAAATATATTTTTTAAATAATGTAATTGTTGCTTTAGTATTTTAAATAAAAATATTCAGAGGTAGATATCACCTTTCTAGTGATAAATTAACACCATTAGGTTAAGGGATATTATTTGAAGCTATGCTTTGAACTCCTGTTCTTCAGAAGAGAAAACATTTTTTTTTTAAATAAAAAGTTCTTCAAATCTTATAAGACTTTGATACTATGGTGAAAGACCCAAATATTAAGTTCCCCTCAAGCAATAATCTTACAGCACTGAACAGATTGTAAAAACGTGATCAATGCTTGACTCTCTTGATATTTAAATTGTTCACAAGGCAGTGTGCAGTCACTCAATATGTTGTTGTAGACCTTTTAGAGAATATTTCATTCCTTGGCGTCACTGATACCGTCTGCACTGATTGCAAACATGGCTTCGGTCTCGGGAAGACATGGTGAATCATAAATTTTACATATTCTAGTTTCACCTCGGCCTTTTCGTAAGTATAGCCTAAAAGAAGAGAAAAAAAAAAGTCTTAACATCATTCACATCAGATAAACCTGCACAAAGTAGAATTGAAATTCACCTTCAGGCTAATATTAACTTTTCAAAAATGATTTTCAACCAGAAAAATACAGTTCTACCCAAAATTAAGCAAATATGACGTTTTAAATTTTTAAGAGGCAGAGTTGATCAGCTCGATCACTGATTATTAGGTTTATTTTATTTTAAATGCTACAAAGATAATCTGTTTTTAAAGAAAAAAAGAGTCCATGTATGTCATTTTGTTTAGTATAGTAAATTCGCTTGGTCCTACACCTTAAGCTCAGTCAGTAGAGTACCTGCCCACCAAGGTAAGAATCCCAGGTTCGATTCCCAGCATGGCCCAAATTTATCATTGATGAAAATATGGGTATACCCTTTCACATTGATAAATTAATGGTTGGGGACTTGATGTGCCTGTCCTAGTCTTAAGATAGATTATAAGGTACATGAAGTTAAAAGAGGCTTAGTCAGCCGGTAGTGAAAATGTATATGACTTAAAAAAACTGACGCAGCCCACAGGCTGGAAACAGTAATGGATGTAAAAAAGTAAATTTGCTTGTCAAGTTTTGATTGAAACTTTAGAGTTGATTTTAATATAATTTACTTATCATTAGCCCTATTACATTTTAAATAAAATTAGTTTCAGCAGGAAAAATGTGTTTACAGTGATGGTAGAGAGTAGTAGGGGTAGTGTAAAAGGAGAAGTGCCAAAGGTTAGGACAAAAGGTATTATATTACCAATATTCAAAAAGGGGGATAAGAAGAGGTGTGAAAATTACAGAGGCATAATACTGATGTGTCAATAAACTAAAATGTACAAAAAGATCCTGGAAAGGAGAGTGAGGAAAGGCGTAAATGGAATATCAATAGAAGAGCAACATGGGTTCAGAGAGAACTGGTCAACGATAGATTTAATATATGGGATTAGACAGCTGATGGAAAAGATATATGAGTTTGGAAAAGATCAAGTAATGGCATTCATGAATCATGTAGAGAAAATATGATAGTGTGGATAGAAAGAAAGTCTGGAAAGCAATGGAGGAGGCAGGAGTAAAAAGAGGAGTCATTAAAAGAGAGAGGAATATACTGATAATGTGAGTTATGTAAAGACGAAGAAAGGATGGATGTAGTGGTTACAATTATAAAATTATTCAAGCAGGGGAGTGCCCTCTCACCATTACTATTTATATTACTGATAGAAATGATCATGAATAGAGTAGCAAGGTAAATGGGCATGGAGAGGAGCAAGTATAGGAACAGCTGATGGAATGGAATGAGGAGGTGAAAGAGGGGAGAATGAAATTTAGTATGGCGAAAAGTGATAGAACAGGATGGAGTAAATTTAAAATAAGCAAAGAGTGTGACATAACTTGGTAGTGTTATTGAGGCCAAATGGAGCAGCAAGAGAACCTGTATAGAGCATACTTCGTACCCATAGTTACGTATGGAGCAGAAGCTTGGACTATGGATGAAAGAGAAACAAGGAAAGTGGAGGAAATGGGAGTGAATTTTAATGGTGGAAGGCCACAGGGAGATGGAGGCATTTAAATAAATTTACCCAGTCACAGGCTGGAAACAGTTCATGATGATATTGAGTTTCAGTTTAATTGACTCTCCTTTTCTGATAATTTGTGAGTGTGTTTGTATAGGAATTTTATTTTATAATCTAGTCATAAAATATCATGGCAAATATATTAATTTTAGAATAAAAACAAAAAAAAAAAAACTGTTATTAAAATTTATCTGATATACAATTAATTTTAAAATAATTTTATAAGTATCAATTGATAAAGATAAACCCTCAATCCATGGTGTGGATTTGAAACCTAAGTTTAGTTTTAACTTCCCTTGAATCTTACTCTCATGTCTCAGACATTTGTTTGTTGGTTGACCTCATTACTGGCCTTGCAAAGATACATCCTCCTATACTTGATACGGCTGCTTCTTTCTCACTCAAACAAGTTTTCACTTGCTGACTTTTCTATTATCAACACAACTACACCCCCTCCCTTACGCCATCCCTTAATGGAAAAATTAACTGTTTTCTTAATGAAAAGGAGGCTTTTGAGGTATAAGTTTATTTTCGATAATTGCGAAGATAGTATGATAACTTTAAAAGTGCCTATAAATGCCTATTTCTGTGTTTAGTGTCTATTTTACAAATGAGAGCCTAAAATTGCCTTTTTAAAAAATATATTTCTCTTCCTCCAACCCTCTCTTTTCTTTCTAAATACTTGTGCCCCCCTTTAACTCCTCAGGTCATTCCACATGAATACTCGTGATAGGTAGGAAAAACCCATGTGTACAGTGGTCTGATAGGTTCAGACTGGTGACGAAGATTTTCTTCTAGCTCACAGCAGTGTCAGTTCATTCAGTGGTTATGTATATTACACTGTTACACTGACCGCTGTGGCAGATATGTTGCAAATGTTGTGGTTGGAAAACTAGACTCTACGGGACCTGGGAAACCTCACTTGGTTGTTTCAAAGATGCTTGAGGCAACCAACAGCTCGAAAATTGCCATAGTTGTCTGTGATGCTTTGCGTAAGTATATAACTTAATTGCAAAAGATATACTATGTTAATTTAATGATTTGCAGTGTTAGTCCTGTAAAAATAAAAATTATAAATAAGTTCATTTGTTTATATTAGGTGTCCTGTGAACATCAGAAAACAACGATGAAAGGTTTTCAGTGTTTCTAACAGACAGTGTAGGTTACATGTTGAAAGCAGCTTCAAACTTAAAAGTATTCTACACCAAGTTAATTCACGGACTTGTGTGGTGCATGCTGTTCATAGTGCTGCAGAAGATATTAGATCACGTTTTACAAATGCTAACGCTATTATTTATACAATCAAGAAAGTGTTTTTGAAGGCTCCATCACGAATCTTCTCATTTAAGGCCACCCTGCCCAACACTC
The DNA here is from genome assembly GCA_039000515.1 of Timema cristinae. Lineage (NCBI taxonomy): Eukaryota > Metazoa > Arthropoda > Insecta > Phasmatodea > Timematidae > Timema > Timema cristinae. The sequence continues at coordinate 78,582,938 of JBCFYV010000012.1, forward strand.
CCTTGCCACCACAGCCAGTGTTAACGCTTTGGGATACATGGGTTCATACTGCGTTGTACTACACAGATCACCTGGGTGACATTCAAAAGGTATTATACAATACACTATCTTTAGGTGCATTCACAAATTAAAATTGCATTGAGCACTTACCACTAGTTTTATTAATTCCACCTGTCCATCCACATTATTGAAACATATTTTAAAATTAATGGTTACACTTGTAGAACACAATATATTAAAAGAATGGTGAGTTTTGCTATATCAACCGTTTTGCTTGTAGGCAGTCCAAACTTTAGACGAGGAACAAGCTGTCGCCATTACAGAAGCGAATGCTGCCATCTACTGCACAAGTGTCATTGCGGATCTGGCATACGTAAAAAGCAATTTTGGAAATCTTCTTGGAGCAGTAACAGTTTTAGAGGTGAGGGATTTGCCTCTTGTGAAAGCTGTGAAGATAATGCGGGGAATAGAAGAAAACCTGAATCAAGCTTCTGGCTCAGTTAGCATAGCTATCGTCGACAAATTTAACAGAATATTGCAGTGAAACCCTAGGTGGAAAGTGATGGCAAGTATTGCAGACATCTTAGAAGGACAAACTACATCACTCCCAGAAGTCAAGTTAGCTCAGCTCAAATAGCTTGTCTGAAGTTTTGCCCAATGACTTTATGTGAAGTCGAGAGAAGTTTCTCACAGCATAAAAACATTTTTTTTTCAAACAACAGAACAAAATTTACACCTGAAAATCTTGAGAAGTATTTGGTAATTAACTCTAATGGTAATTATTTTTTGTTTATGGAAAGTGTATACTGGTTTTTAAGAATTAATAATAAAAATGTTGGGTGTTTTGGTGCCTTTTTTACTTTATAATGCCTACTTATGTGCCTATTTTTGTGATTTTTAGGGCCTATTTGCCTGCCTTTTTTAAAAATTTTAGTGCCTATAATCCGCAGCCTAGTAATCACTAATCAGCATCGAGCTGAACTCAAATAATAAGTTGTTTTTTGGATTTTTTATATAAAATTTCACAACACCGTATTTCTTCATTAAATCTTTATATCAACTAAGTAATTCTAATTTTGTTTTAACTTATTGCTAAAACTGCTGGAAAAATAAAATAAACAAATCTTTGTGGGAAAGAACCAATTCGGCAGTGAAAATATGAACAAAAGAAAGACATAACTAAGACCAGTAACAATGAGCTTTGAGGAAGAAGCTTTCTAGATTAATGTTTTACTAAACCTTTAAAAAGCATAAAATAACTAAGGCCAGTAAGAGTCAGCTTTGAATGATAATTTTATAAATGTATGTTTTACTAAACCTTAACATTAAACTAGGGGTGGACAGGATCCCGAACCCTTGGGAAAATGTCGGGAATTTATCCATTCTCAATAGTCGGGCGAGAAATAAAACCCGCTGTTTTGTTCCAGAGTCACTGCTGGTCAACTCTATTGGAGACAAGTCATTTTCTTTGTTCTGTAGCAATAGGAGGGAGAGGCGTATTTTATTGCCTGTGGTGAGACAAGTTGGGGAGCTCGTGAGTCAATGTGCTCTGTCTATCAACAGTTATTTGCTAAGTTCAAGAAGCGAGAGAGCTTAAAATATTTAGAGATGAACAGAGCTATATTAGATTCTACCATCTTTTGGCGGTTATAGAAATGAAGGGTGAGGAAGTAGCTGGCCAAGGTCAACTATTTATGAGCATGAGCATCAGCATGTCTGCTGTTAGCAATTAAACAAAGAGTAGAGAGTACAGGGTTGTTAAACAAAAAACCTTTAAGGGGCTTAAAGAGAGAGAAGTTTCAAACTTAGAGAATATTTAAAGGGTAACGAACCTAGGAAACATTTACGGGGTTTCATATCTAAATTATAATTAAGGGGTTTAAAACCTAGATAATCTTTAAAGTGTTTTAGACCTGAAACATTTAAGGTGTTTCAAATCTAGATAGAGAGGTGTTAAAATAGAGAACATTTAAGATTTTAGATAATTGAAAAAAAAAAAAATTCATTTTTTTTTTTTTGCACTCTTCCAATAGGTAGTTAAATATAAAACACAATTTTCAAAAGACTAACTGAGCCGTTGACATGGGAAAGGTAGTAAGTGCCAAAATTCAACTTTTCAGGGGAATCAAAAAAGACTTGCAGTCACTTTTTACTGACATTATTACAACAAATACTTGTAAATTGAAACTATACACTTTATGTGTTAAAAATTCAATTTGAAAAATTAGATCAAATTTTTTGAGTCTAGGAAATTTAATATGGAAATCAGTCCTGTGTGAAACTATATTATTCACTTTTGTTTTACGTTATGCACAGATTTTTCTGTAAAATGCATGATACTTTTCATCCAGGAAATCTAACCTCGATAATACATCCTTTTTTTAGCCTCATTGATGACGCGTCTTCTTCCAAGGGGTTGTAAGCTGTGCAATTTGGTGATAGCCTTGAATGACTGTCCTCTTTTAAAGATGTGGTGCTCCTTCCACATTTCCATGTCATCAAATGACTGTCTCATTTTAATTACAGGGAGATCGATTCTTGAGAGTTTAATCCAACTGAAGCTGCTGATTTTAAGAAGAGGCTTGTTTAAAAATTTATCACATTCGGCAGCAAAGTTGAAAAATTTCTCATCCTTCATTATTATTACATTATTTGACTTGAAAACTTTGAACCATTTCAACTACTGCTTCCGGAACCATAGTCTTGACATAGTTTTTTTTCTCTTCTCTATGATGTAAAATTCCCTGTTGCACAGCATGTATGAGTGTCCTGAGACCAGGAATTTCAAGTCCACAAAATCAAAATAGTTTTTTGCAATAATATAAATCAGAACCATTCTATTATTATTTTCACTAGTGCAGTTATCGCACTATATTTGTAAAAAAAATTATAAAGATGCAGGTTGAAATCACTTTAAGGATGCAAGATGTGACCTCATTCCCACCATGACCAGCGATATCCTCATGCCACAAGCACATAAAACTTTGCCCTGTATCACCAAGATGCATGCACAAGTTGTAATTTGATAGCTGCCTGCTATAAAACATACTTGAATGTGTTAAAGTAGAAGTAAGAATTACCTGTTGCATGTCCATGCTCAATGTACATGTTGTGCTTCAGGGTATTCATTATATCGTGTTATCATAGTTGAGAGCATTCGTAGCTTTCTCAGCTTTTCTTAGATGTAATTTTTTCTTTGAAATCAAGGCAAACTTGTTGGGCCCAAACCAACTGCGCAATTTGTTTTATTCTTTAGTATGTCACATGTTGTGCAAGTTTCAGTACAAGGGCAATGAAATGACAACATAGGGAACTCTTTTTTTTTAACTCTCCTGTAAAATCTGGGATCAATTTTACGATCAGGGTACATTTTATAATAAAGGAAATTGATAAAACTAAAGAAAAAGGGAAAATAAACTACTAAGAGTAAATTTGATGAAGAAAGCCCACCTAGGGAAAGAGGAAAGATGTGGTAAGAATCCAATGCACAAAGGTGACATCTTCTTCCTTTCTTCTGTCTTCTATAGTAGAAGTAGTCACACACACATTTTAAACACAAATATAATAATATTTCGGCATTGTTGCCTTTATCAAACACAAAGAAGAAGAGAGTACAAATAACACAAACAATGGATTACTCCATTTTGAATTTTGAATTAAACTGTTAGAAACAAATTGTGCCAATTGTTTTTGGGATAAATTCCTTGGTTGTGGTTAGTATTTATAGAAAACTGATGATTATGATAATAATAATAGATAAAAGAAAATAATAATAATAATAATAATGTTAAATTTGGAAAATAATAATATAGAAATAAACTATCTTCTGTTTAGGCCTGGTGGTAATCTTGATTTGGCAATCCATTGGTGGGCCAGTTCCCACTGTCTAAGTTGAGAACTGTTGCACTGTTTGGGAAATGCTCTTAATATTTTGGTGGTGTAGCAGATTTGAAAGTCCTGGTTGTGGGTACTAGCATGGATGGGTACAGGCTTGTCTGGATCTTTGTGGTTTGTGTCAAAGCGATGATTGTTCATTCACTGTCTGAGAGAACCTGTAGTGAGGCCTATATATTCTGCATCACATGATTTGCACTGTAGTTGATATATCAAGTTATTGGTTTTGCAATTGTAATACCCAGGGATTTTGTATTCCAATTTGGTTACTTTGCTGTTGAAGGATGTAGCTGGTAGGTGGATTCCACATGTGCTGCAACGGGTGCTACCGCAGGGGTGTGAACCTTTAGTAGTAGGTTTTTCTTCTCGGATTCTCTTGGGGTCAGGAAGTTTGGGATGGACTAGAATATTGTGGAGATTGGGTGGCCGTTTGAAAGTGACTCTTGGGGGTGAACTAAGAAGGTTTTGGGTCTGGGTAGAACTGGTTAGGAATTTGTAACCACATTTAAGGATGGTGTTGATATGTTGTAGACCAGGATGGTATTGGGTTGTGAGAGGGATGTCCTCAACTTTTTTTGGAGGGTCGTGGTCATCCCTGGAGAGTGCTCTGGAGATTTGGTTGTCTATTAGAGGCTTGGGGTAACCTCTACTTTGGAAAACTGTGGAGAGTTGTTTACAATATTCAGTTAAATCGTCGGGTTCTGAACATATCCGTTTGGCTCGTGTGGCAAGGCTGAATGGTACAATAATTTGAACACCCGGTAAATTCTGTGTATGTTGAGATCATGGTTTAGGTAATGTTTTGATGATTTATGCTGGGAATAATGGCTTTCTTCAGTAGGAAATGACATATTACCCTTGATAAGCTGTTTATCCTCTTCAGTGTGTTTTGCCTTGTGGGCGTGAAAGCTAGGATTTTTTCTATGGTGGTCTTTGAAAATACTGACCCTTCCTTTTCTATCAAAGTATAAACATATTTGTCTGGTAATCTTAACATGTCTTTGAATGATCAGCTGCATACTTGCACATGACCACTGTCAGAGGAGGGCAAATAATAAGTAACCGAAACTTTCCTCTTACTTGAAGCAGGATCATTATATTTTCCATGTCTCCTCTGAATGTTGACAATGTTAATTGGACCCATCAGAAAGGTACCTTGCACGTCAGACGTTTGTTTCCAAAAATCGGTATGAAGTTTGCTCATTTGCTGTTGAGTGAAATCACGACACTTGTAGCGACACTTAGATATAGCATGGAAAAAAAAGTTTGATTATATTAGGTTTTGTTTAAAAAGGTTTTGTAAGTTTGAATATACCCACAACAACAAAGTAAAAATCAAATAAACCTACCATTTTAAAAGGACAAGCTTTTGGAGGCAAGCTGACTTGTAGAAACACCCAATAATAACACAAACAAAACACTATAATTTGTTAGCAAGAAATCCAGAAACCTTATGGACGGCATGAGGGAGTTACTACCTTCTCTGTGCCAACTGCCAGGCACTTGACACAGGAAGCATCTAGCAGCTACGTTTTGAACCTGTTCTGTATTTTATATGGACTACCTACTTATTCTGTGCTATTGGTGTTGGCACTTAATATCTTTTACAAGCAAAACATGAAAAAACTAATTTTTGGCATTTACTACCTTTCCCGTGTCAACGCCTCACTAATAAAGATAATTTATTAAAATTAATTATTTAATTTATATTATTCAATATATGTTCAAAATGCTGCTATTTGTTTCAATAAAAAATGTTATTCTTACATCCCTTATCAATATTAAGTTTTTATGATAGCATATTATTTGTATTATATTTAATAACGATTGTCAAAGTTTTTACAAGGATTACCTTATAAGTTCAAAAACAATATATATTTTTAATCTAGAATTATTCTAAAGCATCATTTTTATTATTTCCCATCCCATTCCAATATAAAAATGTAATTCCCGTCCATCCCTACATTAAATAGTTTAAAATTATAACCGAGTCACTTACCTGGTAGTGGAAGCATGAGCAATGATATTTCCCCCAATGGGTTTCTTAGGGTCAGCCGAGAAAAGTGCAGCTCCATCCACCTGGGCCACCACCTGGTTTGTAATTACCACAGCCACACCAAACTACAATATACCAATCAACCTAAGCTCGTTACATCATTCAATCAAGTGATTGTAAGGTTTTAACTTAGTAAGATACATTACTGCATTTTTGGGGTATCCCAAAAAACAACTTATGTGTTTTAAATTAGAATTATTATACATATATTTCTTTGATTTATAGAAAAGTTTTACACAAATAATTTATAGCAAAATTAACTATAGAATTCAGGCTAAATGAGGATTTTTAAAGTTTAAAATTAATTTGTGCTTCAATCAGATATTCAAACTGGAAAAACATATATGTGAGATATTCATAAGCCTCATTTATTATTTAACAAGTTGGACCCAACATGTTGAGAGACAACACATCAGGAAAAGTAAGCTGCGTTTATTTTCACCAATTTGTTGGACAAAAATCCTGGTTCCTCCGCTAGTTTTTAATCAGTCTACACATTTCTAACCATGGATAACGATGTATTACTTGCCGTTTCTTCATTTATTGTGTTGACAGGAAGTGTACTCTTGCAGATGTTAAATATGAGTTAAGACCTTGATGTTTTCTTTATAAATTAAAGAAATTTTTATACAAAGCTATGTTGTTTTAAGTATGAATAATTCAAAAAGTAGTATAATACTGAAATACACTTCACAAATTTAATCTAAAAACCATTTGTAACAAATATCTAAAAGTGTAAAAATAATTCATCGACTCATGTAAAAGAATTAATAGAAAAAATAACATTGTACAACATATTAAAATATACAATACAAACACATGTGAATTAACATAAAAATGAAAGTGTAAAAGTTATTAAAAACAATTAAGGTTAAGATTATGTTAACATCTGTTTGTCAAATCAAGTGTGTTGAATATTGGTGGGATATAAATGAGTAGAAAAGGTTGAATTAAATTGGTTGAAAAGGCAAAGTTAAATTTGGTATATAGTCTTATTTGAAATTGATGTCCCTTTACTCTTTTGTAAATCCAGACCAGGTGGATAAATTTTCTGGAAGAATTAATGAGTTGTTAAGTTAAAACTAATCTGAAAACAAAACACATGCATTGCCAAGGCTATACACTGACTTGACTCGATAGAGCATACGCAGAACCTCCCAACTCAGCCAACGTGTTGTGTTTGTCTTTTTTTATATCCAACAAATGATCTAACACAACACAACACAACTTGTTGGCTCTGACCGACTCTCCCAACATATTCGCCAACATCCCCAACAAGTTAGGAACGTGTTGGCCAGCATGTTGTGTTACAAAATAAATGAGGCTATAATATAATTAGGAGGTCCAAGTGGCAATAAACCATAACTAAAAATACATGATACAGAGTGTGACATCAGCTTAACTATGAATTAATTGTCTACCTCATCTGCTAGACGTAGCAGCATGCGTAGAAACCTAGCTAAGTGCATCTGTCTGGCGGCCAACTCTCCTCGGCCAGAGTAGTCTGTTCGATATAGAGATGTCGCACTATCCACAATCAACAGAGCATATCTGAAATAATAGTTTTATAGATATAAGTGTGTGAATGTTTTGCAATTTGAAAATATATTACACCCTAATTCTAAGCCACTTATATTTTGTCTAATAAATTTTAAGATACCACCAAGATTAAAATACATTATTACTTAACAACCCGTGTAAGGACTTTAGGTTGCTTTAAAAGCCATATTTGTTGTATTTGTAACATAGAATTTCTAAATTTGTATTTAGGATATGAAATATTAATTCAAAGTTACAACCTAAAATTTACATTATTTTATATGTAATGTTTAGTGACTATTAAGTTCTTACTTGCAGTGATCTATAAAATAAAAAATATAAGAAGGTATACAATAAAAATTCTAACATAATATTTGCAGCCGAGTCGGATACAATTATTTTTAGGGATGTGCGAGATTTGAAAATATCTCGAAAATTCGAGAAAAAAAAAGCTCAATCTCATCTCGAAAGTTAAAAAATTAATCTTGAAAATTCGAGAAAATAAAAAACCAAACCAGGAATTTATTATTTCTAATAATACCATGATTACCCAAAGATAGGCATTTCCCCCAAAAAACAGCCTTTATTAAGAAATGTTTTGGTTACAAATATTGTTTTTCACTATCACACTTTGATAATATAAGCTGTTACACTACAAAACTAGATAATAAATGGTGTTCATTGTAGCTATCTATCACTATTTTATTACTTGCATTTAAAATGTCTGAGAGTTGTATCTCGAGTGTTTGAATGAACTATAAAATCTACAGGGTGTTTACTCAGTTAGAGGAACAAAATTTCGTGACTTTTTGGTGACCTTTTTTGACCACAAAATACCTTCGGGGGTGTATAGCCCAAACAGGCAGTAAGACACGGTGCAAAAACAAAATCCTTCGGCAAACAGTCGAACATTATATTGTACATCGGCCTAGATATTATAATAACAAACACAAGTAAAAACTATTACTATAATCATACAAACAAGAAAACTTACTTGTAATTAAAGATGTTTGAACCTCCCAGAAGCTGAAGTCTCTCAACAAACATAAAAATCTAATATTGTTCAAATTTGTCACCTAATATATAGTTTATACACAAATCACAACATACGGGACTTACATCTGCCTCAGTCGTTTCTTCTCCAAGTCGATTTCAGTTTGAAGTGCTGAAGCCTCTTCTTCAGCCTGTCGGAGAAGTTTTCTTTTCTTTGCATCGAGTTTATTTCAGTTTCCAATGTTGTTTTTGATCTGTTAGCTTCTTCACTTTCTTTCTTCTTCATTTCTTCAATAGCTTCCCTTCTTTTGGAACTTGCTCGCTTAGCTGCATGTAGCATCCCACTTGTAAATTCCACCTACTGACTGAACCATTGAATATATGCTGCGTTGGGAGATTAGAGAACGCTCTTTCATATTTTCAACCAAACATTCCTTGTTTACTGAAAAACCTCTTTCAACAGCACTGTTTCCATGGAACATTGTAAATATCATTGTGCAAAATGACAGCAATGCCTTGCAAGATTTTGCATTAATGAAGATGTTGAAGAGAAAATAATCTAGTCTGGTTTCATTGAAATCAAATGTCTTCAGCTCTTCTTGAACAGAAGACTGCTCACAGATTTCAAGGTAGTTTTTTCTTATATGTTCAGCTTCAATGTATGCAATATGGTTGTTTTAAGTGAGTGTTTGGTGTATGTTAACCCATTGTACTCTTAGAGTGCCACTGGTCATTATTGCTGGTGAAAGGCATGAAGCACCTTTCACCATGCACTTTCGTAAAGTAGACCTAGGCCCAGTCAGTTTTTGAAACATTTCCACTAAGAAGTGACTGCAATCTTTTCTAAAGAGCTGTACATCAAGTTCTTTCACATTTTTACAAAGCCTATGTCTACATCTGAAAAGCCAATAGATTTTCATTTTTGACATCAATTGCCAAGAGCTGCCCTGAGTTTTTCACATTGCTTATAACCTTTGCCTTAAGGACTCGAGCAGCAATGCTACATGCCATTGAATAAAGTTCGGCATATACAAAGGGCAACATTGGATTGTCATTTTGAAATATTTTAAGATATGGTTCCACTTCTACTACTGACTGTAAGAAAAAAAGTTTTGCTTCAAGAAGATTATCTTTCATGAAGTCTCGTACAACACCGAAATTCTTTGTTTCAGGTGGTTTGGAACACACAAAAGCCACATATTTCTTTAAATGCAAAATCATTTTCAAGGCTCTTTCAATTACTTTTGAGTTTTACACCCATTTGATGGAACACATTTTAAATGGAAAGAGGTCTGATCCACTTGAGAGGATGTAATCAGATCTTCGAGATGGAAAATCTTTAAACAGATAATACAACAAACGCAGAAAATTATGAACTTGCCATTCACATTTATTATGAGCTGTCTTATAATCCCCATGAACTGTATGAAGAAAGCATGTGCCAACATCAATAGGTTTCTTGTCTTTACAGTTATCTAAATTTTTTCCCATCATTTGTTGAAGTCCTTAAGGAATTTTAAATCTACATTAGGTTCATCAACAGCGATTTGTAAAACATTCTTTAAAGGCAGTCCTAATTCAGACATACCTGACATAAACGAAACAAGGAGGTCAGCTGTAGTAGAATGCCCTAAAAACACAGAGTTAAAGTATCGGGTCGAAATCACATTTAAACTTGAGTTCCAATAACGGACAATGATGTCCATTTGTCCTTTATGGGAAATTCTATTGAGACTTTCGTCAAGTGAAACTGCAAAAAATGCAATCTTCTTTAACTCCGCCGAGAGTTTTTCTTGGAAGAAGGGGCCAAGACCAAAGGTTGTCAAATAGCCAAGTTTCTCTTTTTGTATTTTGAACTTCTGTGCTATTACACTGTCAGGAAACATGATTGAGAAAAGATCACTGGAAATACATGAACCTCTGTCAGAAGTATGAGTCATAACCTTATTCATGGACCACAGAATTTCTGCTTTCAAGGTATCATCATTTATACAAAATTTACTTAAAGGTCCTCCAAGAGATGAAGAAGATGAAACAACTAATGTAAACAAAGCTGCAACCAAATATACATCATTTTCAGAAGTAGGCCTACTTTTGGAAGGTAATAATTCTTTTGCTGGTTACATCCAACTTTTTCAGAAGATATAAAGCTGAGCGTTTTTGCTTACCTTGGAGTAGGGCAGAGGTTAGTTCCAAATAATTCTTACCTTTTCCATGAATTATCACTCCATTCAACCCACTGTGGCTTATATCAAATTTCAATTTACAAAATGTACAATAAGCCTTATACTGGTCATCTTCAACAGGGCGCAACCACTTTGAGTATTTATTTTCAACAGTTAGCAAAAACTCTTTGAACAAACATTTACCAGGCATCTTTTAACAGATTAGACTAAACTTCACATATAAAATCGAAAACCATTATTTGTAGACACACACACGGCATAATGCACTCACACACACCCACGAGACAAGTAACACGCCACATTAAAACTTAATACAAGATGGTGAACGTTAACCTTGTCGTTGGAATCACAAACAAAACAATCAGTCAACTTCCAACTGGCGCGTGCCATCACGTGTAGTGGATAGCACTACCTTTGAAGCATTCGTGTGTTACGTTGTAAAGGAAATTCAAACTAAAATTATTTTCATGACTTTATGACCAAAATATTAAAAATTCGTGACTTTTAGTTTATTTGTTTTTTGTTTTGTTTTCTCCTCCCCAATTAGTGACTTTTTCGTGCACACATATCTCTCGTCATGCCATTTTTCCACAAGAATATTTCCCATGTGGAATACATCACACTCCCCCTTCTTCATTTTTTGTGGAAACTTAGACATCTCTTTCCTGTTCTGCCTCACTGTTCCCCATACTCCAGTTTGTTTGCTCAAGAGATATTTGAATAATTTAGGACTGGAGTACCAATTATCGTAATATAATATGTCCTTGGCCTAAGTACGACTCCAGAAGGGTAGCAATAATAGAGCTAGAAATACCAAGCTAATCCGTTTTTTCAATGTTTGTTTCAGGACCTGTATACACCAGAAAGTATAAAATAAATTCTGTTGTACTATCCCACAACACAAACAATTTTATACCAAATTTGTGTCGCTTTGATGGCACATATTGTTTGAAGACCAAACGACCCTTCCATACCATTATACTTTCATCAATGCATACATTTTGATGTGGTTTGAAAATAGTTTTGAATTTCTTTATTGTAGTTTCAAGGACTGTACTGATTTTGTATAGACGATCACCAGCTGGCTGATTGTAACTATCAGAGAAATGTAGCAGTCAAAGCAGAAGTAAGAAACGGTCCTGTGAAAAGATTTTTCTAAATACGGGGGTGGACAGAAGAGGATCTGTGGACCAGTAATCTTTCGCATGGTGTTTTGCTGTGTGGAGCACCAGAATTATTATTGCAAGAAAAGTATAGAGCTCAGAAATGGGTGATTTTACCCATAGTTTTAGTTTTGATTTTTCTTTCACTTCAAAATTCTCTGTGACGTATGAGTGATATTTGTCTGACTCGTCTACTATGTGTTGTACCAGATCACTATCAAACATAAGTTTGATTAAGTCACTTTCACTAGGATTGTCTGGTAGCTCACAAAGTGCCAAAATTTCGGCATTATTGTCATCAAACTGCAAATTATTCAGATGAAAATTGGCATTATTTTGCCACTGAAATTCAATTAATTTTTTTATGTTTCTATCCACCTTCTTCCAAATATAATACAATTACCTCATAAAGAAAAAAGAGGTTTTCCTTATATAGATATATTCTACTTCATTTTGTTATTTTTCATGACAAGATGTGGCTGAAAAGTTTATTCATTCATTGTTTCTTATTTTAATATGATTCATCCAGATGCCTGCAAGCATCTCTTTTGGCAATGTTTCCAACACTTTCAATGATGGTAGTATGCGATACGGTACACTGTAGGGTCGCAGTGTCCCACCCACCAAACAATATCAATTATTCAATATTCAAAAAATTCCCAGAAATCAATTAGAAATTCTTGTCTGTACTCAAATCTCAGCTAAGCCCACTACATGTGATTTTACCCATCCACACTAATAAACTTTAAGCTTTCCTCTTCATTGCTACCCTTTGATTAAGTCATTATGAATCCACACAAAAAGAAGCTAGTATACATACCTTGATTCTGCCATCATAGCAGAAGCTTGAATTAAAAGTTGAGTTTGGTGGTCTGTGTTGTATGCTCTGGCATAAGCCACATTGTCCAAAACGTCATTCCCAGACAATTTGTAACGCTCTGCCACCGCTAGCAATCGCTCAGGTCGAAATGTGCCTTCTGTGTCTATATACAAGCACTTTCCCTCTCCCCCATTCTGATCAATAGGAAGCTGAGCAGAAATAACACATTTTGTTAACGGTCTAATATTATTAAAGATTTATTATATGAGAGAAGTGTGCAAAGATCACTTTTTTAGGGGTGTATTGATATTAGTTTTGAAACAAATTTTGTTAGCAAAACTATTTAAATCACTACTTGTTTTGTTACATAGTCATATGTTAGTCATGACCATTAGAGGCTCGAAGAAAATTGATAAAAATAAGAAAAAATAAACTAATTAAGTGAAAACTGGGTAAAGAAGAAACAATGTTGATCAAATCCAGCGCACAGTGACACCATTTTCCTTTTTTCTGGCTTCTAGAGTACATAAAAGTCTCACATACAATGAAAAACTAAGTGTTTATATTTTGGCATTATTTCCTTTGTAAACCCCTAGCACCAACCCCTCTATTTTGATAAAGGCAATAATGCTGAAATATAAAATATTTATGTATCAATGTATGTGAGACTTTTTTACTCAAGAAGCTGGAATAAAAGAAGATGTCACTTGTGCATTTAATTTTACCCACAGCTTTTCCTATCTACCTATATGGAATTTCTTCGCTCAATTTTCACTTAATTAGTTTTTATTTCCTTATTTTTATCAATTATTATTATTGTATAATAAATAAAATAATAAAATAGTAGGAAAATAATAGAGCACAAATAGAAGTAAAACACTAACATATTTAGACACACTTCAATATTTCGATTCTATTATAACATTTTCTCAGGAAGTGGTAGTAGTAGTTAGTAGTAGTAGTAGTAGTAGTAGTAGTAGTGTAAGATGTATAGAGAGTAGTAAGACTAAAATGTTGTAGAAAACCACCCAACCTAAATATTTGTTAATTTCAACCCAGAGGATATACTAGCACCACCTACTATCTACAGAGTAATAGAGGTACCCTTAGAGAATTTCAAATCCACCAGTAAAATATAAATGTACTTAACGCATCTATAATTCAAATGATAAGAGTTTATTTAACAAATACAGTCCAGGACAAAAGTTTTATTTTGGGAACAGTTGGTAATCTTAATCTAAATTTATTTTTCTTGGAAGGGCACGAAATTGAAATAAAAAGATGATAAAAAATATCAACTTGACTGTTATTTATACTTTGTAATGAAAGACCAGCCTCCTTTCCTTGATATTTGAAAATACGTCAATCATGTTGTTATCTATATCAGAAATTAAAGTAATACGTTTCTATTTGACTGATAGAACTACTAAAGTGTTTAGTCTATTTTCAGTCAATGTTTTAGGGTAGAAAAATACCTTTCACATTTACTTGTTCATATCGGTGGTGCAAAATAATGTCTAACAGTTTAAAATTTTCACATCACTCATATAATTTGCAAATTATCTTTATTTTGCTAAACCTCTATCAAATAAACATTTTCTGCTAATTCCTAGTCTCAAATAATAGAAATAAAATAAATGTATAACATTTTTTTAAGTAAATTGTTTTTATTTTATTTTATAAATTTTATCCTGAGCTTTTTACAAAAATTCAAATATCATAAGTTAGGTTTTCAATGCTACTATAACTACAGAAGAATATAATAAGCCTATTAAAGAAAATTAAACTAATAAAAATTAGGGATGGACGAGGTTGACATTTTTACAACGGGACGGGAAATGAGTCAAAATATTGGGATCAGGACGGCTATGGGAAATCATAAAAATGATGCTTTAGATTAATTCTAGATTAAAAATAGATGTTTTTATACTAATATGGTAATATTGGTAAAAGCTTTGACATAATTAAATATAATACAAAAAATATATCATAAAAACCTAGTAATATAGATACGGATGTGCAAATATTTTATTGAAACAAAAAGAAATAAAAATTTTGGACAACATATTGAGTAATACAAATTGAATAATTAATTAGAATATATATTTTTTATTAGTTAATCTCTTTTTGAAAATTGTATTTGATACTTAACTACTTATTGGAAGAGTGCAAAAGATATAAACCAAAAATGTTTTACCCCTTCTGAATGTCCTCTAAAATCTTAAATGTTTTCTATTTTAATACCCCTTAAAGGTTATCTAGGTTTGTGTTTTGTATTACAATATTGTTTGAGTATTCTAAAGTTATGAAACCCTTTAAATGTTCTCATTAAGTTTGAAACACCTTAAATGTTTTAGGTCTAAAACCACTTGAAGATTATCTAGATTTTAAAACCCTATTAATATTATTTAGGTATTAAACCCCTTAAATGATCCCTAGGTTTGTTACTTTAAATATTATCTATGTTTGACACCCCTTAAAGGAAATTTAGTTTAACACTACTGTAATCTCTACTCTTTGGTTGCTAACAACAAACAGGTTGATGCTCATAAATAGTTGACCTTGGCAAGCTACTCCCTCCCCCTTCATTTCTAATGGCCAAGTATAATATATCTCTGTCCTTCTTTAAGTCTTTCAAACTCTCTCGCTGGAACTAATAAATAACTGTTGATAGATAGAGCACAATAAGTCACTAGTTTCCCCAGCTTGTTTGTCTCACCACAGTCAGTAAAATACCCTTCTCCCCTTACCCCTCTAAGTTTGCTATAGAACAAAGATGATGACTGTATACAATAGAGATTGAGCCAGTAGTATCTGCTTGAACAATAAGCGGGATTTATTTTCCCCTCAAACCCTTGTCAGGGAAAATGTCTTTCCCACACAACTCTCGCCCAACTCTCAGGAATGGATAAATTCCCGATATTTTCCCAAGGGTTCGATATCCTGTCTACCCCTAATAAAAATCAAATTAGCAATAATAAAGAAAAGCAATGAGCAAAAACATAAGAAATTCATCAATCTTTTAATGGGTTCTTTCAAGTTTATAGGGTGTTAAAGAGGGAGGTATGAGGTGCTTAAATCAAGGTTCGGCCAGGCTCAAAATTATGCTCGAGGTGGTCCTGTTTGGATGAGTATTTAAGAAATTGGTAAATAACCATTTATATTTGCCCGATCCACATCAAATCAGAGAAAAGCTAGGGAGGAATAGGATAAAAACTATTTAGACTTGAGGTTTGGGGCTTGTGCTAGATTAAGTAATGGGAGGGTAGAGTTTTCCAAACTATCTATATAATCTCTGCTTTAAGATAATTATAAAAACAACAAATACCATACTGACCCAAAAATAGGCCACACTTTTCTCTCAAAAACACCCTTTATGAAACCTTTTTGCATCCCAACTTAGATAATATGTAACCAATGGTGTAACCTCCTATCACTACTATTACTTTTCACACATATTTTTAAGGCCTTTTTGTTGCAGTTTGTTAGTAAATTCTTTTATTCTATTGTTAAAAGAAATGAGTGTATTTGTTTACTAAGTTTGTTTTATTATACTTAGATATCATGATTAAAAAAGCATATCTGAGCAAATGACTAAAACATAGTTGTAAAATTAAAACTTTAGTTACTAAGACACGTCATAAAAAATTATTAAAAATTTTAGTAATAAGACATTTGTAAATATGTTATTATGAATAATATCAAACTAAGGGAAAGTGTGTTATTAAATTATCAATGAAGGAAAAATGTCAAGTAGTTTGTTACACACTCACTGAGTTTTAACAAAGTCAGAATTTTATTATGGATAGGCCTAATATAAAAAAAGCTATAAAACTTATCATATACCGATTTTAAACTTTACTTTACATCCATTACTGTTTCCAGCCTATGGCCCGGGTCCTTTTTTTTTTTCATGTTATATATGTTTTCACTACCGGCTGGCTACTGATTTTAAATTGATTTTACAAAATAAAGTCTTAATCTTGTGACATTTGTAAAGTTATATTTTAAGTAATTCAATGTTATGTTGTGACACATTAATTACAAAGTTATTAAATCATTTAATATAAAGATTCAAGTTA
Source organism: Timema cristinae (assembly GCA_039000515.1). NCBI lineage: Eukaryota > Metazoa > Arthropoda > Insecta > Phasmatodea > Timematidae > Timema > Timema cristinae. The sequence continues at coordinate 78,599,671 of JBCFYV010000012.1, forward strand.
AATTAGAAAATAGCTTACAAATAAATTGTAACGAAACACTTAATGTAGAATGAAAATATAAATAAGGTAAATTGTAAACGTAGAACATGTTAAAGTTATTTTAAATTATATAGACCTATTAGAATTAAAGTGGTGTTTAGATAAAAATTATTTTCCCTGTCATACAGGGCGGCTTATTTTCGAGTCAATATAGTAAGTCACAAAAAAACATTAAATTATTACGTTTGTGTATGTTATTTTATATTTTTATAATTATATTAAAAGTATGGGTATTCAAGTACCTGAAGATTCAAATTAGACCTAAGATTTAATAGTTGTTCAAACTCCACTCCTAAGATTCTTACAAAACTAAAAAAAAAAAAAAAAAAAAAAATGGAGTACTTGAAATTCCTGGTTTTATCACAAATATTTAATTAATTCAATTCAATTTTAACTGTTTTCATTCAAACTGGATTCAAACTCGATCGAAGTGAAAAATGCCTGCTTACACATCCCTAGTTAAAGGAATTATCCAAAACTTTAAAATATAAAGGTAAAATGTATTTACTTCTATATAGTAATGGTGTAATATTGAACAGGGTGTATTTTGTACCTTTTAGAAAAAAAATCACCACAGGTCAAGTGAATGGTAAATAAACAAGATAGCACAAGAAAACATACATTAATTATTAATGCAATAAAAATACAAGTGCCGAAGTCGCAGATGTGCTTTCCAAACTTACAACTGGCATGAATAAACTGTTTTATGTCTGTCAAAAATATTTGATGCGCATGCTTAAAGATGGCTTCACTAAACAACCGCAACTTATAAGCTACCAACATTCCAATAGTACCTATTGTCACATATGCAGTAGAAACATGGACAGTGAATGTAAGAGAGACTAGGAAAGAGGCCATGGGAATTAATATTGTGAGGAGGATGTTAGCTGCCATAAGGATGTAACGAGATTAGGAATGAAGTTATAAGAGGAGGAGCTGGGGTACAGGAAGTACATGAGATAGAATAGGAAGCAAGACTTAGATGGTATAGGCATTAGAGCATTTAATGAAGATGGAAATAGAGAGGATGCCAAAGAAAATTATGGAAATTTATTGGGAGAAAAGACCGCAGGGGAGGCCAAGAAAGAGATGGGAGAAGCAGATAACAGAAAGTGTTCAAGTGATAGGAGAAGAATGGAAGAAATTAAATGAGAAAGAGTGGTGGAAGGATAGAGGAATATGGAGGCAATTTACTAGACTGACCTGGTCATGGGCTGGAAACAGTTGATAATGATGATGAGTAATAGTTTGAATAAGAATAGTGAAGGTATAATGGGTGAATTATGAAAATAAAGTTGGCGAGAGAAACTTGTTTCGATTAAAGTTTAACCCCATTCCTTTTCTATCAATTACATTTGAAAGTGTAGGCCTATTCACCAATTTTATTTAACAAGTCATTGCCTTTTTTTACCCATTATTTTAAATATTATATTAATTTTCTGTTTACTTATAAGGAAAGCAACTCACTTTGGTGGACAGTCTGACTAAATGTCAGACTTATTTAGTCTTATTTAGTCAATGCAAATGCAGGTAAATTTCTTTCAAATAGTACTGTTCTCTTTTCTGTCTATTAATTTAGTTAAATTTTGTATATCCTTGATGGGTAGTAAGACACAGCCGAAAAATTAAGAAAGAAAGCAACAATGTGTTTTAAATTTCTTTACTAGAACAAAATTGTGCTTAACTATCATTAACTAAAAATAATATTTATTCTAATGAATGTTCAATCTAAATAATCTACTATTACCTGACATGTGACTGCTAGAGTATGGCAGATCTGTGTTTTGCCTGTACGAAACTCTCCAAATATCTCTGTAATTGAACCAGTCTCAATGCCTCCTGCTAAAAGTCGATCCAGTTCTCGAGATCCTGTTGTCAACTGAATTATCTCCGAGCGTTTCTGGTGGAACTCTGTAGCAGTTGTGAACCCCATCGGCACAAGTTTAGAGGCTTCGACCTGTAAAATGGACACCACATAACAAAATATATAATAGTTAAACATTTAATAGCTTTGAAATTATTTCTAATGGAATGATATATATTAGCATTCAGTTGATAAATTTTACTTCATGTAAAAATGAAAAAAATTTATACATACAATAAATGTTGAACTTCATGGAAAATACAATCAGGAAATTGGTGTCCAATTTTAATCATAGTCTCAAAATATATATAAGTTTATTTCTGGTTTGTGGTTGCAGGGTTTATAAAAATAAATGCAAGTTTGTGAAAATTACAGTTATTCACAAAAATACAACAAATATTAGGAGTTTGCTTTTTGCTGGAAGCAGTAGAAGTATGAACTGTGTTCCTCTTTACATTGTAAAAGGTAAGGCCTAATGTGTTTGTTCCTTTCATCTGTTCTTATCCTTCTTTCTATTACCTGTTTGCATACATACTAGCAAATATTAGGTATTTCTTATGCCTAGGCTTACCATACATCCCAGTTTTGCTGGGACAGTCCTGTTTTAAGAGGTACATACCGACCGGTTTGCATTGTGGTCCCAGTTAAACGATAAATTAAAAAATCACACATGCACACTACATCTATATCTTTCACCCACAAATATACAGAAAAAACAGCTCACACTTGATGTTACCTACAACACGAAAAACGGAGACATAGTTATGGTGGAGTGAGCGTTAGAATAACTTTATGTTAGACAGAGTGAGAAATAGGCGTAAGTTGGAGCTGTGGTGCAGGAGGTGTTGGTGTGAATTTAGTGGATTTTTATTCTCAGACTCATGTCGCTGTTTAGAAGCCGTTCTATTGGATATGTATCATCCCAATACACATCCGAGGATACGATACAATAAAATTTAAAATGATATATCCATTCTTTAAAAAAGTATGTTCGAGTGTGAAATATGAATGGTTTAATAAAACCTAGAACTAGTCTAGTAACCTAGTCTAGTAAACTAAAAGCACTTACATATATGAAAATACTTGTACAATAAACATCACTCGATAAATGTATTATTTTATTTTCACTATCTACCTAGACTGTCCCGGTTTGAAGTTGAATAATTATGGTAAGCCTACTTATGCCCATTAAACATTTGAGCACTACAACAAGACTATACTATGTCCCATGGATAATTTGATAGATTAGGAATATCAAATTTATATAAAAAAAGTGGACTGTCTTTCTCTAAAGTAACTCATTTATATGGTGATCAAGTGGTTCAGTTAAACATTCATTCAACATGTATCAGGCTGTTTTATTTATTTTTGCCTTTTCAGCATGATAGGGTATAATATAATATTGATGTCAAAAGATTTTAGGAAGTAATGGGACCCTTGAATTCTCACATCCATCGAATTTTTAAGAATATCCAAGAAAATTTCGGATTTGAGATCGACTCAAAATCTTTTTTAGACCTTTAATACTATGTATTGGTAGTTAGAACCAACTATAACTATAGGATGAACTTAACAACCAGGCCCCAGATCAGTAGTTTTAACACTTAAATAAATTTATGAATGTTGTAATGAATAAATTATAAGAAAGAATGTTTATTTAGTTACTATTTCTATTTTCTACTACTCTGCTATATTTATATTTCCTCTTATATTCATGATATTCTTGAAGATTGAGATTTGTTATTTGAAAGTAATTGAAGATTCGTATTCGTAAAATAATGGATTTGACCCAAGTCTGATTTTAGGATGTACAGATAAAAAAAACTATAAAATTTGACTAGCTATATTTATTTCTTCAAATAGTTAAGTTAGGCCTGGCCTCACTTGCTTCATTCAACAAACCACCACTGAACTACGAACCATAGGTTTTGAATATGTCACATTTTATCAATATATATTTGAACAATAAGAGGTTCTAATGTGAAACTCTTGTACACAGTCAGATCTTCATGTATCGAACTGCCATGAATCAAACTTCTCTACATCGAAGTTTTAGTGAATCCCTTTGACACTACTTAATAAAACTGTGTAACAAGTTCAAACAAATGGGGTAACACTCACCCTCTACCCTGATGGACTAACTCCTGCGCTCATGTGCACTGACCTCCTCTCTCTAACACACAATTCCAGTTTGATTCTACTCTCTGCTCAAGAAGAAAGCCACGCCCAAGAAAAACAAGCCAAGGTGACTGCACATCTAGTTATCACTTCCTCCACCTGTACTATTCCAGATCCTTCTACTAGTTCCCAGGGTGTTTGCGTTCATTCACCGCGCTGTCCGGCTCCGTACCTTCCTTTTCCTCTCCTTCCCCCCTACTCTCTGTGGGCAGATCAGTTTGTGTGCTCACTATAAATTGTGATGTTTCGCTAGTATCGATACTCATTGTACCTTAGGCTTGCAGAAGGCGAGAGAGGCAAATTAAGCTAAGGGTTAATTTAATTCATCAAAATTCTCTTTCAGATAAATATGTGGGGATCTCTTCAAAATTGTTGATTCAGACTTGTAAATTTAAATTTATTATGGGAAGGGTTTGTTGGGTATCAACGTGTTTAATCTGTAACCACATTTTATTTTTAATTTAACGCAATGGAGAAACTTGCTTTTTGTTCAAATGTGAACTTGTTTTATATTTTTGCCACCATTCGTCTAACCTTGGGTTGAGCTTTTACTTCTGCGCTAATCAAATTTGTTTGGGTCATATGTTGGGGACAATATTTTAGGGAAATCAACTTTGATTGCGGATATATTATCCTTTATATATGTATGAGAAACGCATGCTTGATTGATGACATTGTGCATGTAATCATAGTTACCTTGGCTGCATTAAGCAGTTAAAAGGGATGCGGGCCGCCTTAAAATTGTATGGTTCTTTCTGACTCTTTGGTATTATTTGTTAGACAGGGCACTTGCATCTAATACTGTTCTATTAACTTTATGCTGTGTGCAAACTTTTCTGTAGTAGTAAGATATTTTCTTTGTCCAAGGCCCAGAAAGTTGTCGCAATTATTGGCGAGCAAGTTTGTATTAATATATCCGTCTTTGAACGCTCTAGTCAAAATATTTTTTTTTTAATGTTATGTCTTTGTTGAATATTAATATATTTGGCTATGCAAACTTAATATATTGTTGGAATCTCCCTATTTACTAGTATTGTTTTTGGCTTTGAACACTCTATTAAATTTATTTATTTATTTTTGTGGAGCTTTTAATCAAGCATCACTGTCCTCGACCTTGCATACGGTGGTCAAAGTTAAGACATTTTCTATTTATCATTGCTTAGTATTGAAGTCTTCCACTTAAACATGCTAGTCAATATCATTTTCATGAAATATTGAGTCTAATAATAAGTTTTCTGATTTTGGTACTCTTGCCAATTCTCATATTTATGAAACATTACGTTTAATACTAAAGTTTCTGGTTTAAACATTTTATTTTATTTCACTTTTATGAAATGTTATGTTGAGTAATAATAATAATAATAATAATATAATAATAATAATAATAATAATATAATAATAATAATAATAATATAATAATAATAATAATAATAATAATAATAATAATGTTCATGATTTGGGCATTCTAGTCAAGTTTATATACAATAATATTATATTAATATTGTGGTTTCTGATTAGGACGTTCAAGTCTATTTTAACGTTTATGAAACATTAAGGTTAATAATAAGGTCTCTGACTGTAAATGTTCCAGTCGATTCACATATCTTGTGATGTTTTATGTTACTTATAGGAGTCTTAGACTTTGCACGCTTTAACCTATGTCATTATATTAATAATTTGATAATGTACATCAACAATATTTTGTATCCAATAAAACATACTGTTATTGACTTGTAATACTCTGACTATTATTTCTAGAAAATAAAAAGGAGGCTACAACTGTTTCTAAATATATACAAAAAAAAGTCAATATATCAAATTTATCTCAAGACAACCAAGATTTCCTCCTCATGATGACGATGCTATAAGAAAAACGAGTGAGAAAAAAGATACTGGAGATGTTGAAAGAGAAAGAAATGGTAGTCAAGGTCATTGCAATGCTGACAGGTCACCTAGCAAAGTGGTATGGTCTCCACACTCTTCTCACTCTTTCCTCTCACCTCTTTCCTCAAGTAATCTTCCACCTTTATTTATCAGGTTCAGTTTGTTTCAGCATCTCTAACCGAGGGTTTATGCTCACTATTGTTTCAAACTCTCTAATCGACAGTGTGTGTTCACGATGTCAAAAAGAAAACCATTGTTTTGTAAAAGGTGGAGCTGTTGAAGAAGGTGGAGAGTATAATCCGATAAAAGGATATTGCAGTTAAATTCGATGCTCCCCAAGTATAGTGTCAACAATAATTATTTTTAAAAAACTTGAGTTTGTTATGAAAACCTTTGAGGATGTCGGACCTGAGAGGAAATGTTCTAGAACATGCAATTTTGGAAAAGTGGAAAATTATGTTTTAAAGTAGATTAAAATTGTTTGTGACAAAAACATATCAATCTCAGGTCCTCTTATAAAAGAAAAGGCATTAGAGTTTTCCACTCCTTTTGGGCAAGTGGATTTCAACATTAGTTCCTGTTGGTTGGATAAATTTAAGAGGTGACATGGCATAAAAGAAATGATTAATACGGGGAAAAGTAAGTGTGTGTGATGCTGACTGTGACCAATGGATACTCACTGTTTTAAAGAAGATTTTAGAAGGGTACACTCCTGAAAATATTTTATGTCGATGAAACAGAACTTTTATTTAAATGTTTGCCAAGCAAGACTCTTACTTTTAAAAACAATTGCCATGAAGGTAAAAACAACAAAGAAAGGATAACTGTTTTGGTGGGCAGCAAAGAAAAACTGAGATTAATGGTGATAGGAAATAGTAAGCAACCTTGATGCTTCAAAGCATTAAGTCTTTAGAAGTTTAATACAGTTATAACAGAAAGCATAGTTGACAAGTGAGATCTTTGAGAAAGGGATTTTAAATTTAAATAAAAAATTACTTGGCCCACCTTAATGTATTAACAAAACTATCAAATGTGAATTTGATTTTCCTCTCCAAACAAAACTTCAAAATTGGAGCAAATGAACCAATTATAAAAAATCTGAAAATTCATTATTGACACATTCACATTCTCACAAGACTTATCTGGGCCTTAGAAAATGAGCAATTTACAGATTTGATTAATCTGAGAATTTGTATAGCTGTACTAGCTAAGGTGTGGCAAAACAATGTTTTAGAATCACAGTAAAAATTTTGCTTTGCAAAAGCATCAAATCAAATCTAATGCCACAAGTCAAGCAATATTGGAAAGGCTTGCAGACCAAAGGTCTTTTAAGAGAAGGAACTTCCCTTGATGAGTTCCTCGACATCGACGAAGATGTAATTGTTTCATAATATCCGACGGACGACTACATAGTAAGCTCACTTCAGACAGAACAGAGTGACAAAGAGAATGACATAGAAGAATCCCCTAATCCTTCTAAAAAAAAATGTTAACCACGTTTAGTACAATATGTTGTAATCTTCAATTCGCTGAAAATGTTCCCGAGCATATTTCACTGACTTAATAAGTGTGAACACTTTTACGGTGAATCATCAAAATGTGTTTGCAGTATGATATTGGAAAGTTTTTCACACAAATGAATACCCACTACATAAATAATTATGTCTTTTCAAGGAATGTTCAACACATTTTTTTCTTGTTTGTTTTTAATCATCTTTATGAACATAGCTTGTGTCACATGATGTGATTCATATTCACTTATGTTATTTATAAGAAATAGTGCATTAATAAGGAAATTTGTTTCTAAATACAATTTAAAACATAATATTATGTATAAAACATTGTTTCTATAAATTGAGGTGTCTATGTATCAAAATTGTTGTGGAACCATTGACTTCAATAAATGGAGGTCCTAATACATAATTTATGTATAACAGATGTTTTTATAAATTGAGATGTTATGTATCAAAATGTGTTGTGGAACCATTGACTTTGATAAATGGCGGTCTGACTTTACTTACAATAATCTTATCTGCTTTAGCCTCGCTGATGCCTTTAATTGTTAGGAGATGTTTTTTGGGAGCAAATGCTACAGCCTCCACTGTGTGATATCCTGCTTCTTGCAACTTCTTTATGTCTGGACCACCTATACCTTGAGCCTGAAAAAATACATTTTTGTAATGATTAATAATGGGTTATCCACATCGGTGACCACATGGACTAAATGTCATGCTCATCTAGTTAAGTTTGCTATTCACATGGAGGTTTCATTTCAAATCATGATTGGGTATGCTAACATGTGGTTTATCCTAAATGGTTTCCCACCTTCCCTCCACACAAATGTGGGTACATTTCCTATAATTCTACCTCCCCATCTTCACTCCATTGGATTAATTAGAACGAATATAGTCTGACACATTAGTGCAATCAGTATTGTAATACACCTACATATCTTGCAAGCTAAGGGTCCCAGTTTTGGTTCCGGAAATAGCTGAAAATGTATTATTGATGAAATTAGGGCTTCCCTTTCAATTATAAATTAACAGACAGGAGAGTGAATGTTATCTCACTTTTAGAACCAAGATAGTTTGTAATTGTTTGGTATTATAATCAGTAGGTTCATAGAGTGAATGTTAAATTCAGTACAAGTTATTATTACTTTCTCACTATCTTACAGGTAGAGAAAGTATTGTGATTGTCAAAAAAATAAAACTCAAGAATTTGATGAATCTCGAAGTTTCATGACCCCCCCCCCCTCCCCGAATCCAAAAAAGTGGTTTTTTGAATTTCCATCTGTTTGTGTCTGTACCTCCAACTAGAGCCTAAACTATTTTACCGATCAGGTAAAACTTGGTATATAGGGTTTTCATAGGGTTGCCCTGAGAGGTTTTCGGAATTGGATATCTAACCCTAAAATTAAGGGTAGTTTACTGAAGGAAAAAAGAGAAAAAGTCGATTTTATAAAAATCAGCTTTAACAATTTTGATTAGATTTTATTTCTAAACATTTATAAATATTCCAAACAAAATGGCTTCTCTAAATATTTCGGCAAAATGACTTTAAGGGCTCCGGTCTGATGCGTAAATTATCATTTTTTTAATCATATCTCTGAAACTATTTGAGATATGAAATTACTTATTACAAATATGGAGACCTATTTACAAATATTTTATTCGAAGCATAATTTTATAAAACCAATAAATTTCAAGCTATACGCAAATTTTTTATTTTTTAACTTTTCTAACACAAAAGGTAAAGTATTCCAAACTTTAAAAAAATCTAACATGAAATGTTGATGGATGTCGACATCTCATGACCCCCCGAACCCCAAAAAGTGGTCTTTGCAATGCCGTCTGTGTGTCTGTTTAAACTTAAAATTAAGAGCAGTTTAATAAAGGGTGAAAAGAGAAAAACTTTATTTTATCAAAATCGGCTCTAACAATTTTGATTAAAATTCGTATCTAGGCGTTTATTGAGATTAAAATAAACAGGCTATATTCATTTTCCCATGAAAATGACTTTTAAGATACTTTACAGAAGCGGAAATTTTCGTATTTCCGCATTTATTTGAGATACTAAATAACTTGTCATGGCAAAATTGTAGTACTATTAAAAATAAAAAAAGTTTTATATGAAATATATTTTTATAAAACCAACAGTTTCTGAGATATTGGCAAATATATTAATACAATTTTGTGAGCTTTAGTTGTAAAGAGAGAGTACTTAAGTTTTAACGCAATAATTCTCCAATGCCATAGAGTAAATAATATAAGTCTCTCAAAAAGTTTGTATTTTTCCAAACCGCTTAGTAGAAATGTTTGTACAACAATGATCTATCTCCATTTTGGACTCAATAGTCAATATTTACATTTAAATGAAGAATTTAATAGCAATGTAATGACATGAAGATGTGCAACACCTAATAAAATGTTGAAAATGTTAACCTGAAGTCGAAATTTTAATACGAAGTGTTGACCCTTGTGGACCCAATATTGATCTTTTTTATCGGTCCAAACATACAAATGAGGACATTAGTTCTTTAAAAATGAATTTATAAAATTTAAAACCAGGACTCAAAAAATGTTTTACATAGTTATAGTGCAATATATGCTTGGGTTTGCTAGTGTATATTATTTTGTTTAACATATATTAGAGTTTTGAGTAAATATTTCCATTTTTAAACAATAGAGCGATTAAGATCGTGTGGATTTCTGGACTATTTATTTTGTAATGTGTATAGCCTGAATTAGAATTAATATTGGGATGGTTTTATTATTAGGTGCCCTGATTTTGTCTGTTCTTAGCTGAAACTGGTTCTTTATTTTAAGTTAAAAATAAATATATACATAAAATTGAAAAAAAAAGTTCCTAGTTTATAGTTGTCCATTTTCAACATAATCCATAGTCTGAGTGTTTTTTTTAACTTTTTTTTCCTAATGGCCTCCCAATCTCCTTATAACCTGAACAGGTAAAAGACACTGTGATAACAGAAAAATATGATCAAAAGTAACATAATTTATTGGTTAAAAATTTAAAGAGGACACAAACTTTGATTGCAAAAGTAGACCCATTACAGCAAAATTACTATAATAATATTTAGCACCGCATCTTACTACCCATTTGGGTTGTACGCTTTAAGTACTAATTATGCTAATGGATTAGGAATTGGGAAGGTTGAATAAGAGGAAGTGAACCCGCATTTGCGTGGAGGGAGAGTGGAAAACCATTAAGGACCCCCCCCCCCCCAGTTCACTTGACCGAGATTCGAACCTCGATCTCCCCGTCCTCAGCAGTAGAGCTCAACATGACAAGCGCGTTAGCCAACTACACCACCGAGGCGGATAAAATTACTAAAAAAACCTTATTGGCAAAGCTGGCCACATAGTGTGCTCATGACTTTGAGCCTATCATTCCTACCTGCTACGTTGTGGCAGGCTTTTCTACATCATGGTTTCCCTTTTCCATCCAGGAAAATGGGGCTGTAGTTTCTTGTGCTTTACCTTCACATTGCATTTTACCTTACAGGTATTATGTTAAAAAAATTAAACAAAAAAGTGGATAAGAAAATTAATTTAATTTTTTTTATCAAGTGTGTCTTGCTACCAGTTCAGGTTATACTCATTTATGATAAACTACTCTGATGAGGTAGAGCTGAGTAAATAAGCATTTTAGAGGTAATCTACCTGCATTTGTGTGGAAGGAGAGTGGAAAATCCTTTAGGAAAAACCACCCAGTAAAGCTGACCGGGATTCACTAATTAAAATAATATATTAAAGTAATGTAACCAATGAACAACCTCCAGTTTATTTATCATTTGTGGACCAAACTCTTCTGCTTCGTCTTCTTGCTGAGTAGTGGAACTAGCAGAAGATGTAGTGGCAGCAATGGCAGCCATCTTAAAATACTGGTAGTTTATAATCTACACCTAGTAGCTTGTAATAAGCCAAAGAACAGATCTGAAATTATAATTTCATTTGATTAGGACTTAACCTAATTATTAGATAATAACTTGTAAAATGTCCCAGTCTTGTTCCAAAATTACAAAGGTTTTACTAAAGTTAACAAAAGTAATTTGCCTAGTTACAGAATAATGAACAGTGGTGATTAAATTAAGACCTCTGTCATTCAGTAATTTAAAACATTTTTTTAACAGTTAAATAACAAACTAATTAGGTAGTTATTTATATGATCTTATTATTGAAACTGGTAATTGTTGGTGATTATGATTGCACACAAAAACAATTAAAGTATATTTTGAAAAGTGGCACTTTGACACAAGACTCAAACTTGAGAGATCTTTGACTAAGAGTGACAAGGCTTTTACCATAGATAAACCATGGATTTTTTTGTGCTCATTACTCAAATCACCTTGAATAGACTAAATAAAATTAATACTTGCATGGGTGATTGCATGGTCACTCTCATGCTGAACTGAATTGCCGATATGAGAAGATTGAGGTTTAAATCCTGGTTGTACTGAGTGGTTTTTTTTTAATAAATAGTTTTCCCTCTTCCTCCACACAAATGTGGGTATATTCCCTCTAAAAATTTACCTTCCTTCTTCTTACTCTATTAATGTAATTACTGTAATGTGTATAACCAAAGGGGTACAAAAACACGATGAAAGGAAAAAACCTTAATTTATTTGTGAAGCATGAATTTGGTCATGAGACGGTTCTGGTTCTAGTTTAGTGGCAAAGCACTCCTCATACCCAATTCGTTGTTCAAAAGACTAGGTATATTAATAATCTGTAAGTTTAATGTTATAATTATCTTGAATAATAGAGTTACAAACCAATTTGTACCGTGAACTTTTTTTGTTTCACTCTAATGTACTACCCGCCCTGGTTGTACACATAAAAATACACCAGCACTTGTGTGTAGGAAGAGTGAGAAATCCAACTAGATTCTAACCCCAACCTCCTCCTCACCGTAAACCAGACTAATGAGCCTGACAATTGTCTGCCACCAGTGTAATGTGGACTATTTAAATCTTCAAAGGATTTTGTAAATTATATTTTGAAACACACAAGAGTTTGAAAAAACATATTTTAAAGTTCATTGAGATAGTCTCAGATAAGCTGACAGTAGGGTTGCCACCCGTCCAGTTATCGACTGGATTGTCCAGGAATTGAACAGTTTACAGAATCTAGGGCAAAGGTCTCTGTGTCCAGTCCAAATGCCTCCCATCATTGAAATATTGAAAGATTGCAGCCGCCGCCTGCCACTGTGAGTTGTGACATGCCTTGTTGTAAGTGTGGGGTTGAAGACAGGAGTAGAATGCTGTTGTGGTGCTGTGTTCTAAGCTGTGCACACTTGACTGCGTAAGCACTCTTCTTCTCCTACTTTCCCTCGTCGTTCACCTGACCGTAAATCCAGAGAGTGCTTAGCTAGTGTCACATGTAGTTGATGACGGAGTCGTTTAATGCTTGCTGTGTGTTGTTAGTGTGTTAAGCAAAGGACACAATGCAATGTATTGTCGTGCATCCGCCGAAGAGGAAGATTTAAACAAACCTTTTTCAAGCTCTGTACTGCAGAAAAAGAAAGTTAAGCGGTACGCTACTTTCAACAAATACTGGCTGAAAGACAAATACTTTGCCAAATGGCTTGTTAAGGAAAATGACTTCACAGCAAATATGTGTTTTGCCCCATTACATTTTCCATAAAATTTGAAGGAAGGAATGCTATTGTTGGTCATCAGAAGTATTAAAAACATATTCTGTCAGAACAGCAGCGGCATAAAACTCAACTATGGCTACTTTTCTTGTGCAAAAAAACACATATGAAGAAGATGCTGTAACAAGAGCTGAAATTGCATCTATCTATCACTGTGTGAAACACAGTCAAAGTTACAATTCATTGGATTGCCAAATGAAATTGAACCATTCTTTGTTTGCTGATAGTAAGATAGCAGCAAAAATTTCATGTGGTCTCAAAATGTTCTTGGGCCATACAGTCAAGACATTGTCATAGGCAGGGGTGCAGAATATGTTGAGCTCCAATATTTCCCCAGAACATAACATTTTCATAAAAAAAAAATCCCCGAAACCCATATTACTCAAAATAAAACATTGAATAGAGGTTGAAGGGAATAAGGATTATTACCTACTATATAGTTTGGAAAATTTAAATTTAAATATATTTTTAATCATCGTTATTTTTATAGTACCTACATTATAAAAAATTTAGTTGTCTCCCAGAAATGGCAGCCTTCCCATTTCCTTGTGTGCATTATATATTGTTATTAATTGTTCATTGATACCAGTAGGGTTACCAGTACCAACATTTAATTTTACATCTTAAGAGTAAGGGGCAATGGAGTGTAATTCCAGGAGGCCTTGGTTTAATTGTTGATTTTCATAGAATTTTCATTTTTTCGTAGACTCGCCACTACTGCAAGGTATATCACTATCAACCACACTAGGGGAAATACTATCACTATTTACGACCATGAGTTTTTACTGATCACATAATTTACGTTTTACAAAACTTGCAATACTCCCTTGATCCTTACTTCTAGGTTTTTCTTGGGAATGTTTTTTAGATACGTGATATCCGAGTTTAACATGTCTGCCCTGCCATTCACAATAAGCAAAGTCGACATAATAAACATTTGTTTCACTAAACCATCTAATTTTTTATAAACATTTATCTATTGTACTGTACCCAGTCACTTCTCGATCATCTTCTTCTTACGGGTCGTCCACGGCAGTCAGTTGTTTAGGTAGAGCATCTCGGGGTTGTAAGTATAATGGTGGGGGTAGAGGTACTCAGCCGATTAAAAACATATGAGGTAGTGTAGTATTTGAAGTTTTAATTTAACAAAGAATTTACATAATGGTAATACGGCTAATTAATTTAGATGACCGAATTATTTACATTGATAAATACAACTTTTTAGCCACCTGGGCTAAATCTCCTCTCCCCCATCTCTACAGGTTGAAATGGTAGGTAGTTATTACAGGTCTACTCTATTTTAGTGTTAACAGTCCTGTCTCCCGATCGCGTCTGTCCCGCGTCTCACACTTCTCTTCCATATAATGTAAAACAGAGACGCTCAAGCGAATACACTGATTGGCCAGGAGTCCGCGCCAAAACCTCCCCTCCCACGAAAGACCACACGTGTAAGCAACAGGTGCATCTCCCATCTTCCGGGTTCAGTTATCAATACATTGCACGATGCTTAAAATGAAAAGTAAAAGTAATAAATTTGGATGACTCTAATATTCCAACAAAGACTTTGAACAGTGAAAAACTATAAGATTAAAAGTTTAAAGGCCTGAAACTGAAGTTAAAGAATTGAAATTTAAAACATGCATTGCTTACAACTTTGGTTATGATTTACATAAATTATAATTACCATAAAACCCCACACTTTCTTATAATTAACCATTTAACAGTAATAGAGAGAATTAAATTAGGCCTAGACGAATGGGAAGTGAAAAATGTATTTATCAGTTTAGTACTCTGAATAGCTTGAACATATTAATATATAAACAAAGGCAAACTAATGTAAATTTAAACAAGAAATGGTTGAGAACTAAGGGCCTAAAACCCTGACCACTTTACAGTATGACGTACAAACCTTAATAGGTCCATTAAAAACAACAATTGCATGACTAAACCATTATTACAATACGCATGTCACAAGGTTAAATAAACTTTGCGCGCATCCGTGTAATTAGGCAGTGATATAACAGGCGACTGAATTCAAACTAAACAAAACATCGCTCACCCTTCCCTAACCTCCACCGCCTGCCTGCCATAGCTACCAAACACCCGCAGTAGGGTAGGTGACTTATGATTCATTACTCAATCACACCATTAACCAGGTTGAATTATTATATTTTTCCTTTGTCCCTTATCTCAACCTCTGACTTCTTATTTAGAGCACTGACACATTATCTTAGCCCATAGACACCGCACTATTTGTGCATACACCGACACTGCCTCACTATGGCACATACTGGTAATATCGGCGTTGAGTGTTATTGGCCTTTATTTTTCATACAAATGAAACTACCATATCAAAACCAGAATGTACTAAAAGCGTAAACTAAATTGTTGGACTTTTCTCTACCCCAAATTTCCTCAGGACTGCTTTAATTTCATTGAACCTCATTCGAGCGTTCAGACATATTCTGCACCCCTGGTCATAGGAACTTCAGAAAGTATTATATTTTTATGTGTCCTCTGATGCATCCAATCGAGGCAATACTAAAACTTTTCTATATGCAGTACAATATGTTGATGTGAAACATTGAACACATCAGAGACTACTCAGTGACTTTTAAGAAGATCCTGAAGAAACTCATGAAGACATTATCTGTGCAGTGCAGAAAATAACATAATCCAATGGCTTTCACCTGAACTAGATAAGAGAACATAGAACTGACAATACACCTGTAAATTATGGTAAAAACAAGTCTGTTTTTGTATTACTTAAAAAGGAAAATCTGTATATTATAAAAGCTAACTGCAATTGCTCACCAACATCACTATCAAACATAGACTTAAAACTTCCCCTATGACATTGAAGCTTTGGTTCTTAAGATAGACAGTGAGTTTGGTCCTTCAGCATCAAATGTTGAGTCAATGAAATAATTTTCTGAGTTTGTTTTATAGTTTAAGTAAATCCTGCGACATGTTCACACGCGATGGCTGTCTCTGCTTCCTGCAATTGAGAGAGTTATACACTACTGGCCTGCTCTCAAGTAATATTTTTTGTCACAGGGCGAGGAAGACTGTTCAAGATTAATCTGTCAGTTTGTAGCCCCAAATGGAGAAGACCATGATGCTGAAACTGACTATTCACTTCCTGAGTGCTACCTACGTTTTCTGCAGCACATTTTGCTTATATTTGAAACAGCTGTTAGGAGACTGTAAGACAGCTCAAATGCTTTTATTCAGCTAGACAGAATCTTAAGAGATCTCAAGAACAAGTTAGAAAGCAGAAAACAAGATAGATTATTTGGAGAAAAAGTTCATGAAATCCTTGCACAATTCTCAAATGCCGAGAGGTCAAGTTTTTAAAGAGAGGTAGCATATTTATTGCAATGGTGATCGATTATCTGTCCAAAAACTATGACTTTTCTGAAAAATTGTGTTTAATCTCCTTGCCTGTCTATCAATTAAAGAACAACAGGGAAATCTTCACCTGCAGTAAGAATATGTTTTAAAGCTCACAGATAAACTAAACCTTAATCTAGATAAAGACCAGCTGTACAACGAGTTTTGTGGATTCCAAACTGCATACCACGGACTTGACACCAGTGATGTCTCCAATTCCCAACTGCTCAAGATGATATCATTCAAATTTTCAATCCCTATCAGTAAATCATTTGATGAAAGAATCTTCAGTGCATTAATAATCAGTGGTTGTATGCAAGAACTGGATGTCCATGACTTAGTGAAGTGATAACTGCAAATCAAATGAACTTTCTAAATTTGCATGAAATTTCAATTTTCATGCAAATTTAGAAAGTTCATTTGATTTGCAGTTATCACTTCACTAAGTCCATGAACATCCAGTTTCTTGCATACAGCCACTGATTATTAATGCCACTGAAGATTCTTTCATAAAATGATTTACTGATAGGGATTGAAAATATCTTATTTCCATAATCCCAGGATGACCTTAAAAATACCTTTTTAAGGCTTACATTTGACCCCCCAAAACTCCCCTCCCCCCCAAAAAAAACCCAACCAAATACAGGGTGTCCAGCCCAGCAATCTTTGAAAGGTGGCAATCCTTGCTGGAACATATTTTAAAATATGCCTTGCAAGCGAATCTAAAACCAAGTCTTTGGTTTAAAATGTGCCACCATTCCATCAATGCATGAATTTTAAGTTGGACAAACATTCTTTCATTTATGAGCCAGAATTAAAAATATTCCAGTCTTTTTTGAGGTGATAAAACCGTGTTTGTAAATTTTCTTTAATATCAAAAAAGTCAATGATATTCATCAAAATCCTATCTCCAATTCCTTAGATTATTTAACCTTTGGTAAATGGTGTTAATACTTAAGTAAAGATTCAGTAGCTTCTAAAAAATTACCATAATTCTGGAATTCTCGAACAAGTAATTTGGCATTTTGTTTGCCACTATGTATAATTCCTAAAGAATAAATGAATCAGTATAAGAAAAGGTTTTTGTCTTTGTTAATATTTGAGAATGGCTACTCTTACTTTTCACTCTACCCATTCCCTGGCATGAGCATTGAACGTCTTTGTTTAGCCAAACGATTCCTGTTGTGGGCGGGAGTCAATGTTTCATTGCAATTAGTTGTAATGCCATTTATTGATGAACTAATGTACTTTTAGCCAGTTTAAATACTTCATATTGAAGCTAATAGATAGGGCTTCGAGTTAAATGCTGTAATATAACCATGAATCAAGCAATAAATTAGAAAATAATGAATAACAAAAATGTTTCAGATACGAGTATACAAGTATAAAAAATGGCTACCAGTCTTGCGTAGATCGCTGTGCTAAGCACACAACAGGGAATTGGTTAATGGATGGCCAAATGTACTCTTTTTGAAATGTGTTTCATTACTATTCAGAATTCTCTCCAAAAAGTGTTACCAGCTGAGTGGGTGGCATTATGAAACTGGGCTGGCCATATGTGACGATTTGTGCACAACCAACATTGATTTGCATTCACATTAGTAAAATTGTTTGGAAAAAAGTAATAGCCCCATAACTCCCCTGTCCAACTTCATTTTTATAATTTACTTTTTTACAGGATTCAGAAATGATGGCCCTAATGTGAGGGGAAATAAATGGGCATTTATTAAAACAATAATGATATTAAAATAACCTCTACTTTACGTGATTCTCCGATTCTTCATTCTTAAGGATAGAAATATATTACAATCACATTGAAATACAAGGCCTACCTGTCCATTCCAGTCTGTTGTACTTAAACAAATTCTCATTCAACAGTTTTGTCATAAATTATAAATTTAAGTTGAGCCTATTATAATAAAAATTGGCACTCACTTGCCCTCTTAGAAAACAATGGTTATTATAATTTTATAGTATTGCTAGAATAGATAGCATTCTTCTGGATTAATGACTTTAATTTGACTGAAAAAATACATAAGAGAACTTTTCAATTCTTCCACTTTGACCGCCAGAATTGACTGTTTAGATAGTTTTAGAATAGGGATGTTCGATCTTTTTGAAAATCGATTCTTTGCCCTCAATTAATCGATTTTTGGATCGATTCAAAGGCCTCGATCTGTTCGCGTATCAATTCTTTTTTTTCTAGCGATTTATAAAAGATTGAAGTCGAAAGATCGAAAGAAATACAACTTCGAATAAATTCAGGGAAATTTAATTTTGTTGGCCCTAGGAAATGGTTTTGTTGACTATTAGTACTAGAAAAATTTCTAAACCAAGTCTTGCAATCTTGGGCTCCTAATTAGTTATTATTTGTCTTACGTTAGTAAAGTGAATAGTGAAGAGAATAATCCACTGAGCTGATCTTTTCACGTCTAGGTTCTGTAAATGATCACATCACGATTTTATTCTGTAATATATTTATAGTGACGTGTTGGTCAAAAAATCAATATATTGAAAGTATTTCGTAAAAACCTCATTTTCCCCATGGAGTTTTAGTTGTTGTAGAAAGAATACTTACACCTACAATCTACACTTCCACCAAGCTAAGGACTCCCAAGTTTTGAGACACACCCTCCCACAAAAAGTTGTGAGGATTCCTAAAGACGGATATCAACAATTGTGTTTAGTATTAAATACAATCACTAGCTCTCGATCAATTAATTCAAACAAATAAGGTATACTGATTTCACAGTTTCTGAAAGATTAATTCACTGTGACTGAAGAAAGAAAATAAGTGCGTTCCTCTCTGGCGTGAAGTGGTTAAGGTTCTGGTTTGTCTCCAATATATAGCCTGATTTTCTTAAGAATCTTCTGGAAACTCTTGAATTCCAAATCTCCCTTTTGATTTGGAGGGTAAAAACCTTTTTTTTTAAATATATAATTTTATTAACTGCCACCTTCCCCCACATAAATATAGTTTTCCACCAGCACTGATTCTTCTCTTTGAGTAAAAAAAGTGCTCCTCAATGTGAAAAATCACTTTGGTAAGTCTACTACCACTACACACAAGTGCATCTAAAATTACAAATTGGAAAACAGAAACAAAGTGTACATTGTATGTAAGGCCACACACATTATTTAAATCACTGCCCTTTGTGGTAACCACAAAAATTATTTAAATATCTTCCAGAGGCATTTAATAACATTTTTGCTGCCTCAACCACACCCCCATCCCAATACATTTTGATGCCTCCACCCCTCCCCTCGATACATTTTGACGCCACCCCACCCTCAACACATTTTGATGCCTGACTCCCTCCACCCCTCGATTCAATTTTGACGTCATCCCCACTCCTCCCCACAATACATTTTTGCTGCCCTACTCCACCCCACGTAAAGAAACTTTTGACCCCTACCCCCCTTCAACCCAGGTGTAAATTTCTAGGTGCACCACTTTTGGTTAGTGCAGAGCAAACTTTATTTACATGAATTGTTAGATCGATATTTGGAAGATCAATTCAATGCATTCGATTTTTGGCCTAATTCGATACTACACCTTTTGACCTGGATCGATCCAGAAAATCGATTCAAAGCCCATAAATCGAACATCCCTATTTCAGATATATGAGGAGTTTTCATTATTGAATTATATATTGAATATATCCTTTATCTATGATTAAGATCAATATTAGCGACATCAGCGTTTTTGCATTCATGTCATCATGGCTAGTTACATGTAATATTGATAAAGACGATACGGTTGAGCTAGAACTTAGGGCTTAAAAATCATGCTCACACAATTAATAGCTGTGCTTCTTATTAAACTTATTCATGAAGATGGTATTCATATACCAACCAAAACATGTAGAAATAAATCAACAGCTGGTCTTCAACCAACATTGACATTAAGGAGCTTGGATTACATATCAAAGATAGGACTTTGAAGTGACACAATGATATACATCAAAATGAATAAATTAAATTTTTCAATTCAAAAATTTTATATTTCATAATGACAAATTAGCTAATCTTTGACTTTTACATGAGATTTTGGTGCTTTTACAATTTATTCCCATAATATATAATTTATTATGTGTTATATTTTATTCTATATGTACTGGTAACATTCTATTATGTCATTATCACCAACAACCATAAATTGGAAAGCATGTTGTATAACCATTGGATGTTGTGAGTAGCGGATGAAAAAGATGTTGCAGGATAGTTATGATACCTATTCTATGGTTATGATGAATAAATAAACTAGAAGCGCAGACACAACAAGGAGGTGTTAGCAGTCCATAGCTATACAAGGCCGGTCACCCGGTTTAAATAGGCGGGGTTTTAAGCTCGTGGGACTGACTTTGAAGATCGTAAGCCGGGAGTTCAAGTTGCTTGTCAGGGGACCACGTGGGTTAAGTCATATAATTCACCAAGTACCAGTCGGGGCTGCCACTTAAGCCCAGGGAACCAGGTTCAACGTCCGTGCTGGGAGCGCCTAGCTGTCAGTCAGAACATAGGTAATACCTCATAACACCTCGTTTGGTCACTCACTTCTCTATAAGCATTAAGTTATTTATTTTAACTTCACTTCTAACATCACATTTGTATTGGAATAGTAGTATTAATAAACCTTTTAAATGAAAGTCTAACGTCAATCACGAACCCACACAAGCAATCGTATCATCCTCCCCTTGTCCTCGCCCAAAGACATCTTGATAGATCTCCATGCCCACAACGTATAAGTCATTCCTGAGCTAAGTTTACCTGGATGACAGCTCGAAATCTTACTAGAAGTAATCCCTAATATATCACCACGCCAACAGCTGACATTTATCACTTTGGATGACTCTAATGAAAACAGATGGTAATATATTAATGTGATAACTAACCACAGTAATTTAGGCCAATATTATTATATATTTATTTGAGGTTGGACACAAAGTTTATTTATAGTTTTATTCCGCTTTAAAAAAATATTAACACCACTTTCACAAAAACTTCTAACGAACATATCTTTAAAATGGCGACTAACGAAAATAAACTATATGATTGAACATAACGGTAAACAAGTTTTTTACAATGATGCAGACACGCAGTTGATGAAAATATTTTATTCAGTTCAGTATTTCAAAATACGATAAAATAATCATTAAATCATTTATTGTGTGTAAAAAAATGACAAACAATCTTCTCTTTTCCAAGTAAATACGATTCCTGTATTAAAAGATATTAATGTGTGCACTATATTACACAATATCAGTAACGTTCCAAAACAAAAAATAAGTACTTTTAATTATGTTTAAAATATTGTTTCGAGTTGGACGAAAATAAATTATTTAAAAAAATGAAATAGTATGAGAAATCTTAAGTTTACGTTATTTTAAATGTACTATATAACAGGCAATTAAAGATCTTTACATTTATAACAAAACTGTGTTCTTTTACAAGAGTTGGCAACCCAAAACCTAAACATATGATTTTCGAACTGTCATCCAGGTAATCTATCGTGAACGGAATATAGAGCATACAGAGAGGGCGAGGTGACACCATGTTATTATTGTTTGTAACATTCACTTTCATCTGGTTAGAGTAGAGTTTGTAATGGAATACTTCACTACCATTTTCTCCCACTGTTCTAAGTGAAATATAATCTGGTACCCAGAACGGAACGATGACTTTTTGATGCAATTAGGATTTAGAAACTTACAACATGTAAGTGTGCATTATTTTGGAAAAGTTTTTTTACATAATTTTTTTATATTTGAAAACTGGGGAACTATTAAATTCTCACTAAATTATGTATGGATCGAATTTGATAATGCTTCGGCATATTTATTTATTTATATTTTTACTAAATTTGATTTCCTTGGTAATTAGATTTGTTTTGGATTCGAATATGTTTTGGCCTTATGCCTTTTAATTCAGGTTCAGTTGTAGTACTCGCAAGTATAATTATGTAATTTAATCTTTGTGTGCTATCTTGCACTATATTTTGTTTGGCTATATTCTTACAGTTGTAGTGAGTCTAGATAAAATTATTATGGTTTCGTATCATATTTTCAATTTCTACCCGATTGAAAAATTCGGTAAATGATTTTTATGTGTTCAAATTTTATTATGAACTAAGAAAATAAGTTAAAAAGATATTAAGCTTTTCGATGTGTCGGCTACCCTCGCCTTGTTGTTAGATGAGAATAATAACTTTACTTGTAAATATTGTAGCCAAGTGTATGGTAATGAGCAAAAATATACTAGTTGATATGTATAAGTTATGATATGTTTAAATTTTCTAACAACATTTATTTCAGATATTTATAGATATCTTTAGAATTGCTTAGTCATGTTGTTTAGACGATAGGGTGTATTCCAGCTTTAATTTCGTTTTAATTATTGTTCGCAATAATTAACTTTGTTTACTTTTGAATTGGTTCTGTTAACTTATTATGAATATTATTTAATCTTGATAAATGCGTATAGTACTCTATAACCTTATATTATTATTTTTTTTACTTAAGAACATTTTTTCGCTTCCCGATATATATGGTTGGATTATTTGCTATTGCGCATTGTCCGCAATCAATAAACATAATATTGCTAACATTTTGATTATTATCTCTGCCTTAAGAGGTGAAGAGTTCTACTACAATATACATTTTAAAGGCGAGACTAAAAAATGTGTAGGTATTTAAGAAATGAGTGAAGTCAATGCTTAAGTTTCTATGAACAGTATAAATTAATGTAGTTTTGCTTGACGGATCAAGTCGTTTTGTTTTGTGTGTTCCTGTTTTTGTACGATAACCATTATTTATTCAAGTATTTTATTTGTATGTTTATGAATTATGTATAATGTTAGCAGGATGCCAGTGAAATTATTATTATTATATATTATTATTTTATTATATTTTTCCATAACAATTACCATTTAAAAGTAAAAATTTCAATTTGGACCCATTATAAAATTTGGAATATAGACTACAGTCAACTCTCGATTCTACGACCTTTCACGGTTCCCTGGAAAAGGATCGTTATTTTGAAGGGGTCGTTATTGGAATTTTAACAGATTTTGTTCCACCCCTGACCTTCATACGAAAAAATATCATTTTTAGACAACAAATAGCGTGGGTCATCAAAAATCGTTCACAAAATACAACCAAAAATGTAACCAAATCAAAATAACAATGTTAAACAATAGCATGGGTCGTCAAAAATTGTTCACAAAATCAAACCAAAATAGTAACTAAATCGAGAATCGAAATAACAATGGCAAAAGCAAGCCTGGCGCGTGATGTAATGGCAGTCGCGCACGGGGAAACTGTGTCTTACTTGTGGGAGGGGGTGGACAGAATCAAGTTCTATTGGCTGGCATTGATGAGGTGGTGTCTATTTTTATACCTGACACACCTCAGTTACTAGTAATACAGCACTCACAAAGATAATTGCAACGCAGCGACCTAAATAAATGCAACAAACACATATTACAGCCGATTTCCTTAAACTTTTCAACCTTTTTGCCCACATTTTTCACGATTCCCCAAAAAAGGGTCGTTACTTCGAGAGGGACGCTATTCCCGGGGTCGTAGAATCGAGAGTTGACTGTACATATTTTATTTCTTCAATGGCACTGAAGATATTATCTTCAATAAGCCAGGAGCACTTGTATTTGATTTAATCCCGATTCCACTTCCTTGATTTTCTTAATAGATCACTCCGGGTCTGACCCAACTAACCTAGCCCTATCTCACAACGAATTTCGTTTACAAGATAACCGGGATAACATATTTTGTTCGTCTCTACACCGACATATTTATATTTAGACGGAAATCGTACAGCCTTCTATACAAAGTAACGATGTCTGAGCGTAATACATTAACTAAAGAAAAGTCTGTAATATAATTAAGAATGTAATTTTCCCGAGCCAACTGATGTACAGGGCAGGTCATAAATATATATTCTAATGTTTCCGGAAAGTGGCAAACCACACAATAGGAAGTCGGTACCTTACACATCAAATAAATTCTGTCTTTCGTGTAGGTCTGCCCGAGCAGAAGCCGGATTAAAGTACAAATAAACTTTCAAGTGCCCTTAACTCCTGAAAACCATGGTGTAACTAATTTTGTACCACAAACCCCATGGTACCATTTTATTTTCTGCTGGCATTTGGTCTTCCACCATTCACTAAATTTAACCCGACTTCTGTGTTTAACCCTCGGTATAAAGTCGCTATACAGTAGCGGGATTTCCTGTACAATAGAAAGTAAATTTACACTAGATGCCAAACTATCTACTTTTTCATTACCCATTATACCCACGTGACTAGGAATCCATTGGTACCCCAATTCGTAGCCCCTATCTCGCAGAGAGGCGCACTCTTCGAATATTTGAATTATCAATGGGTGTGATGGAGGGCATTACAAGCCACTTATAGACTCCAAAACGCTACGGGAGTCGCATAATACCACTACAAGCTGCGGACGTAAAGATAAGATATATTTAAATGCCTGTAGGATAGCAAATAATTCCGCTGTAAATATTGATGCATTGGATTGTATTCTAAATGACTGACCATAATTTATACTACTGTCATATAAGGCCACACCCACTAGGGCTGGCGGCTTCCCTCCCCTCCTAGCATCATCTGTAAATATAATTCTGTATCTACTCCATCTTTCTTTCATATACCTTACTGCATTTAACTTCTGTTCGATCGGATGAGTACCTCTTTTTATTCCTGAATCAGGAAAAGATAACACCCCTGGTACATCCCAAAGGCCATCATGTCCCCCAGTGAAACACTGTACTAGATACGGAAGAGAAAAAATATACTGATGGAGTTCATTCAAACCCAAAAAACTATCCACCAGAGAAGGGCATGTTAGGTTTAACCAATATTGTTTTGTTTCAACATAATTTGTAAGGATCCGAAGCCTGCGTCGCAGATAGCTAGAAGTTGAACAATCTTTAGTAAAAAACTTATCTGCCAACAGTCGGCGCCTAAGAAATAAAAGGAGTTCTCCCTCTTCAGTAAGGAGTAAATTGGTTGGTGATGTATGACAAGCGCCCGGGCACAGTCTTAAAGCTGCATATTGGATCTTATTCAGCTTTGCTAGTGTGGACCGTGATGCAGTGTGATATAAAAAACACCCATACTCCAATCGAGACCTATAAACCCACGGTACATTTGTAACATTGTAAATGGGTGGGAGCCCCACAAGACACCCCCCACTGATCTCATAGTATTTATAAACCTGTCACATATTACAGATAGTTCCAAAAAATGAGGGAGCCAAGATCCCTTCATGTCTAATGCCATGCTTAAAAATCGCACCGTTGGTTGTACATGAATTCTACGCCCTTCATAAACTAGCCTAATTGAGTTATCTCGCACTCTATGTCGGGTGAAGATTACCGCAAAACGTTTAGATACATTTAGAGTCAAAAAGTGGGCTGTCAACCAATTTGAAAACAAAGGAAGCACTGATTGTAACTTACCCACCCCGTCTGACAAGACAAGACTGAACGTATATTATCACGTCATCCGCATACTGTAGAGTCGTTATACCAACCGGAAAAGAGCTATTATTAGTGTTCGAATAGAATGCATACAACATAGGACATAGCACTGATCCCGGTGGTAGGCCCTTTCGTCGAGTTCTAGGAGATGATCTAGCTTGTCCTATCTTTACAGTGTACGATCTATTCTGAAATAGATAGCTTAACCAGTAACACATTTTGCTAGAACAACCCAGGAGAAAAAGTTATCAAATAACACAGAATGCTTGATATTATCATACGCACTCTGTATATCTAGGAAAAAAGCTGATACAAATGAGTTTTGTGATAGAGCAATTTGAATATCAGAAACTAATATATAGAGGATATTAAGTGTGGAACGTCCCTTTCTAAAACCAAATTGCATAGGATTAAGGAGTTCGTTCATTCCCAGAAATCGTTCTAAACGGGCTTTAACTAAGTGTTTCATGATTTTACCAAAACAGGACGAGAGTGCAATCCACGCTTTTACCCGGTTTTAAAATAGGAAAGAGAAAGGAAATTTTCTATGCCGTTGGTATTATTACCCCCTCCTCCCACAGAGAGTTAAATATTTCTAGCAGCACTCGTCGAGAAACAGATGACAATTTTGTCAACATACCATAGGACACATTATCTGGGACAACCACCATGTGTTGCACTCGATTCAACGCTGCCCTTAATTCACTGCCAGTAAAACATTTATCGAGCTCAGGAACACCCAAACTGGGGAATTCCAGCGGGAGCACATAACTGAATCCGGTATCACCCTACAAGTGAATGACTCTGCCCATGCCTCTAAGTTAACAGTAAGGATCCCAAAGTTTGTAACAATACCCTTGAACCATTTGATTTTATGCCAAACCTGTGTCAGAGATACATCGGGGTAGAAACTCGCAATATAACAGCCAAGAATTATGCTTCGCACGTAGCAAAGTTCGCCGCGTAGCAGCTGCCGTACGACAGTAGCGTTCATAGTTAATCAGGTTAAAATATTGTTTTAAAATATATAATGATAACCTCCTTTGAGCGATTGCTTTAGAACATGACTCTGTCCACCATGGGCAGCGTTTAATACTCCTATGACCCCCAATATTTGAGTTTAGTACTGCCACATCAGCTGAGCTCTGTAGCGCGTTAACAAAGTTGTCGTACTGTACTAAAGGATCACGGTCCACCGCTGACTTTTGAACCTTTAACTCCACTTTTGTCGAATATTATTCCTAATTTGCCTTTTTGTAGTTGCGTGACCTATCCATAGGAACAGTTTTATAGCTATATGGGACCTGAGATTGTATTGTCAAAATAATTGTCAAATGATCACTGCCCATGGAGTCACCAATCGTATCCCAAGTTAAGTATGGTGCAAAATTAGGGAATGCAAAAGTAACATTTGGACACGTGTTAGGATACGGAGGTCTGTAAACTTCCCTGTATTTATTATAACAAGAGGTACCACCGCTAATGTTTCATGACTTTATTCCACAACGATCTATGTAAGGGAGGCCTCACAACACATGGTGCGCATTCATGTCCACGCAGATAATAACCGGGGATGGTAGACCTCCGACAAATTGATCCCATAAATTATTATCGAAATTATCCGGTGTAAGGTTGTATAAAGATATAACTGAAAATGTCCTGTCTGCGGAAAATATTTTTAGCCTTATAAACTCCCAAGGACATTGAAAATTGCCCGATGTTATTTCAACATATTGAATGTCCGATCTAATTATCAGCGCAACACCTCCCACTCAGGCAGGTGTATCTGACCTAAAATTTTTAAATTAATTTATAACAAAATTATCCTGGTACTTGATTCAAGTTTCACTTAACGCAACTATATGGATATCACGAGAAAAAATTAATTGCTCAGGTCCGCATTTTTGTTCCTAATGCTTGTAGAATTCCATTGTATCATATTTAAATAACAAACCATCAAAAAACAAAAAATTATATATATATATATATATACTTAACTCAGACAAGATTACCTTGGACACCACTACCTGCTTTGATCCTAGCAGTTCTACGATTATGGCTATTAAAGCATCTTACATCCCTTATGAACTTTTGGATTTTCCTTACTATTGTTGCCATTAAACTTGGCAGATCTAACTCCCCTGGCGTTGAGGAAGCCACGGTTATCAGTAGCGATACAGCTTTAGAAACCATCTATTCCACCCCCTTACTTATGATGTCGTCTAATGTTCCTTCGATAGAGCTTCCTGACGAATCCACGTCCATATCCCCGACAACCTGTTCCAAGGTACTTGAAAGAGTCACCACGTAAGAGGTTACATTGCGTGGCCGTATTGGCATTTTGGGAATCGAGAAATGTCCATGACAAATTGGGCCCCCTATTTGTATAGCGCTACTTGTAGGATGAGTTGAGGCCCACAGCCTGACCAGCCTCCCGGTACGACAAATTGTGACGAGCCATTGTAGATTTGATTTGACGCTGTCTCATCCACTCGGGACACGTTCTGTCGGTCTCCAAATAAGGCCCCCCACAATGAACACATTTTTGGGTTCCTTGTAGACATTCTTCTATGAGATGACTACCTCCACACTTTGCGCACCTATGCCCCCCACTACGACAGTTGACCACGAGATGTTCAAAACATAAACAATTGTGACATTGCGTCACTGGATAAACATAAGGCTTGACCTCCACCCTATAGAAACACATGACAACATAAGACGGTAGATCTTTGACCACGAAAGTCACTGCTACTGTACCAGAGGGATCAAACCGCTCAGGTGTATCAGGATTGCGCCTATTAAAACGTCTTACCTGCAATATTGAAGATTCACTTTCTCTCCCTAACTTTTCCTTAATAAATTCCTCCAAAAACTCTAGTGGAATATTATGAATAACTCCTATCCGATGTTCATTACGACCCACCCTGTCAACTGAGACCTTCAAAAGATCATGCAATTCCCTATTTGCCATGGGACTATTAGCTTCCTTAATACATAACAATTCAACAACAATTTGGTTTTTCCCTGCCGGAACAATGCTACGTACACACTTATACTTAGGAAATAGTCCCTTTCATATTTTCATTGGGTACAGATTCTGAACGTTAAGTTTCGATGTATTTGAAAATTTAATTTTGTACAGCCCTGGGTTATAAGAATTGAATACATCCTCTATTTTGACTGCTATACCTTCAACTGAAACAACTGTCCGAATTAGACTTGGCATTTATCTACTTTGGTATAATACATTATTTAAACTATAAATTAATATAGTTTTGCTTGACAGATTAAGTTGTTTTGTTTTGTGTGTTCCCGTTTATGTACGATAACCATTGTTTATTCAAGTATTTTATTTATATGTTTATAAATTATTTATATTGCTAGCAGGATAATTCTAGTGAAATAATAATAATTATCATTTTTACTATACTTTTCCATAATAATTACCAATTAAAAGTAAAAATTTCAATTTTGACCCCTTATAACATTTGGAATATAGTTATTTAAAACAATTCATTAGACACCAATATTAGTTTTCAACTATTATATTTTTGTTCAAATAGTATAATGCATTATTTAAACTAAGATAAGCTACATACGGATAATTTTGAATTAACAAGGACATGAAGTGTATCAGCAAAAATGTTTGAGAGTAAAGTAATTGCACAAGCACTTTCATAAGCTATGCTTTTTATTTTAACCATAATTATTTAGTTCTATCTAAAATTTTAAATTACACACTTGTTTGCAAATAATTTAACAATGATTATATATATATTAAACTACACTCTTTTTAAATCAGCGCTTGTTTTATCTTTAAAAGTTGCAACAAATTGAGTTTAGTAAGTATTTCTGAACGCACCTTAAAATTACCTAATCTTGGTAATCAATTTACTTCTGAGAATAGTGTGATGTCATATTTACTTAGAAATTTTAAAGATGGCAACTTGCAGCAGACGGTCGACCATTTCATCCATATCTACAATATTTTTTGATTTGGACAACACACTCATTAGAACTAGAAAAGGAGATAATTTGGCATGTGACAAGGTATTGTAGATCGATATTTATTTGTAATAATATATTTTCCACAATCATTACGATATTTTTTTACAGGTGACATTTCCAAGGTTTCTAAGAGGGGAAATAATCTTTCCCGAGAACGTCTACTGGTGTGATCAGCCTGCGCAGTGCATGGAAACTAGCTTTACGTGTTTTTTTTTCATATAAAGAGTGCCGAAAATAACTCAAAATGCGAGTAACGAACTCGCGCTGGAAACTCTATACAAGTTATCCCGATTTAGACTGTTAAGGGGGTTGACGCACGATGACCGAAATAACTAAAATAGCTAATGGCTGGGTGTGAACTTTAGGAAACGGTCGCTGTTCGTTACAGAGAAAAGCATATTGTAACCATAAGAAAGTGCTACGTTAGTTCTTGTCACGTTGTGTTGTGGATTATAATAACTTGGAGGATTAAAAGTAGCCCACTATTGAACACATTTCAAGATACAGTATTTTAACTTTAAATACATTATAATTTTCAGTGCCATTTATGGGAGTATCAGTTGCTGT
Organism: Timema cristinae; assembly: GCA_039000515.1. Lineage (NCBI taxonomy): Eukaryota > Metazoa > Arthropoda > Insecta > Phasmatodea > Timematidae > Timema > Timema cristinae. The sequence continues at coordinate 78,630,296 of JBCFYV010000012.1, forward strand.
TATTTTTTTTTAAGTTTTAACATTTTTTGGGACAATTTTTTTACACTTTTTTAAAAACTTTATTTTAAAATGGTTGATGTACCAGAACCTGTCAAGAAGTGTGCAGCTATCTTGAAAGCTGCAGGAAGTGATACTGAAAAGTTTGCTGCTTTATTCATGGTGACTAAACTTGTAAAAGGAGCAGATTGCAATGCACATTCTAAAAAGTTGCTGTTTGAAGCAATAGGTTTCAAATTTTTGAAGAAACTTTTATTGAGCAATGATGTGCCAGAGGACTGTCCACCGTTAGTATACAAGTCTGTGGCATTATCAGTTTTGTCCAGCTTTTGCTCCGAGCCAGAACTGGCAACTCATCCTGAAATGTTGGCAAACATTCCTGTGTTTCTTGAAATTGTTCAACAAGCTGATGATGATGATCTTGATGATAATTTAATTGTCATTAGTGAATCATATGAATGTCTCTCAAATATCGCAGCTCATGCTCCTGGTCAAAAAGCTTTGTTGGAAGTTGGTGCAGTATCAAAGATGTCAGAAATATATTCTCAACAAAGTTTTCAAACTGATGAAGCATTGAACATTTTAGTAACTTTAGTAAATCGTTTTGGTCCCAATGCTTGGGGTAAAGACCCAAAACCGTTTCATGCTCTTGTGAGTAAAATAGCTTTAGATTTTGAAACTGACCACAGTGAAAGAAAGTTTGAACTGTGTGGTATCCTTCATGCTTTGCTCTCATCTTGTATAAAAGATATCATATATGAAACATCTAGCGATGAAACTTGGCCAATCAGTATTTACAAAGGTCTGACAGATGTTTTGACAAGTAAAATTGGTAAAACTCAGCGTGACCCTGCTCTAAAGCTTGCCTCTGTCATGGTGGATGTCCTTGGCATAGAGTGGTGCTTCAAAGATGAAGAAAAACCGAAACAATTTTTCTTGTTGCTAGTGCAACTTTGTTCCATAGAAGTCCGCATGCAACTCGAAGACCGTAGTTTCGATCAAATCATGGTGAATGCTGACTTGGTGACCGCATGTTTTATGGTGCTAGAACTCTCCATAGCTTATGTTGCTACAGACACTTTAGAACTTGAACAAAAAGAAAAACAACAGCTTTACACGGCTTTAAAGGGTGCCTTTACAGCAGTCATTAATGTTCTTTCAAAAGTTTCCACTCAACCTCCTAAGAAACATGAAGTTCTAGGGGCTAAAGACAAAGTATTTATTTGTGCAATGGTTCGCGTCCTTGGTGCATGGCTAGCCCAAGAAACTTCTGCCATGAAAGCTGCAGTTCTTAACCTTTTGCCTTTCATGTTGGCACTTGCTAATGAAACTTTCTATGCATACAGAGCTCGTCGGTTGGCAGAGAAAAATAAAAGTGGAGCATCTCAATTGGACAATGTCATTGAAACTGAGGTTGATCCTCTGAGTCATGTAGATGTGTTGCGTCTTTTGCTGCCAGCAATGTGTCATCTTACAGTAGATGAGAAATCTCGAAAAATTATGTTGGAATCAAAGGAAGAAGAGGTTTTGTATGAATGTCTTGTTTACCACTGGTCCATCGCACACTATGTAAAACCTGTTGTACCAAAATCTGAACGAGGAAAGGTTAAAGGGCCTGAACCAGAACTTGAACCTAAGGTTTTAGATGAAATGAAAGATTCACGTACAGCTATGGTCAGCATCTGTAACATTTTCATGAATATAACTGTACTGGAGGCAAAGCTTGTAGAGGAGAGTACTTTGTTTGCAACTCTCCTCAAGTTTCTTTTCAACAATGTTCCTGAACTGAAAAATAGTGGTGACAATATTGTTCTTCATTCGAACATGGCAATCCTTGGCTTACTGTTGCTGAAACAACAGTCAAAACGGGTAAAAAAGAATGATTTCAGCATTTGCCGTTTTATCCAGTCTACTATTCGTTTCTTATGGGACGCATACAATGTGGATGAGTCTAATGACTCGACAACTCTTGTTGTTGCCATGTCTTACAAGAAATATTGGATTGAGCTGATGGAATTATGGTTTCTGGGCATGCAGACAATGAGTGCAGTGCTAACTCTCATCCCTTGGATTTCAGAGTTCGCTATTGAAAGTGGCTGGGCCCAAGGTATCATTGATACCCTTCTCAAAGTTAAGATGGGATCATTACCACCAAACACAAAATCTGCTTATGAAGACTTTCTGTGCCATCTGGTGGAAGCAAACAACAGTGTTACACAGGTTTTGAAAGAGCGTAATGCACTTACGGTTTGTCGAACACATCGATTCATGGAACTTGGAAAACGTCTGTTTGGAGATTAAATAAAGAGTGATTGCATATTGTGGACTCGGATTGGTTATAGTGTTAGGTGCCTAAAAAACTAATTTTGGTGTGAAAATGCATCTAGTTTCTTAGACTCAAATTGTAGAGTCAACTCATAACCCTTGATTATTTTTATACAGCTTTAGTGTGTGTTAAAAGACAGTTTAGAAAAAATTAAATGTGATTTTTATTTTTTATGCGAAATGTGAATGAACTGACCCTGAAAACTCATGGAAATGGATAGCAGTGCCTCCCATTTTGCCTGCAAATACATGGTGTGTATAACAACCCCCTGTGGGGCCACAACACTGTGGTTTGGAATGGCATGCATGTTACATAGGTGTGTGTGTGTGTGTTTCAGCAGAGTTGCCAGGCTGGATGAACATAATTAGCTTAGTTTTTCCAGATTATAAAAAAATTAATTACCTGTTTTAACAAATAAATTTGACAAATAATAAAGATTGTAACACTTTTTTTTCACAACTTTCATATATAAATTTTTTTTAATCTAAAATTATTTCAAAATTGATACCTGGACATGGAAATTGAATCTGAGACCTTTGATTTAATGTGGCCTTGTTTTATTATTGAGCTAGGTGTATCCAGGATTCGTCCGTTAGGTACTTGAGCTCATACTTAACTCATAATTTGACTTTAATATCATAAAGTTCACATAAAAAAAATCTCTCAAAATAAATAGGGGCTGCACAATTGTATAATTTGTTGGCTTCTCATAACATTTGTTAAAACAGTTTAAATTAACTTATTAAATTGTTTTAAATAATTCCTCACAATCCTCATGTGGGCTACTTAAGTCTTATTCACATTTAGCATAGTATAACTTGGTCATCCTGGCAATTCTAATGTTTGATGCATGTCACTAACTATTGAGTGGAATGATGTTGTGTATATATGCGTGTGCGAGAGAGTGAATACAAGTTGGCGGAAACTTGTTTAGGAACAAGTTTATGTTTCTTGTTGTTTTCAGTGAAATGTCAACCAGTGACCCAACCTCTGCTCCTATTTACACGACCAGCAGTTTCCTCCCCCAAGACACGCTACTCGATGGGACAGGTATAAACTAGCAAGGTGGTTCACATTGTGTCAGCACATGCATGGCATTTAGGATGAACTTCATCTCACTTAATTCATTCATTCATTTATTCAATCATTCATACAATTGATACACTTAATGGTTGGTTTATGTTTTTGAGGAAAAACTTTTTTTTTTTTTGTTGATAATGGATGTGGTCGACAGTGGAGTACAGGCTTCTGTTCTTGACTCTGTCTCTGGAGGCTGGCGTTCACTCTAAGACAGAGTATTGAAGATGATGACCTTTCCTACAATGGGGTTTATCATTCTTAGTTAGGTAAGGCAATCATTGACTGCCATTTATAAATCACCCAGACACCCTACTCCCTTAGACTATATAATTCGTTGCTTATAGTCAGCAAAGCAACTCCAGCCTATAAAAAAATAGTAGGCCTATGTGCGTGAAAAATTATTTTTAAAGAAGGCTTCAAGTAAAGCTTAACTTGAGTGCCTATTTGATACAGTATGGATTGATCTCAAGAAGAGTCTTTTAACTATGATTTGAAAAATGAAATGTATGACCATCATAGAACAATGTCTTGCATTATGTAAACATTATCATTAAACCTAAATAATTAACTTTACATTGTTAATAATAATTATTATAACCACATATTACTACCTGTTTGGGTTATACGCATGCTAGTAATTAAATTAAACATTGAAAAGAGGATAGAAGGGCAAGGTATACACACCACAAAACTGTGAGTCTCAAAATACACAATTAAAACACAGCCTAATTATGAAATTTTCAGAGTAGACTACATCAGTCTCTATCTTCAGCAGACGAGAATAAAACACCTACTGAACGGTCACATATTATATTTAATATTTATATTAATTATTGCATTATTAAATTATCAGTTATTTATTATTGTCTAGGATATATATAAATGATATACTGGTAGGCCTGCTTGGAAGAAAAGAGAGAAGGTTATCCAAGGTTGAGACCAGGGAGGTGCCTGGATTTGGTTTTATATTGATGAGCAAGTTCTCACCAATGAAGCTGGGAAGCATTGCAACCATTGGGGAGGGCTGGTATTACTTTAGTAAGAGTCAAAATCTCTATTATGCGTTTGGATATGAAGTGCTACTGATTTGTCAGGGCCGTTGTGGTCGGTATCAAAAGGGTGACCATTCATTCGTTGTCTCACTGTCCCTGTGGTAAGGCCAATCTATGCAGGAGTTGCATTGTAGTTGGTATATAATATTTTTGTGGAGCAATCATAGTAACCTCTTTTGGGGTATTCCATTTGTGGGAGTCTGCTGTTGAATGAGGTGGAAGGTTGGTGAATTTTGCAAGTATGGCATCTTGGTTTGTGTCAAGGGTAGGAACCTTCGGCCTGATGTTTGTGGCTGGGTCAGGCAATTTAGGTTGAACCAGAATATTGCAGAGATTGGGGGTGGGTGGGGTTGAATGTGATTTTTGGAGCACTGTCTAGAAGATTTTGTGAAAGTTGATGTGGTTAGGATAGTGTAGCCTGTGTTCAGGTTAAATTTGAGTTGGTCTATTCTTTCATAATACTGGGTGGTGAGCATTTTATCAATGGAAGGTTGTTTCTTGATAAGCTCTTGATGGGATAGGGCTTTGTTTATTTGACTCTTGACTATCTCTTTAGGGTATCCTTGGGCTGTGAAAAACCTTGAAAATTTGTTGACATTGCTTCTTAAGGTCTTCTTCCTCAGAACATATATGTTTATCTCTGGTAGTTAGGTCATAGGTTAGAGCACAGGTTAGAGCACATTTTACATGGAGGGTGGTAGCTTTGTAAATCAAGGTACTGTTGATGGTTGGTGGCTTTGTTGGAGACTGTAGTGTTTATATTTCCCTCGTGAAATTTCAGTTCCATGTCCAAGAATATGGGGAATGGTGTTGAGAAATGTTCTTGGTGAATTTGAGGCCACTATGGTTACTTAACCTGTTCAGGAACGTTAATAAACTAGTTTCAGAATTTGTCCAAATCACGATGACCAACCATCCATTTCCAAAGCAACCCTCTTATTTATGTAAAACGCTCTCCACCCTATAGCCTAGCTACCGAAGCCAAACTTATGTACGTTCTGAGGAAGAAGACCTTAAAAAGCAATGTCAACTTTCCAAGGCTTTTCACAGCCCGAGGCTACCTTAAACACATAATCAACAGTCAAATAAACAGAGCCCTATCCAATCAAGAGCATATCAAGAAACAACCTTCCATTGACATACCACTCACCACATAGTATTATGAAGGACTAGACAAACTCAGATTTATCCTGAACACAGGATACAATATCCCAACCTCATCACTTCAGACAAAATCTTCTTAACAGTGCTCCAAAAATCACAAATGGGCCCAGCCACAAACAACAACAACAAACATCAGGCCAAAGATTCCTACCCTTGCAACAAATCAAGATGCAATACCTGCAAAATTCACCAACATTCCAACTCATTAAACAGCAGACTCACTCACACAAATGGAATACCCCACGAAAGGCCACTATGACTACTCCACAGAAAATCTTATACACCAATTTAAAAGCAACTACTGCACCCATTGGCCTTACCACAGGAACACTGAGGCAACGAATGAATGGTCACCGTTTTGATACAAACCTCAACAACCCTGACAAAACAGTAGCACTTACTGCCCAAATGCAAAATGCCTATTTTGACTCATGCTATAGTACTAGTTGTACAAGCCCTCCCCAATAGTTGCAAGCTTCCCAGCTTCATAGGTGGGAAATTGCTCACCAATATATAACCAAATCCAGGCAAGCAACTGGCAAAACCTTGGATAGCCATCTCAATAATAATAACTATTAATTTAATAATTCACTAGTTAAATAAAAATATTAAACATAATTTAAAATCTACATTCTATCCATCTACCAAGAACTAAGAGACAAGTTTGCCCAGGCAACTACAGAATCCAAGCAAAAAACTATATCAGGGAACACCCAACAACAGTATCTAAGTGACCTTATTAATTCACTAGTTAAATACAAATATTAAACATAATATAAATTCAACATTCTATCCATCTACCAAGAACTAAGACACAAGTTTGCCCAGGCAACTACAGAATCCAAGCAAAAAAAAAAAAAAAAATCAATAAACACCCAACAACATTATCTAAGTGACCTCTAGACATGCTGCTATAGTCTGGTATTTTATTCTCTTCTGCTGAAGATGGGGACCTATGTAGCCTTATAATTTTATTATGTGTATTGTTGTGTTTTTAATTGTAAACGTTGAGACCTAACGTTTTCTGGTAAGTGTGTGGGCCTTGCTCTTCCATCCTCATTCAATGTTTAATTTTAAAAAGCCATTTGTCACCATTTTTCCATTGATAGTAATTATTGAGCCATTGTGCTTAAGATGACCAACCTGTAAAGAATTTACTTTTTTTTATATAATATAAAGTTCTGGCAGTGTTGAAATTCATAGCCTAAAGCTAAGAGGGATTTGAAGTTCATTACAAATTTATGGTTTCTGTTTATTATTTAGGTTTACTGAATTTTTAAGCACCTGTAAAAAAGTATTTTTTTTAAAAGAGTTACATTAAGCAATTTTTATGCTTTTATCTACACATTAAAGTAATAGTAGCTCCAATGTGTGGAACTCTAGTTTCTTAGTTGCTGGCTACTTGTATTCATTTTAGTAGCTCCATAGTAGTTTAACAGTAGGTATTTTAATCCTTGTAGGCCTAATATTGTTTTAATGTGCCCTCACCTCTTTAATACGGTTGCAGTTGCCCTCACAATCCCTACTTCTAAGAATAAGGTATTCAATTTTTGAGAAAAAAAAGATACTTTACCAAGGTATATAGGCAATGGTTCCTATGGCCAAGGATTTGAATGACCTGATTTAGGCTTAGGGCACTTGGTTTGATAGAAATATTATGATGGCAGAGGCCTAGCCTAAATATGTTAATCACTAGGTTTAGTTTTTCTAGCCACTAATACAGTACAGAAGTTCTTCTTAGAAACTAGAGTTTAGTGTCAACTTCATGTAACCGACTTAGTTAAGTTAAATGGAATGTTAAGTACCAATAACAAAATAAAAATTTAATTGCATTTATAAGGCTGAGTACTTATAAGAGTAGCTAAAAACATCCTTTACAATTTATATGTTTAAAAATTAAGCTTATCTTAGCAGTCCAATACCAACAACTTTATATTAACAAAAAATGTCAGCTTTAAATCATGTCTTGAGTCTTGGACTCTTGGTGCAGTATCTAGAAATATATATACAATAATTTTTTTAATGTTACATTATTTATATCAACCATCTAAGATTTACATCTTGCATTATGCAAATACTGCAGCCTAGCCCTATATGTCAGTTATTCACATTAAATTAAATTAACTCTTTATTTAATAACTCATAACGGGAAATAATTGTAATAAAATGGCTGTACTTCTTTCCTCAACCTTGAAATTAATCAAAATTGGTTTTGATTAACATTGATATATGTTATTAGTACTATTTTACTATCAGTTAATATGACTTGACTTTTGAATCTTTCATGGTAGTTTTAATAACTTTTGTAACTATCAGATAATGTTTTTCAAAGTGTGTTCCTATTATAGTTACTTGCATAATTGGGCACACGAAATAAGTTAGGTTCATCTAGTGTGGTTTGTTGTTGACAAGTCAGATTAAAATACTGGTCGGGGGTATTGAAGATTATTTTTTTGTAATAGTTTCCCACTCTCTATGCACATAAATATGGGTACATTTTATCTAAATTCTATCTTCCTCACTCCTACCGATAATATAGCCCTATGTGGGTAGTTTGAACAGGTAGTGAATAATACACTGTAAATTTATTTTTATTATCTACCCATATCTTGGTCCAGTGAATTGGTTCAAGTCACATTCACGGCAATCACACAAAAGTCTACTAATTAAAGTATTTATTTTATTATTTGATACAATGTAGATTTTGTTCAAAAAATATATCAAATTTTGTAAAATCTAGACCTATGATGGATTAGATTTTTCAATAAATACTGCATCGAAATTCTATGTCTCAGGATTAATTTAAAATGCTGTGAAGTTATTCTAATGAAACATAGACCAGTAAATAATATAAACTACCTAGTCATGGGTACTTATTTTCACTAAATAGGAGGAGGGGGGCACTTTAATAATGTAAATTAGGCATTGATACAGCCACAATGCCACAATTTCACGTAAAAGAAGCCATTAAGTAATAGGAACTGGGAATGGATAAATTTACAATTTCACTTTACTGAGGGCCATTAGAACTGGACATGGATATATTCATATTTTCACTTTACAGAGGGCATTTAGAACTGGATATGGATATACTAACAATCTCAATTTACAGAGGGCCATTAGAACTGGACATAGATATATTCATATTTTCACTTTACAGAGGGCCATTAGAACTGGACATAGATATATTCATATTTTCATTCTACAGGGGGCCATTAAAACAGGGCATGGATATATTCAGATTTTACCTTTTACTCATCTTTGACCGACATCTCTTTCATTTCCATTGGGTTAATTGATATAGAATGTTTGTTTATCATTATGTGTGCTTCACTACTTTTCAGAAATAATAACAAAAAGTGTTCTACGATGTAATCGCTTTGATGCATACCTATCCCTTTTTATGCACTAATAGAGGTGACTATGAATGGAAGACCAGGAAATTGGGTAAGAATTAAACTTTATCAAGAAAGTATGTTTTCAATGTACTTTGGCATTGATTATATCATGTTTTTAGTCTTGTATTTTTTATTTCTAATGTTTAATAGTTGGTTTTACCTTTTAGAAAATTAACGATTAAATGTTTTCAACCCAATTACTCAGATGTGAAAACTTTTTTTTATAAATCAGTAAAAATGCAAATTCATCTCATTGACCTGTACATTTTAAATACATAGCAAATTTCACTAGTCTTAAGGTTTCAGCCATAAAAACGATACAGGATTAAAACCAAGAACCCTATACTATGAAATTATATTACTGAAGTGAGTTGCATATTAGTTTAATTCTCAAATAGAACTATTCTCATTTTGTTGATAAAATTTACCTCTTTAGATGTTGGAAGCCATTTCCAAAATTGACAGGGACAGCATTTGAATAGGAAAGCTGTGAGAAAAATCGTTAGCATTTGTGTTGTTTTCTAAGATTGAAGTTTGACAGTAATGTTTAGTGTTTTGGAAGCCTATATGCCATTCCAGGCACTGATTTGAACATGTTGAAAGGAGTTTTATTTCAGTTTGCATTGTATTCCTTGAACTTAATCCTTTACTTCTATTTTTTGTATTTGAATGACCCATTCATATTTTGATCAAATATTTTGCTTATATACACTTGGGGAAAGGTTTTATTCAAAATGCCATTAACAATGATTTGTTTTGAAGTGTGGCAGCTCTTAACATTTTTATTTTTGGTATGTGGTATTATTTACCACATAACTTTGTGAATGTGTGTGTGTGGTGTTATTTACCACATAACATTGTGAATGCGTGTGTGTTCTTTTATATCCATAATATTTTATTGTGACTTATTTCAGTGTTTTTGTAATTGTCTCAGTTTATAGAAGTGAAATGTATTTGTCCTTTTTTCAGGATCTGTTAATGGTATGGCGTATTTATATGCCACAAAGTAAAGGAGGTATGATTATTAATAAACTATGTTATGGATTGAATATTTGCAGGGTTTTTTAGTAAAATATATATATTTCAAGATTGATGTATTCTTTGTAGATTGAGGTAGCTGCAAAACATGCTTTCACTGAATATTTCCTAACAATTCGGGCTAAAATATGCTTTGTAATTTTTTTCTATATTCATATGTATTGATAAGTACTATTCATTATCTGGGATTTAAATTGCATGAAGGGAGCCAGCTATTTACTTAAAGTAAAAATTTCCACTATGGAAGATTTCTTCAAAAAATATTTTAATACAAAATATGATACCAGTAAATCATATAGGGTTTAATATTAAAATGGCTTATAAGTAATAAGTGTAACTTTCCAAATCATATTTGAAGTAATTTCACTGCAGAAAGAGAGATTTGCTTCACATGAAATTAAAATGTCAAAAGCAATTATTTTTAGCTTATTTGTTTTACATTCTAAATTTATTTTAAAAACTTCTGCAAAATGATAAATCATTCTGATATTTGAATATATTTTATAATTGTACAATATCAATTTGTATTTTTACAAAAGTTTACAAAGTGAACATCTATTAAACATTCTTTAAAACCACAAAAGAAGATTCTATTACGTTAATAATTCAATTGGCTTAATATTCCACATAGATTTTTATTTAGGTTAGTGGTTCTATTTGGTTGGTGCTACCAATTTTGATGACATTTTAATACATTTTCTGTGTATATTTTATATCTGAACTATTTCCTTTTGATGGAATAAACTTGTAACAACTACCTACTACCTTCAGTATATTGCCATTTTTGTTATCTTAGAGTTAGTTATAATAAATATCACACTGATAGTTTACAAATTGTGTGGCCTATTGTTTTTTTAAAGTAAAAAAATAATTTAGATACAGGACTTAAGATTGTTTGCATATACCTCAAACTAGTAGTATAACAATCAATCAAGACCAAGAGAATGGATAAAATTAATTGCATTTTCTCTGATTCTTGGTAATCCAACATAATTTTTACGTCCTCTTCATGTGATTAAAAATAAAGAAAAATATAGTTTATAAAGTCCAGGCTGTCTAGAAAATTACTATCCTGTTTTTTTATTAATTTTTTCTTTTAGGAGGAAGGGCTAGTTCATTAGAATTATTATATCCTTACTTTTATCTATTCTCTTAATATGTAAATTTAACTAAACTGTGAGGAAATAAGTTATGGAATTTAAAACTAGCTTGATGTCTACATAATTAATATTTTTCAAGCCAAAACTATGTTTGAATCAAAGGATGGTTTAGTTATTGGCCAAAATATATATTTTTTAAAGCTCTTGGCATAGAGTTCTCCTATTGTCAGACCTGCCATGTCGGTAAATACATTAAGGCTAGACGATAAAGGTTGCCAAAAATTATGTTCACAACAGTCTTTCTAATTTTAGATGCAAGTCTAAAGGGTTTGTAAAGAGTGGAATTAGATTGTAACATAGTCACAATACAGGATTGTGTTAAAACTATTATATGCATATGAAATTTATTTTTGTTCATTATCAGAACTTTTTAGTTGTCATTTTTTAATAAAATGTAATTTGTTTCGTATAATCATTAAATGTTTTTATTCAAATGCACATCTGGACAAAAGTTAATTTAAATTTAAGAAATCATTTATATAACAGCCTATTGTACATCAAATGACAATCCCACAATTATATTCCTGTTTTTTTTAACATACAAACAAAAGGGAATGTGTCTGCAAACCCTATAAATTAGTATAAATCTGGAACTTGTTTTTTACCTTGTAGGTACACTCTAGGCTTGACATGCTTCTTCTCTTAAATTATCAATTGGTTCAGCTCACGCTTTTTTACCAATTGTATTGTGAAACTACTGAAACTGCTATTTGATTGGATTTTGTTATATATTAATATCCAGTCAATAATTTTTTTACAAAAAAAATTTACTAGATCTTTATTACATGTCTAGTGTGTTTTATTTAGGCCTATATTTTGATAATCTGCTTTGCATATTCATTATTTTATTGCTGGTTAGTTTTTATCTTTTGACAAAAGTTATGATTTTATATATACTTGAACTGGTATTATGGTGCTGTGTTTTGGTATTGCTACATCTCCAATAAAAATATTTTATCTCCATACACACATTTGTTCAAATATCATGGCTGCCATCTCTAAACCACTCTTTGCAAACTTTTAAATCAGCTTAAATCACATCAAAACTTTTGAATTCCATTTCTTTCATTGCAATACTCTATTTTTTAATTATAAAAAATATATACTACTAATGGCATATAAATAGCAATGTTTTGCAGGAATATTAAACAGATCACAAAACTAAAAAATATTAAATTTTGTTTAAAAACCCATAATATAGTATGTTTTGTTAATTCATTTTGTGCATGCTGTGTTCCCATAAAAATTAAATTTCTCTCTTTCAGATTTATTTTGATGGCTTTACAAAATATATCCCTTTTAGTGTGAATTTTTTTTTGACAATGTAAACTTTTTTAGCTGAACATTTTTTTAAACTAATATAACATTATATATTATATATAAAATGAATATAAATTGTTTTATTGTATGATGTACTATAATTTTCTTTATTTGTAAGTAATGTTATCGTTTCCAAGTGTTTGATCAGTGGCCATCTCTTACAGCTTGTCGACATATTGTGTGAGCAGTATCATCTCTCCCACAGTGAGGCACTAATAGCAACACAGACTTTTCTCCGCCACTTTCGGCTCTGTCCTGATAATGAAAAGTTGAGTCTCGACAAATGGAGACTCCTTTTATGGACAAGGGCACTCGGAGAGAAGTACGCCAACCTAGCAGGTATAGTTAAAAACTCTTGACCTCATTGAAAAATATTTTAGAGATACAGTTTAGTATAAGGCTATTTATTACAAGCTATTTTATGGAGCCACATACTTGAAGGGAAATCTATCAGTTTTTTTTATGGGAACATCATCATCAACTGTTTCCAGCCTCTGGCTGGGTCAGCTTAGTAATGAGCACATAAAGCTATAAAAATTCAAAACTGCTAAAAAATCACCAATTATCTTTACATTTTTTCTTCTAATAGTATACATTATCAATACAGATGTCAATAGCTACACACGTTCTTCTTAGTACAGTATTACTACCCATCATATTGTAAGCACATTTTGTAGTATAAAGCTTCAGGCTGTTTATATACCACCAGTCAGACAACTCATATAATATATATTTTCCACTTTTTTCTTTCATTGAGACTGGATTGCTGTTTAGATGAAGGCCAAGGTAGGAATTTTGGCTAGATGAATTAATAATGATCTTCCACGTGTGGTTTATTGTTTTCTCATCCCTGTCCCATGAATTAAAGCTCTAATAGCAAAAAGCTAAACATGTTATTAAAAATGCACTGGGTGTACCTAGTTAAAAATCATCATTCCACATGTATGGATGAGGCTGAATAAATTATTATGCCGATTTATTATAGAATTAGCATTTTACCAACACAACTTGTGAATGTGTGGAATGCCAGGCCTCCACCGTGGTTCAGATCCCACGTTAAACTGTAGGTCCTCTCTATCATCTCACAATCACCCTACCATTACACATTAGCGCAAGTTCGTATAACCTAAACGGGTAGTAACATGCAGTGCTAATAATAATAATAATAATAATATTTTACTCTTTTTTAAGAAAATTTAATATTCAATGATAAGCTGCGTTGAACTTTACTTATCTCATGTGTTTCCATCAAAATAACTTGCTAAGCACATCCTATCATTTATTTGAAGAATTATAAAAGTCAAGATACCAACTGCCTACTTTCATCATTTGACTGGCCCATGGTTCATACTTATTATGTAAGTAATTGTCGAAGTAAGAATTAATGTGAATGATTTATGAGCTCTAAACTGTTATTCATATTCTGAAGTCTTTACTAGAGTGACCATTGACTTTTATGTTATACTGTAACCTTAATTTCTACAATTTTTCTTGAAATAGAAATTAAATTTATCTTCATGACACCATTAGGCATATTTTTTGTTGTTTTTTCAATAGAATATTTTTTAGTTCTAACTTTAAATCCTTTTGTATCTACGATGTGTGTGTTAAACAAAGGTGCATCTAAAAGGGAGACAAGCAGATCATTTTCCTTCCCCTCCAACCTTCTTCCTCTCAAGATAGCAAATAATTATTACAAAAGCTTAAAATGTGAAGTATAGCTAAAATAGAGCACTAAAAGTAGATTTAATCCTTAAGCCATATTTTAAGAAAAGTCTTTATCACTTGATATTCAAATGGTAAACCATAATACACAATGAAAATGCCCTTAAAATTCAAACTTTAAAAAAAATTAGAGAAATAATAGTATCAACACATTAAATGCTGCCCTCTCAAACATCAGATTCATTATCACTAGGGGACGGATTTATAGGCACTAAAATTTTTTTTTAAAAAGGCAGGAAATAGGCACAAAATCTAAAAAAAAAAGCCAATAAATAGGCACTAAAAAGAAAAAATAAGCACATAAACAGGCATAGTAATGAATAAAATGCATCAAAACACTCAACATATTTATTATTAATTCTTAAAATCCAGCATACACTTCCATAAACACAAATTAATTACCATTAGAGTTAATTACCAAATACTTCTAAAGATTTTCAGTGTACATTTTGTTCTGTTTGACAAAATGTTTTTATACTGTGAGAAACTTCTCCGACTTCACATGAAGTCATCGGGCAAAACTTCAGACAAACTATCTTAGCTGAGCTAAGCTTGACTTCTGGGAGTGATGTAGTTTGTCCCTCTAAGATGTCTGCAATACTTGCCATCACTTTACACCAAGGATATCACGGTAATACTCTGTTAAATTTGTCGACGATGGATGTACCAACTGAGCCAGAAGCCTGATTCAGGTTTTCTTCTATTCTCCGCATTATCTTCACAGCTTTCACAAGAGGCAAATCCTCGCCTCTAAAACTGTAATTGCTCCAAGAAGATTTCCAAAATTGCTTTTTATGTATGCCAGATCCGCAATGACACTTGCACAGGATATGGCAGCATTCGCTTCTGTAATGGCGACAGCTTGTTCCTCGTCTAAAGTTTGGACTACCTACAATCAAAACGGTTGATATAGCGAAACTCACCATTCTTTCAATATATTGTGTTCTACAAGTTAACCATTAATTTTAAAATATTTTTCAATAATGTGGGTGGACAGGTGGAATTAATACAACTAGGGGTAAGTGCTCACTGCAATTTTAATTTGTGAATGCACCTAAAGATAGTGTATAGATAATACCTTTTGAATATCACCCAGGTGATCTGTGTAGTACAACACTGGCTGTGGTGGCAAGGGTGTGTTGGGCAGGGTGGCCTTAAATGAGAAGATTTGTGATGAAGCCTTCGAAAACACTTTGTTGACTGTAGAAATAATAGCATTAACATTTGTAAATTGTGATCTAATATCGTCTGCAACCCTATGTGAACAGCACGCGCCAGACAATTCACATGAATAAGCTTGGTGTAGAATACTTTTAAGTTTGCAGCTGCTTTAAACATGTAGGCCGTACTGTCTGTCAGCAGCACCGAAAACCTTTCATTATTGCTTTCTGATGGCCACAGACACCTAATATAAACAAATTAACTGATTTATAATTCTCATTTTTACATGACTAACACAGCAAATCATTAAATTAACACAGTATATCTTGTGCAATTAAGTTATATACTTACACAAAGCGTCACGGGCAACTATGGCAATTGTTGAGCTGTTGGTTGCCTCAAGCATCTTTGAAACAACTAAGTGAGGTTTCCCAGGACCTGTAGTATATTTTTCCAACCACAACATTTGCAACATATCTGCCACAGCGGTCAGTGTAACAGTGTAATATACATAACCACTGAATGACCTGACATTGTTGTGAGCTAGAAGAAAATCTTCGTCACCAGTCTGAACCTATCAGACTGTACACATGGGTTTTTCCTACCTATCACGAGTATCCACATAGAGTGACCTAGGGAGAGAGGGGGGGGGGGGGGGGGTAGCCACAAGTATTTAGAAAGAAAAAAGAGGGTGGGAGGAAGAAAAAGATAAAAAAAAGGCACTTTAAGGCTCCCATTGTAAAATAGGCACTAAACAATTATCACATTATCTTCGCAATCCTCGAAAATAAACTTATACCTCAAAAGCCTACTTTTCATAACATAGGATTAAAAAGGGCATTTAGGGAAAGATCCGCCCCCTAATTATCACATACTACTTGCTGAATCACCATCACCTAATTGGATGATTAATAAGTTGCCACCAGGTTCCAAAATCATTCATAAAATTATTGAATGTGAATGACACATCTTGAACAAAGCCTTGCCAGTCTTGTGCTGTATGCTGATGAGTGAGGAAATATAAGTTCAATCCCCAACCAAGATTTTATAAAAATAGTATCTCACTTTCCCTGCATGGACAACAAACACACTTTCTTAAATCCTCCTTTATCATATTTTGTTTACCACATTAGTGTAAATAATTAGATATCCTTAATGGGTTTTAACCCTTTGAGTGCCAATGTTGCTCAGAGAAATATCTGCTAAAATTGCCAGCGTCGCTCACAGCGATTCCATGTTTTTGAGCTCTTACTTCAGTATTAAGTCAACAGAGAGGGTAGATTTTATTTCCACTACATTCTTGTGTGTTCAAGCTACTTTTATTTGTCTTTGCACTTAGAGTTTCGATATATCAAACATGAAAATTATTTTCTAACTTTATGAGTTTTATCTTTGGCCTTGTTTGTAAACATGGCTACTAAGAGGAAAGTTGTGATTCAAGACACAGAAATACTTACAATGTTTATTTATAGCTCAAGGAGAGTGATCAATTTGTTAGTGATTCTGAAAGCAGTGATTCTGAATTTGTAAATAATGAAACTGAACAGGAATTATATTCTATTGAAAGTGAAAGATCAGAACAAGTAGGAGTGGTAGCTGACATTGATAACATGACTGTGAATACTAGTGATTCTTAAAGGGATTAAATAAATCTTGAAAATCAGGATAAGCCACCCCAAACTCTTCATATTTATGCAAAAGTACCAGGTTTGAAGTCCCGTCCCCCTCCCCTTCCTATTCCAAGCCAATTATTTATTTTAGACTTTATTTTACTGTAACCCTGCTAAAGTTGATGGTCACTGAAACAACTGCTATACATAACCCAATTTTAGTGTAAAATCTAAAGTTATTTTTTTTTGTAAATTTTGTTAATTACTCAGTTTTTTTGTGTTCTTTTCAGTGATTTATTCTATTTCAAGCTATTCAAATTTTCAGTGCTTAAAAATTAATGTTAAATATAACAGTAAATTTTTTTTTTTAATATCTCTGCTTGTGTTATAGTGCTAGTGATAGCAGAATAGTTTGGCACATTTAGCACAATTTTATTTTTGTAATTGCTCTTGGCACTCAAAGGGTTAAAATGCAGAGTATAAAAAAATTTACTACAAAAGTTTGTCAATGTGTTTTTAAGTAACAAAAAAATTCATTCACTTTGAGTAAATTTCAGCTATTTCTATTTTCTGTAACCATTTATGAATTTGTGCACATACACACACATACACACATCCATGCATGCACATACACACACACACACACACATACACATACAAAACTAATCAATATATATTTGTATAGTTTTTGTGCCACATGAGACAGTGGACTGCAAGTGTTGAACACCAAACTTGATAGATTAACTCCATATAATCCAAATATTGACAATATTGCTATTGTGGTTTTCAAGCTAACTTAAGACATCTAAAATTTTTATTGTTTTGTATAAATTTTCAAAATAGAGAATGGAGTAAGTATGGCCTAAAGAGTCAAGCTAGCAAATAGACTGGATTTCTAGTGCTTAGGGTAGTAAGACGCGGTGCTAATAATAATAATAATAAATCTATTGCTTAGGTCAAGGTTGAAATCTCGGTTTTACGCATTTGGGATGGTTTTACACGTAACATTTATTACTGATGTTTTCTTATTCCCTCTTCACACTAATGTAAGAGCACTTTCTCTTAAACAGCCTTTCTTATTCATATATATCTTAAATGTTAGGATAATCAAATCTCACAGGTTAAAGTGGGTTGGACATGCAGTACAAAACAAAGAATCTAAAACCATGTTCCGGGTATTGACTGGTAAGCCTAATGGGAAGAGACTAGTGAGAAGAACTTGACACAGGCATACCCTTAGAATGGACCTGAAAGAGATATGGTGTAATAAGGTGGACTGGATAAAATTAGTTCAAGATAGGGATAGGTGGTGTACTTTTGTAAGTGCGTCAATGACTTAATGCCATAACATAAGTAATATCTCTTAGATTTAGCTGTATATAACCCTAGTATTTTTTTATGAAATAACAAAACATATAAGTAATTAATATGAAATATATAAACAATTAATTAACTAAAATAATGCTCAACTAATGTTTTTTATATTACAATAAACACACAAATGAAATATGTATCATTATTCACTTTTCCTAAAACTACATAAAAATATATATTTGGTGCACAAATAAATTTTTATAATAATTATTACTATTGAAGTCTTATTTAATTGTTCATGAGCTTGCCTCTAGATTACTCTTATTTATCTCACAATAAACAATGTAGTTTTTTTATTTAGTTAGACTTGGACAGAAAGCTTTGAAATGAAGGTGAGAAAATATAAATTTTTTAATTTTATACTAAGACTGATCAATATACAAATTTTTTGAATCAAAGTGAAAAGTCACCCACATTAACTGTAACTTTAGCTGCCAATTTATTGGTTTTCGCTTAAAAATGCTGCACATTAAAAATATCTTTGGACTTATGTCACCAAATTTCTACTTGAGTTGAGTGAATACAAAATTTTGGCGCTTTGTAAAGTTAAATTTGAATTATTTTTGCCGTAAATGTTTATGGATAGGAATCTCATTAGCATTTTTACTTGTTTATAGGCCTAAATTGTAATTTTTTTAATATGTTTGCTACTTAAGTTTACCATTAACATTTATTACAAAGGTAACCTCTAGATATCTTTTTTTTCTATTCTTGGTTTTTTTTGCTGGATATTCACAAATGTAAAATATAGTTTATAAATGACAATTTTGGTTTAGTAAAAGTTAAATACATTTCAGCAAAAACCATGACTAGCCACTACTATCTAGCAAAAAATTGCTTTTTAAAATTGGTTGCTTATAATCTAAAGTGCTCTTGTAACTGAATATAGCTTTCCTTCCAGCTGCACATAAACCTCTTCATCGTACTGTGCATGAATATTATATGACAAATTATGTTCTCAGGTGATGTTTACAGAAGATGGCTCCAACTCCGTTATTACTACCTAGCCCTTTCTCCTGAGGTGCTGTCTCTCCTTATCAAACTACGAAGTCATTATCATCTTGCACTCATTACCAACGGTCCATCTAGAGCTCAATGGGAGAAAGTCCACTACTTGAATTTGCGCTGCCACTTCGACCTGATACTAGTGTCTGGGGATCTTCCCTGGGAGAAGCCTCATAGCGGTATCTTCTTAGAGGCTTGCCATTTTCTAGGCGTAGAGCCCGGCAACTGCCTGATGGTAGGAGACAAACTAGAGACGGACGTGCAAGGTGGGTTGGCGGCCGGCCTGGGAGGGACAGTTTGGATACCCCTCAGTTCGTCTGTGCTCCCCAACCTACTACAAAGTGACACTCATCCTACCTTCACTCTCAAGAGTGTCACAGACTTGCCACACATTCTTCCTTCTCCAATGAAGCCTGTTGTCAGGACCAAGTCCAGAGACCTACAGGGGTTCACCTCTCTCTGTGCAGAATCTGAGTCTTCTTTCGTTGCCAGACCTCGATGATTGTAACAGCAACAGCAGTCATAGTAGTCAGTGCAGTACAAGTAGTGATGGTAGCTGATGTGGGGTCTTCTTATATAAACATTTCAGTATGAATTATGGAGGCTTGGAGTTCACAATCTTGACTAGTTACTAAAAAATTTTTGTTTATTTGGTGCTCATTGAAAGCTAAGCCAGCTCCTTTCTGTGGAAATATTTTAAAATTAATCTGCTTCACGATATGATGTATTTTGTTGAACTAGATTCTATTTTTATATTTTCATGTAAAAGAGTAGGCTCTACTCTATCTCATGTATATATGTTTATAGGGTTGATTGGAGAAAAAGGGGGGGGCGGGGTTGAATATTAAAGAATCTCGTAAAAAATCACCAATGAACAATATTTTGAATATATTAAATAGTTTTTTAATGTAAATAAATGTAATGTGGATGGATTTTTTAAAATAAATTATTGATTAAATAAAATTATTGAAAAAATGGATTTTTTTTTAATATCTTCAAAAGCTTAAGTCAAATGACATTTTTATAGAATAAACATTAAACACACATCCCAATTATATATATAAAAATGGAAAATTTACAAATTGGATTATGATTTACAGTTGTAATTAATACAAAACTTTTTTGATCTGCTTTAGTGGCTGCATGGTCTAACATGCTCATCTTGCAGTAGACTAGACTGCCGATGACTGGGAGATCGAGGATTGAATCTGTCTGGTGTACTGAGATAATTTATTCCAAATTGGTTTTTCACTTTCCCTCCATACACTTGGGGGCACACTTAATTTGAATATAACATTCCTAATCCCTAAAATCATTAGCATAATAATAAACACACGCATACAACTCGAAGAGGTAGTAAGACGTGATGATAAAGATTATTTTTTTTAAAGATCAACTCATTAATAGGTGCCAACATTTTTAAACAATACCATATAGCTACTGATAAACACATTAAAATATATGTTTATTAACGCTATTAAGCTACAACAGGTCTAGCAAGTTGGTAGTGGAAAATATATGGCTCGAAAGAAAAACTGACCCGGGCCACAGGCTTTAAGTGGCTTTAAGGTACTTAGTCAATCTTGGGTAGTTAGGGTTTACCTACATATAATCTTATTTATGTATGTTTACATAAAATAGGGGTGTTTGAAGCTTTAAAAAACTAGACTTAGTATGAATATTTGCCAAAAAAATCTGTTTTGACAACCACCAAGATATTTACTTGATCCATCATCTAAGCTGAAGTATGTTATACATTTTTGCAATAAAAATCTCCAGAAAAAACAATCTTTTCAAACAAATATATTCATGAATTTGGCTCCACAAAATTATTTTCTTAAGTGATTGGCAATTACTTCTTTAAATTGCTTATCACTTATCATTTATGAAAGCTGTTTGCTCTTCACACTAGCATAATTTCAGGAATTAGTTGTTCCTACCTCTTGATAATAGGTTCTTATTTTACTCAAGTGTTTCCTTTATTCTCATTATCCTCTCCACTTTTATTATTTCTATCATTAAGCTCATTACTTTACTTTGTTGGTACATAGTTTGACTTACTCTATAAGGTTGTGTCATAAAATCTCAAAATACTCGCTTTTCAAGTTTTAACGTATTGTTTTGATTATTTGTACCATAATAAAATCCCTTAACTCTATAATGCCATCCACATTAATTTATTAATGAACAGGATTTTACTAAAAATAATGGTTTCTTATCTTGGCTTGGTGCGTTTTAATATATCTAATTTACATGGTAAGACTGCAGGTGTACAGCAAAATATTTAATTCTCTTTGCAAGTTTTGTTAGTGACCTGGTTAATGTTTTGATCAACCTTAGCACACATAAACTCCTAAAGTGACTTGTTTTTTTGGCTTATCAATATTATGAAGCCAAGCAATCAATAACAATATGAAAAAAAAAGTTTGTTAAATCATTAGTCATTGAAAAGCATATACATATAGGCCTAATTGTTATGGATGAGACTCTCGACACATTGGACCCTTAAGGACATTTGAGATGCCATGATTCATGAAAATATTGAATCCAAGATTTAAAATAAATAGAATTGGTTTTTCAAAAATTCTATTTGGAATTCGTTTTAAGGCTTATTGCATATTAGTGTTTCATTCCCAAAATAATTATAAGAAAGTAGAAGGGAACAAAAAATGCATCATAACTTACACAATGAAATTTTTTTTGCAATTTTCACTGTTACAATTAGACTAAAGTTATCTTAAAGCACATTTTAGTCTCTTATTGATGACTCTTTGAGTTATATCAAATAAAAATATCCAAACGCATAATTTTCATTGAAAATTATTATTTTTGGAATGGTGGCTTCAAACATGTAGCTAAAAGTAAAAGTTTCTAGAATATCTTTCAAACCTTTTTGTTGTTTTGAAAGGGCTACTATTAATTTCTAAGGTTTTTTCTTTAAAAACAAGTTTTGCCTTTTGGATAATCCCTAAAAGGGCTGTTATGTTTTAAAATGTTGTAAATATAATATAATTTGAACAGTTTTTTATTTGACAAATAAAAAGTATGTTCTGTTGAAAATCAAACATCAAACCATGAGGCATCCTCAAGCATAAATGTGTCAATAGAGGTGTGTTGGCACCCTTAGCCACTACTGTCAGACCTTATTTGTCCTATATCCTATGCTCTGAACGTGTTTGAATTTTTTAAAATATTAATTCAACTGGTTTCCTTATTTTTCTATTCAATGTCCAAAAATATACATTTTCAATATTAAAATTATTTAACTACTTGATGTCTGAGTGAAACTTTCCGAAATAAAAATAAAACCTATATTTTTTCTAAGCGATTTTCTAAGTACCGGTACCTACCTATGTATCATCTACACCTTTATGTTTTGAAGCATTTGAAAATATGTTATTACCATTTTTATACTTAGATTTCAGATTAAATATGGCTATCCTAAATTGGGTCAAATATCTATTTATAGCAAGAAACCAGTAGTTTTCCTTTATCCAATAGCATAGTAATTTTCAATGAGAATATCTGCTCATACAGGTTGTGAAATCATATACAAATGTTTTATAGCACTACAATTCATTTTGTATGATTTGTGTTTTAAAATGGGTCAGTTGGCACATAATGCCAAATAAACTACAAAACAAGCCAATTCATGTGTTGCTTGTAAAATGTGAATGTTTTGAAATTTGGTTTATATTCTCTCATGTAGGCTTCGAATTAAGATTCTGTGAAAACGCTTTGTAACCATTACTGTTTTCAAGTTCTACACAGTTGAACCCTAATTTTCTGGATTTGTATTGAAGCAGCTGTTTTTTGTTTGTTTTTGTTTTTTCAAATCAGACAACATAATTGTTTAACAGCTTTTTTTAAATGTATGGTAGGCCTGTTTAATTGCTCTTTTAAGAAGTTTGAAAATCGATTTTATGTTGGGCTTAATAATGTATGTGACATATATACATATGTATTTTTTATTATGTGTTGTAAGCACATACTGAGAATTATTTAAGTACATATTAGTATATAAATTATGTTTTTAAAGTATAGTACTCTACCATATTTTAAATTATGTCTTTTACTATGAACTTCTACATATGTAAGTCTATGTATATATATATACGTTCAATTAACTGGATTTTTGAATATATGGATTAACTTAGGTCCTAATATGTCCGTATGGTCTAGTTTCTACCGTATTTAGACTTTAACTCTAGGTTATATAGTTTTCAACATTAAAAAACCTTTACACAAACTTTTGGTTCTCTTATTAATACAAAAATGTGTACTGAATGAAATAAGGCAATCATGAAGTAGCTATTACGGTTACATCCATTCATTCCATAATATTTTACATAATCAACCAAATTTTTTATTTAGAAAAAATCAAGTATTGGTACTTAATTAATCTTGTTATATGTTAAACTACTCATTATATTATCTATTGAAGGCCAAATAATCTAAGAATTCATAGTAAATGTTTGTTCATTGAAACAAAGTTGTAATATTGGTATTCAATTGACACCTGAATCTAATCTTCTAATTCCGCACAAGTTTTCATGATTGTCAATATAATGTGACATAAGCTATTTACATTATGGTGTTCATGGTGACCCATCAATCAATCCTTTGCTGGGTTTAAGTAAAAAACTTTATGTATTATAGACTTAAAAAGATTTTCTATAGCCATCTTTCATCAAATTGTTACTGTAGAACTTTTGACTGAATAGAGGTGCTTTGTAAGGGTACTATCTAAATATCAGCCATCTTTTAAAGTGATAAAACTTTGTATGAATAATCTTATTTTGTTCTTAAGATTATTATTTATGAAAAATTGTGATTGGTTTAACTTTTACAACGTTACATCAAAGTGAATAGTTTATCTTCTTGCATGTCTCACATACAATGTTACAAACTGGATATGATTGCGTTTGGTGGCTTGCCACATATAGAAAAAGTTAAGTGATTTCACTTTTTTTTTTAAAAGAAAGGGGATTTTAAATTGTTTTTGAAAATTTCATAGTGTCAATCACTTAGTAAAAAATTCATATAAATTTTTGTATTGAATTTGCTGTTTGTCTACCCAAAAATGTGACTTATATTTTAATACATATAAATATAACAATCATGTGAAATTTTCATGATTCTGACCGAAAAAAAAGGAAAAGAAAAATAACCCAAAAAAATTGAAAATATTTATGGATATGTAATTTTCTATTGTTTTTATCACTAACAGGTGACCTGGTGGTCTAGGGTTAAGGTGTCAGATTTTTGTGCTGGGTGTCTGGGGTTCAATCCTCGATCTCGGCACAGATTTATCTGGTTGCCAAACCCTTCCTTCACCTCTGACAATATGTTTATTAATCATAACTTGTGAACATGTGGAATGCCAGGCCTCCACCGTGGTGTGGATCCCATGTTAAACTGTAGGTCCTACATTTCATCTCACAATCACCCTACCATTACATATTAGCATAAGTGTGTACAACCCGAACGGGTAGTAAGCCGGGGTGCTAATAATAATAATTTTCACTAACCTTAAAGAAAATTGTTCTTGAGCCAACAAAACTATTAATATTTTATTTTAATGCAAAGGGTACACATTTATTATTAAAATACTAATTCAATTAATTTTAACAAAATTATGTTTAGAACAAAAGGATTTAAATACTATTTTAAAAGTGATTTCAAATGTAGTGCTAGTCAAAAACCAAAGTAAAAATTTGTTCAAATATATGGCTGAAAATATTTTAAGCCCATAAGATTGTTACCTGATGATATATAGACCTTTCTTAACAACTATAAAAGTTTGGCTTTAAAATCCAACCTAAGAGAGTGGTGATTTTTATTTTCTCTTTACATATTTCCATTGCTATCTATGAAATAAAAATGTGCAGAGAATGAGAGAACACTAATTTTTAGAAGAATTTAGGGGCAGGTAATTTAGTTGAAATAATATATGCTAATCTTCAAACATAAGATAATAAATCAGTTTGTCACCATTGTTAATTTTGTTAACTTTCTAAGTGAATGTACTAAGACTGAAAACAGACTTAGAATTATTAATGCTTAGTTACAATGATTGTTGTTGAAATTATTTTTATAGTCAAACAATAAGTGGATATTTTATCCTTGTTACCACAATTAATATTAAACTCATAATATTTTAAAGTTAAGTTTCTCTTATTAACTCTTTAAATAGATCACATATTTAAATTTAGGTGTTAACCTTAAATTCAATTTCATTGTATTATATGCAAAGGATTGCATTTGTAACATAACTTACATATATTTAATCTCGCCATTATTTTAAGGGTTAAGAGAGAAGCTATGCATATAGTTCAATAAACTACTCCATCCTCACTAAATTTCTTCATACTTCCACATCCTTGCATACATTCTTCATTTCAACAACATTCATACACCAAGTCATACTGCTCTTAATGTGTATGGATGTTGTCAAAGCGAAGGTAGTATGCAAATATAGGGGATTGTGGAGAAAGAAAGTGAGGATGGATTAAGTAGGGAGTTGTTTTTTGAGCTATATACACAGTTTATTGCTTACTCTGTATGGAAATGTTGTGAAAATATATTTGGATGATGACTTAAAAATGTATGGAAGCACTGTGAAAACACTGTAAAGTAAGTTATAGGGAAGGAAGACAGTCTGAAAGGATAGTAATGCAAGGCATTGATAGAAAACAAACTTCTTTCTTCATCATACATAACTTATGGCTCTCAAACATTTCCAAAAATGTAAAAATCACATGTAACTTTAATCATGATCAGATGATGAAAGAGTGAAGAGAGTACAAAGAAGTTATCAGCGAAATTTATATTTTGTTTCTCTCAAAGCTAGGGCTCTGAGAGTACTCAGCTTCGAGCTGAGTTCGTCTCTTAAGCTCGAGATCGAGAGTTTTGTAAGCTCGTCATTTTTGACCTTCTACTTAATGTACTTAATAATCAATTTTTAAAATGCTTTAGTAAGCTTAGTCTATTTAATAGAGATAATATCAGCATTTCTACTTATACATCATTCGGTTAATTAACAAATTTAAAAAAAATCATCTCAATTTTCATATTAATAACATTGTTTACTTGTATTATCATGACAAAGCAATGGAAATAAAAATAGCTAAGAAGATTACTAAATAATTGAATGATTCTTTTTACTATTTTTAACTGGTCCCTTACTAAAATAATAATTTATGTTAAATTAAAAATGTAATATCAAGAATATAGCGTAATATTCAATGTTTTCAAACTTAAGATGTTTAAAACTCGTATTAATTAATACGTTTGGCTGCAAAACTAGCTCTAGTTTAGCTTATTAAAACATTGCTTTTATTAACTTTTTATCAAGACAGTATAGAAACACACTACAATAATGTAAAGTGATAGTGAAGGAAGCCAACCTGAAAGGATAGTTAAGTTAGGCCTAGATATAAACAAACACACTTCTCTATTTTCTTTCTACTCTTTAACACTTCCCACGTCTTCAGACTTCCACAGCTGCACATTGTTTTGAATTTTCGGAAATATTTATTTTCCATATGAAAAGACATTAATGAAAAAGTAATATTCCTGAAAATTCAAACTAGTGTAACATTGTGGAAGTTTAGAAGAAGTGGGAAGTGTAAAAGTGTAAGAAGAAATGAAGAGAGAGTGTGTTTGTTCTATATAGGCATAACCTAACTATCCTTTCAGGTTGACTTCCTTCACTATCACTTACTTTACATCATTGAACAGTGTTTCTACACTGTCTTTTTATACAATTCCAAGCCATCATGCAATTATTCATTTGATTAACTTTTTTATAATCGTTAGTGTAATTTTAATGTCCTTAGAGGAATGTTGAAATTATTTTAATTATCTTTTATTAGATTTTTATTTGAGTGCTGTTCTTATTTTTAAATTGTGTTTTATAAATGTTATTTCTAATTTAAAAACTGAAATTTCCATTAGTTAACCTTTTTTTAAGTAGGTACGGTATTTACTCTCTATAAAAATAAGTGTCATTCATATTTTAAGAACATGTGTTTTAATATAACGATACTTTTAAACATTTTAATATTATGAATATTCTCGAACTCTGTAGCTTTTATAAATACTTGAGTTTGACTCCAATGAAAAAACCCAAGCTCGCAGACCCCTAATCAAAGACTTTTCTTCCATTTAGTTTGACTTCCTACCCTATACTTACATGACATTATTTTTGAGTATATCACTTATATAAAATGGTTTTGTGGGGCAAACAGTCCTATACCATTTTATGGTTTGGATGTCCTAAACTTTCTATATTGTATTTCACTTGGTCGTGAAGATATTTTGCAAACCTATTTTCTTAAATATTAATAAGCTTCAAATAGAATACATTTCACCTTCTTGTTGCCTTTTACATTTCCTTATTTAATGTGTAGGATGAGGTGCTGGCTAAATAATTCAACAGGGTCAGCAAAGTAAAAATGTTATCAGTACTTAATTACTTAAATTGGTCTTGCTTGCACTAATTTAAAAGTAAAATCCTTTGAACTAGTTAATTTGTAATCAAATTATTATTTAAGGCCATTTTGTATTGCAACATATTTTTGCTCGTTTGTGAAATTTGCTGCTTTTATGTATTATTTAATTTGATTATATTATATGTTAAATAGTGTTCTTTGTGATTCTAAGGGAATATGTTATATATAGCAAGATTTCACAATATTATAACATAATTTTTCTACCTAAATTATATTTGGAATTAAGCTTGGTTTCTTCAACAAAAATAGAAGAGCTCTCCAGAAAAGCGGCACATGACATTAATATTGATTCTGAGGGTTTATATGCCCATTTTCTGAAGAGCCCATATATTTTTATAGAGATCAAAGGTCATAATTTATCTATTAAAATCACTTTATGAAGAAAAAATATATAAGAAACTGTCATTTGGAAATTACCTGTGTTGGCAGGAAATAAATGTTTTATGAAATTAAACTTAGTATTCTAAAATGTAACTATCACGAATGAATGTAATCACTAGAACTTATTTGCTCAAAATGTTAGCGAGATGAATAGTAATATCTGTATTTCATTGGTTTATCATGTTCGAATAGAAATCTAACATAAAGTACCGTCACACCTAAAATCATTTTGGTTACGAGGGTAAGGACGTTTAGCAGCTCAGTGTATAACATGTTCTTGATTTCAAATTATAGAAGAGCAACTGTGCTTAATCGCTAGAAATAATTGTGTAAAGAGAAAACCTACCTTATATCAGAACACAGTTTCAGCCCATACATAAACAGAATTGAAGATATTTTCTTGGTCAGAATTTAGGTTGGGTATCATGAAAGGACATACAAGGAATAGTTAAGAAATTTTTTGAATGCCATCTTATTTCTCTCATATAAAAAAAATATTAGAACTTTGATTTAAAAAAATACC
Source organism: Timema cristinae (assembly GCA_039000515.1). Lineage (NCBI taxonomy): Eukaryota > Metazoa > Arthropoda > Insecta > Phasmatodea > Timematidae > Timema > Timema cristinae. Next base: position 78,659,126 of record JBCFYV010000012.1, read on the forward strand.
TTCAAACAATTTAGGTTGGAAATAAACAGACCAAAAATATGTATGAGAAACTTGCATTTATTTTAAAAGTTGAAATAATTAATTTACCTCTTTGAAGATTATTTCTTTGGATTTAATATTAAAAATTATATTTCTATGAATTTTATAGACACAATAATAATGATTTGATTTGGTGAAACAATGAAACGACAATGCTTGTAACTTGCTAAATATGAGCATATTCCCACTTAATAGTACTTTTATTATCATTTAATTCTCTACTAAAATTATTAGGATTGCATTGAATTGTACTTGTGATTAATTTTTTTCCTACTAGTGTTTAGCCATATATTAGATTGGGTTAACCATTTAAGTTGTTTATTGTGTTTACCACAACTTGTATATCATGTAACTAATCATTGTCATATTATGTATTTTTGTGTTAAAACATATTATTTACTATATTTAAAATAAAACATTCAATTTGTCAAGATGCATTTAAATTATTCACGAATGTTTTGACAACATTCCAGGACACACTTAACAGATATTTAAGATCTGTTAATATTACTGTTGCTAATGGAGAAATATTTGATTTATTTTTGGCAAAAAATTTATAATCTATAAAAACCGAAAAATACTTGTGCTCCTTTCTGCCGCACCTTAAAGCTGTATGTAACCTTACAATACTCTTGTGATATCTAGTCAATTATAATGATAAGATTCAGAAACAAAGCTGCTAGATGTCTTTTCTTGAAAACTGAGGAATGCCAGTGTTGACTGGAATTTCAACATATATCCCATCATATTTTCGTCATTTAAATATAATTCTACTGTGTATTATATGTGTGGGTTACTGTGGCAGTGCATAGTGCATTTAAAAACACATGTCAATTTGCCACAAATAAAGTGACATGTGTCCCTCAATCAAGATTGATAATTATTTCTAACAACTATATATTTTATTCTAACGTAAATACATTATTTAACTTCTATAAGCTATTTTTCTTGTATTTACCTTACCCGATCAAGTTTTTTTCATCAACCAAACACAATTACTCATGTTTATTATGTAGCAAGAAAGTTTTTTAGCATTAAATCTTTCCTGAAATAATTTAAAATTATTTTAAAAATATAATTTTTATATTTTAAAGAAGGTACAGAAAAGGGAACGGACACAATATGGCTTCTACACTGAAAAGAAGAATACAGTTCACACCCAACATTTTTGCCACTGGGCAAAGTGGTAATGAATTCCTCTTGAAAAAAATCATCACCGCCTAATCCCTTGATCATGGAGGTAATGGCTGCCTCTTGAAGAAAATTGATTCCTGACCCCCTTCCAAATACCTCAAAAAGTAAACAGAGGTTTTCCTTAAGGGGAATCTTGCATGCTATAAATTGGTTATTGGCCAAATTGAGTTACAATGAGTAAATGTTAAATGACCCACTCCAAGGAACTATTCTGCTTCTAGGACACTAAAATATATCTGCTTTGGCTATCAAGAACTAACCTGAGAGTTAGTCTTAGTACTTTTAACATACTAGATAAGCAACTAATTATTTTCCGTGAGGCAGAAATCGCTGGTCTGAAAGTGTGATGGGAAAAGAAAAAGTGGATGATTCAGGCAAGGAAAGCAGAGTTAACATTCACCCTTGATACTTCTGGTAAAAGACACAACTTGTGTTTATAAAAACTAAAAACATTAAGATTAATAATATAATTTATTTTAATAAACCATATTTACTCGACCTACCAAATGAATTTATAACGGGAAAATATGGCAACTGATTTATTTGTAAAGTTAATTTATTGCAAGTTACTATGGCATATATATATATATATATATATACACACACACACGGTGAAAACTGACTAGGAAAATTATCTTAAGAATAATATACTTAGTACCTGTATTGGTGAGCTTGTGGAATAAAAGTCACATTCGCTTGGTCTGGCTCGAACCCCAGCTGGGTGTTTTTTACTAAATGGTTTCCCACTCTGTGATGCAAATTTAGTTAAATTTACATTCAATTCTAAATTCCTCATCCATACCACAGTATGCAGTTAAATGTGAATAGCCTGAACAAGTAGTAAGATGAGGTTCAAAATATGGATTTAGTTTATTTCCTCTAAATCAGGGATTCCAGCTGTACTAGGTTTGCTACTCTTCTGAAGGAGATTAGAATTTTGTGGCACCCTTGTAAGAATTTTCTGTTTTGTTTTTCACATTTTTTATTTTTCATCCAAAGTATAGTAATGATAGAGTAGGATATTAAACAGTGATTTTATTTTGTAATTATTTAAAATTAAAATAAACATTTTTACTTTCTTCCTTATTGAATTAATCGAGCTTTATAAATAAAAATAACAATGAAATACACAAGTACAATTATAGAGTAAAATAGCTTTGGAAATCAATAAACTAGCAGATTGATTAACTACAAAGTAAGATCATTAAAAATTAATAATCCCACAAAAATTTAATAACTATTCATCTAAAGGGGGAAAAATGTCTCTCACATTGTATGCTGTGGCACGTGCAATTCAGAGAAACACTAAAAGACAAAACTTTTTCCTGTTTCTTAATTTCATTATTTTATGTTAATATATTTTCTTCACATATCCCCCTCAAAATCTTGCAGTTCCCTGGCCAATCTTGCGGTACCCCTGAGTGCCACAGCTCATTGGTTGAGAATCCATGCTCTAAATAAACTAAAGGTGTTCAAGTTTTCAACACAATAATTTAATTAAATGACTGCCTTATCATATATTTCTTGCAGGCGCTCATTGAGGATGTTGCTATTTAAAACATGAAAGAAACTTTATTACTAGTGACAAAGTCAGGGTTTGAATCCCAGCAGTAGAAAGACGTGACCATTTTAAAAGTGTTACTAGATACCTATTCCTGTATAAGCACTATGCTATAAGATTATTTCAATGTTTTCTTTCATTATAGAAGTTTATATCTTAAATTATGTCTTATTTTAAAATGTTATACATTTCAATTGATTTAAGAATAAATGGTCCACCTTTTTAAATTTTGAATCTGGTAACCCTAACTGAAGGTGTTTAGTCGGTATGCAAGAACATAGCTGAGTGGGTGGGTCATTTGTGTGAGTGAAACAGTAGTGGCGTTGATTTACTCGCTAAGCACGGTGATTTGTACAAGAAGTGATGACATAACATGAATGATGCAGAAGTGCAGTCCCGAGGACACTACTGGCCTACTTACATTATGTTTTCACTACTAAAACTAATTCACTCATACTATTGCGACACTTTTGGAAATAATAGCTATAAGTATAGACAATATTTTGGCGGGAGTGAATTATGTATGGTGCTTGTCAGATTTAATTAATTGTATAATATTGCTAGTTCCATGTGTCACTACTTTATTCATGACCAGACTTTAAAAGAATTTAACTATTTGCATTTGATAGGTTAGTTTAGATAAATAATAATAATAATAATATTTAGCACCGCGTCTTACTACCCGTTCGGGTTATACGCTTAGTTTAGATAAAGATAATATAGGTTGGTTAAGAATAGTTTTGAATACTGGTACTAACAAATGTCCCTCATGTGACAGGCACTATGAGTTAAATTAAAAAGGAATGTGCCAGCATTTACCTGGAAAAAAAAAAATCAAACCCTAGTAACACCACCCTGAGTGCAGGCTGCCGGAATTCAAACTGACCAATTGGCTGAAATTATTACAATATAGCAGAGTTAGCTCTACCGATAGCTTAGATCAGTTGAACTTATGTACTATATTGTCGATGTAATAGAGGATGAACTTTTTTTTTAGTTTTAGAAATTTCGACAGGAGCCTCTTCCCATTCTCTGATCCACCATTTTTACATTTAACAATGTTCTTCATTGGGGTTTGGGGTGGAACTTACACCAGCCACCCCAATTTCAATCTCCCACCATACTGATAAGCTGTTTATTCTAGTTTTTGAAATTTTAAAACTCATTTCACCAACCCCTACATATTAAGTGAAAATATTTAATAATAATGTTGTTATTTAGTGTGTTCCCTTTACATTCCTGGAAAATGTAATTTTTTTTATTCTTAACAGGTTTGTTCTACTTCTTCTGAAGTTACATTTTGAAATTTAAAATATTCAGAACTTTATGTTAATTTGGAATAATCCCTAAATCCACTTGCTAAGTTTCAGTTCTCTAGCACACAAACATGTATTTTCTGTATTTGTATTGAAAATTTTGAACCCTCAATAGCCTGCTCCCACTCATCCCCCATTCCACAATCATTTATTCATTTCGTTCTATTTTTATCTTATCTGAAGTTTTTCTATCTAATTGCCAAATTTAAATTTTCTACCACACCTAAAAGTATTATAACAAAATTCCATTAGCCTCTGAGTTTAATATTAAATATTTATTAGTAAAATTAATTTTAGTTGCTAGAGCTGATCTGCTTTGGTTGTACAGGGGGCATTTACCGCTCCTAGCGGACTACCACGAACTAACGCATTTCAATCACTTTGTTAAATTCAATGTTATTATTCATATTTATTTTCATGTCCTTTTGTAAACTCTGCACGGTCCATAACACTGTTTTAAACATTCTTTAAGTATACCATAAACTTCGAGCTGAACCCATACTTACCTGGAAGACTAATTACGATCTCATATTTTCACGTGGCATTATGAGTAATCTGGCAAGTTGCAGACGATACTTGGATCAAATAGCTGGGCCGGTCCTCACTGCGCTTGCACAAACAGAGAAGAAGTGAAGCCAACGCGCATGTCCGGCACCCCGACTTGTGGATGACCACCCCGCATGCCCCTCCCCATTCACGAGCATCAGTATATTTTCGTACAGGGGAGTGTGCATAATGAACATATGGTTTGGGTGGATGGACCGCTGCTGAAAATTGAATGTTTTTGCCAAATTCTGACCTTATTTACCATTCTGGATTCCTAACTGCATTAAACTCGCTTCATTGCTGTCGTACTTACTGTTCCTGTTTATTTGACTTTTCTTAAGAATTCTTACTATCTAACTCACCTGTTTTTCAAATATTTTATCTTATGCTACTGGAGGGGCCTTGCGAAAGCCCGCGGAATTGATTGGGAGAGGGAAAAAAGGCGTGAGGAGAAGAGACTGGCGGCAGAAGTTGCTAAGGAAGATGGTGTGTTGTAGCGGTGCTTTGGAAGTAAAAATAAAGTTTTAAGTGGAATGTTTGAGTGGACCGGCGCTGAATCGAGGCTCTAGAGGAAGAAAGGACAGTCTTCGCCAAAGGACAATTCGCTGCCATCCTCATCGGCTACTCAATAATTCACGAAGCCTACCGAAAAATCAGGGTGATATTCTACCACGCTTCTCTTCACCCTATCTCGGCTAAATCATTAGTTTTTTTCTTTATCATTTGATCCAGTGCTAAATCACTCTAAAGACACTTCAAAACCTCATCATTATTTTCTTCTCTTTCTACCAGACCGCTCTATATTTCCAGATTCTCACCGCTAAGTTACCCTCCCTGAAGACCCACAGAGTTCAGGACCGTGCAAGGCTAGTGCTTTTTTGGTAATGTTATAATATTTTTTTTCACCTAATCTAAGAAACCTAAGTTCCTGTTTTATAATTAGAGTACCTTATAAGGGTTAGAATTATAATTTACCATGATGTCTGGTAGGCAGGGCAACAATTTATTCTCGCCTATATTAAAGGTCTAGGTTATAACCTAGAAAATACTATCCCCGGTATATTTTTTGATTGGAAACCCCTAGTCCCTCATGTGGTTGGTGAAGATCCTGGAGGTTACCGTGTTGGACAGTCACCTGGACGAGCCGTGGAGATCCGCAGCGCCAAATCAGGTGAGATTTAGAGAGGGGAGGGAGACTTCAAAGTACAGTTTGTTAACATAGTCCCTTGCCCAGTTCAATCCCACCAGAGTTCACCTCGAAGATATTTTTTATTATATATATTTTTTGTTGTTTTATTGAAGTCTCAATGCACTGTCTACTTCACTAGAGAATTTATTATTACAGTATTTTTTATAAACCCTATGGTGACCTGGTGGTCTAGGGGTAAGGTGTCAGACTTCTATGCTGGCGACCGGGGTTCAATCCTCGGTCCCGGCAAAGATTTATCTGATTACCAAACCCTTCCTTCACCTCTGACAAGACATCTTGTGAGTGTGGGGAATGCCAGGCCTCCACCGTGGTTCGGATTCCACGTTAAACTGTAGGTCCTTCATTTCATCTCACAATCACCCTACCATTACACGTTAGCGTAAGTGCGTATAACCCGAATGGATAGTAAGACACGGTGCTAATAATAATAATTTATAAACCCTTACTCCCACCCCCCACCCCTTATCCTGTGGTCCCATTTAAGTTTTCTAGCACACTGAAAATAAATTGTTTCTATTTATTTTCGTAATTTGAATCACCTTACTGCTTACACCCCTTTCCCCATTTGTCCAACTACCACTTACAAATTTAAAGAGTTTGTTTGGTTACCTGGTGTTATACTTCTAGCTTTCTGCCAAATTAAAATTTTCTACCACACTTAAAGCTTTTTTTTTTAATCCATACCCACTATATTTCCTAGTGTCTCATTTTAAAATGGTCAGAGTTCTATAGTTATTTGGAGTGATATCTTTCTTTACTTTCATACCGAATTTTAATTGTTTACTACGTTCATAAGTAGTTGTAGTTTTGTAGATTTTTGACCCCGTCCTCCAAACCTTTTTTAAAATCACCCTGGAAAATTTTTAAATTCTAAAATTAATTTGGTTATCTGGAGTTTTTTTCTACCCGTTTGCCAAATTATAACGTTATATCTCATTTCAAAAATATTTTCAAACTATAGCTTCTACTCCTCCATAGCCCAGAATTTCATTACAAAATTTAAAATTTTCATACTTTACGTTTATTTGGTGTGGTCCCTAAATTGAGTACAGTGTCCAGGACACTAAATGCACAAGATATTGCTTCCAATATTTTTTAAATTTAGCAATCAAATTGAATTTGGTTGCATACCAGACAAACTAGCATTCATTTCCTTAATTATGGTTAAACTTTAGAGTTGATTTGATCAATGTTAGATATGGACAGGAATGATTTTTTTTTATTGGGAACGAGACAGTAAACAAGTCAAAATATTGAGATCAGGACAGGAATGGGAAATTATAAAAATTGATGCTTTATAATGATTCTAGATTAAAAATATATTTATGTTCTAAACTAATATGATAAAACTTGTAAAAGCTTTGATATTAATAAAACTGTACAAATAGTATTTTTTACTGTAACGAGTAGCACAATTTTGAACAAATATTGAATAATTAGTTTTAGTAAATTATTTTTATTAGTTAATGCCCTTTGAAAATGATATATACATTTAATTGTTAGAAGAGTGCAAAAAAAAATAATTGTTTACTCTTCTTTAATGTCCTCTAAGCTTGTAACCTCTTAAAATCTTCTATATTTTAACACCTCAAGGCTTGAAACACCTTAAATGTTTTAGGGCTATAACCCCTTAAAGATTATCTAGGTTTAAACCCCTTTAAATGTTCCCTAGGTTTGTTACCCTTTAAATACTATTTATGTTTAGTGCCTTTTAATGTTTTCTAGAATTGACTCACGGCTTCCCAACTTGTTTGTCTCGCCACAGGCAGCAGAACCTGCTGGAACCATACGCGGGATTTATTTTCCGCTCGAACCTCGAACCCTTGCCAGGAAAAGGTCTTTCCCCACCAGACTCTTTGGAATGGATAAATTTCCAACATTTTCCCCGAGCGTTTGGGATCCCATCCACTTCTACAAAATGTGTTGTTTGTATTTTCTTAAACTTTCTTCCTATGAGAATCCTTTTAAGGTATTATAGTTGTACTATTTAAGTATTAAAACAAATACAGATTTGCTTTTATAAATAATGTTTATTTCACAACCAAGTACAAAGTGACCACTGAGTACGTACATATTTGTTTATTGAGTGTATCTATTTTATATTGATGAAACATGTTTTGAAAAATATTGCCGTGGATCAGGTACAATAAGTTTGAGAAAACTTGATACATTCAAGCAATAATTGTGACTCAATTTGTGCTAGAATAATATTGAAACATGAAAATACTGTCCAGCTCAACATATATATTTAAAAAAAAAATTACTTTAATTCACATAACACTTAAACAATTGAAATTGATAAAACTAAAGAAAACGTTAAATTAGACTAATAAGAGCAAATTTGATGAATAAAACCCACCTATGAAAAGAGAAATATGGGAAAAATCCAATGTCCAAAGGTGACATATTTTTCCTTTCTTCTGTCTTCTATAGTATAAGTGGTCATACACACATTTTAACACTAATAGAATTATATTTCGGCATTGTTGCCTTTATCAAACACAAAGAGAGAAGAGAGAATAAATACACTTGTGTTGCTTGCTAAGTGATAAAGGGCCTACTTTTCATCTTATCAGCAAAGCATTTATTTTGAAAGAAAAACTAGATTGATGCACTCATTTGTTTCTAAAATCAAGAACAAAGACTTTGGGAAAGGAAAGTATTTTCAGTCAGGTGATATAGATTTGGGTGTGACTATAGTGTGTTTTGCTAAACAATGGGTGGCATTTGATTGACAAGTTACAAAAATATACTTGAACTATTATTATATATTCATACATCAAATCTCATGTTCTGCAGCTGTCACTGTCAACTAACATTATCAATGTTGATAATATAGTACTAATGATATAGTTACATATTAACAAGATTGACAGTGATTTTGAAAATTATTTTCTATATACATACCACTAACACAATTTGTCAATTTAATGAAGTCAAGAGCAAACCTTACATAAACCAAGCATATATTATATTATCTTTTTCATAAACACAAATTTCACACTTGTTGAAACTACACTCTTAAAAACACGGTAATTTAAAATAAAATAAACTTATTCTATCGTTTTAATTGAATGATTATTCTATACCCCTGACACAAACAATTTAATGGAACCTATGAACAATGGCGCACCCCAATAGTACTAATAATTTTAATGAAAATTTAGATCATATGAAGTAGAAATAGAATAGAAAAAAGTGAAGAGGTGTGTGTTGAATGTATGAGTTATATTGTGATCCCAGTCAGGTTTATGCTAGATATTAAAAAGCTACACAGCTACACATATTAAATACAACTCAAAATTACAAATTGTAAAAAAAGAATACAGAAATAATAACTTTGATACAGTGTATGCAATGCCTCTTGTATTATTTAAATCGCTGCTCTTAGTTACGATTAAAAAATACTCTGAATAGCATCAAAGAGGCAGTTAACATTCATAGATTTATGTATTGACCTCTAGTTGGTAGGGTGCTGGGCCAAAGTCCCCTGTCCTATACAGCTGGAGCTTCATCCTGGCTACAACTTTAAATGTACACCTCTCACCCAATTATATTTTGGGGGGCGCCACTGTTTATAATTGATATTTTAATTCTTAAGTTGTCCATGCAAATACTTTGCCAAGCCTGAGCCCATACATCCGCTTACAACAAAATGGTTGATTGTAAATTGATACATATGTATTGCCCAGAATCCAAAATCAACACCTCTATTTATTTTTTTACTATTACTTTTATTAGTAATATCTTAAGTCAATAAATAAGGATGAGGAATTTAGTTTAGAGAAATTGCATCCTATTAGTGTGAAAAAAAGTGAAAAATTGTATGTGGAAAACCACTCACAGTACACCTGGCCAAGACTTGAACCTCAACCTAGCTATATGCAATTCAACTAATTGTGGAACAAACACCTTAGAAAATGGTAATGAGGTTAACAATCTGAATTATCAGAAAGGCTGAGGACCAACTCTGAGAAGATGCGCTTGGGGCATGGTTGATTAAAATAAAATAACTAATCATTCATAAAATAACTAATCATTCACTGTCCGGCAGATACCAGGGGGTTTCCTTAGAATAACTTCCTCATCCTGTATGCATTAATTAAACCATAAACTGCCTTAACAAGCAATGAGACATATTACAAAAAATTTTCGCTTTCCTAAGCGCTTTTAAAGCATCGCTTCAAACCTAATACATTGAAAACGGACACGTATAAATGTCACCACTTTAGTCAGTAAAATAATCACAGCACAAAATATAATTTAAAAAATTATATTTGAAAACATGTTTATGTAACTGGTGCTAAAACATTTCGATGGCCTTCCCATTCAATGCAGTTATTAATTATTCACATCTGTTTGGTAAATAAATCAGATTGAAATAAATATATTTGATAGATACTTTATTTTTAGTTACAAAAATAAGTAAAACTGAGTCACCAGATGAGAGCTACTGCAGAAACAAATCGAGAACAACACCTTTTCTAGCAGTCACCGTTGTTACCTGGAATTTAAAATAAGTTTTTAACTAACTAACATATTGACATAAGGTCTGTCAAACAAGTAAGCTTAAAGTAAACAATGTTAAATTAAATTCAAACTATGCTTCAAAAGTGACATCAGTTTGTGTGGATGTATTTTATTATCGAATATTACTTTACTTACTTAAACTAAGGCATCAACATATCAAAAGTTCATTGCTGCACTCAAAAAAGTATGCCAACAATTCCTATCTTGGGCTATTTATATCCAGTTATTTATCATTACACCTTTCATGTCCATTCTAATGTTATTCCCCATCTGCATCTAGGTCTTCCTGTGGTCTCTTCCCAATGGTTTTGCGAGTCAATAACCTGAACAGGGTTCTAGAATCATGTATTCGCGTTGCATGTGCTGCCCACTGTAATATGTAAGATTTGATTATCCTAACAATGTCTTGTTAAGAGAACAGGGCATGTAACTCAACATTATGCAACCTCCTCCACTTCACAATTTCTTCATATCTTTTTGGACCAAATATATTCTTTAGCAACTGGTTTTCAAAATCTTTAAATTTCTTTTCATCATATAAGGTAAGAAAGCATGTTTCACAACCATAGAGAACAGGTAATACTAATGTTTGGTATTTTCTGAATTTTACATTCTTTGAAAGCAGACGAGACATTTCCACTCTAAGATTGTTATTGCTAGCTAAATTTATTGTTCCTAAATATTTTAACTCATTAACAATTATTATACTACCACTGGAAATGATTATTGAAAATGAGAGCCAATTAATACAATAAGATACAAAACATGTTGGAAGCTCTAGACTTCACAATTTCACTACTAAAACGTCCGTGATTGAGGCAGTGTTTTATCAGGGTTGTATATAGATAAATTTCCCAAATGTGTTTTATTTTATGGTTCACTAAGCCACTGAACACAATACCATATACTACTCTTATATATTCTTATATCAAATAGAGCCCAGTTGAAAAAAATACATATTTAGTGCATTTATGGTAAATAGACCCATCTGTCTACCCACTACAGTTCTAATATAATTTAATAGTCGCTATAAAATTCTGTGGCACACATCTATTATTATTATTATTATTGGAATATAGTGTATATACAAATTAATAGAACATTAATTTTTTTTTTAAAGTACATATTTAATTAATAGCCAACTTTACATTTGATTGAAGTAGTTTCATTATTATGAGTAGGGCTCTGCGAGTACTCGTATTTCGAGCTTCGAGCAGAGATCGTCGCTTAAGCTCAAGATTGAGATCTTAAGTTTTGTAGGCTTGTCATTTTCGAGCTTCCACTTGATGTACTTAATAATCAATTTTTAAAATAAGATAATATCAGCATTTCCACTTATAAATCATTCGATTACTTAACAAATTGTTAAAAATTAATTTCAATTTTCACATTGATAATGTAGTAGAGTTTTAAAACCACTTTTGAATGGTTATATTTGTTCAATATTGTTGTCCATTTTGAATTATACTTGATTGAAGTTGTTCATGTGTATTGACATGATAAAACTATCAAAATAAAAATAGCTATGAAGATAACTAAATAATTTAAAGATTCTTTTTACTATTTTTACCTGCTCGCTTTTTAAAATAATAATTTATATTAAATTAAAAACGTAATATCAAGAACATATTGTTTTACATGTTTTCAAACTCAAGATATTTTAAACTCGTATTAATTAAAATGATTAGCTACAAAACTAGCTCTAGTTTAGTTACTAATTAGTTATAGAATTATGTTGGTTAACCTGTTTAAAATCAATGTTGATCTTCTTTATTGGAATACATATTTTACCAATCTTACCACATTTATATTAAAAAAACATTTAATAATTCATATTGTTTGCTAGAAATATTATTTTACTCATATTAGTTTTAATTTTAAGGTAACTTTTATAAGCATTAAAAATTGAATTGAAGTAAATTTCTCAATAAAATAATGTCTAGCGAGAGCCCATAAAACACACTTGTGCAACTGCGCGTAGATGAATGGAAGTGGGACAGAAGACGTGATCATGCATGATTACAATTTAAAAACGAAATAGGAAATACTTCAAATTTCTAACTGCTTATGATTCTTACGTTTTTTTATAAGGTAAGTTAAGTTACTTATTTTGGGGAAATATTAGCTAATTAAAATGTAGGTTTTGTTAACTTTTTATCAAGACAGTGTAGAGACACTCTACAATAATGTAAAGTGATCGTGAAGGAAGCCAACCTGAAAGGATAGTTAGGTTAAGCCTAGATATAAACAAACACACTTCTCTATTTTCTTTCTACATTTTTACACTTTCCACTTCTTCAAATTTCCACAGTTGCACATTGTTTTGAATTTTCGGAAATATTTATTTTTCATATAAAGAGACATTAAAAAAGTAATAGTCCCGAAAATTCAAACTAATGTGCAACTGTGGAAGTTTTGAAGAAGTGGAAAGTGTAAAAGTTTAAGAAGACATGAGGAGAGAAGTTTGTTTGTTCCTATATAGGCCTAGCCTAACTATCCTTTCAGGTTGGCTTCCTTCACTATAACTTACTTTACATCATTGTACAGTGTTTCTACACTGTCTTGTTACACATTGGCAAATATCGTAATACAATTTTGTGAGCTTTAGTTGTAAAAAGATACTACTTAAGATTTAACGCAATAATTCTCCAATGCTTTAGAGTAATTAAATATAAGAAAGTCTCTCAAAAAATCTATGTTGTTTTCCCTTAAACCTCTTAGGAGAAATATTTGTACAACAATGATGTATCAATAATCAATATTTAAATATTTTATTGGTCAAAATTTATAAATGAGGAATCTAATAGCAATGCGATGGCATGAAGATTAGCAGCATCTAATAAAATGTTGAAAATTTCAACCGGAAGTTGAAATTTTAATACAAAGTGTTGACCCTTGTGGACCCAATATTGATCTTGTTTATCGGTTCAGACATATAAATTAGGACATTAATGCTTTAAAAATAAAATTATAAAATTTAAAACCAGGACTAAAAAAAAAGTTTTACATAAGTATAGTGAAATTTATGCTTGGGTTTGCTAGTGTCTATTATTTCGTTTCACATATATTACGAGTTTTGGGTAAATATCTCAATTATTAAACAATAGAGCTAGAAAGTCCATGCGGAGTTCCATACCATTTATTTATAATTGTTAGTGTAATGTTAATGTCCTTAAAGGCATTAGTGTTGAAACAATTTTAATTATTTTTCTATTAGATTTTTATTTGAGTCTTGTTCTTATTTTAAAATTGTGTTTTATAAGTGTTATTTCTAATTTAAAAACAATATTTCCATCATTTAACTTTTTTTTTCCAAAAGTATTTACTCTTTATAAAAATTAGTGTCGGTCATATTTTAAGAACATGTGTTTTAATATCCTTTTTAACATTTTAAAATTATGAATACACTCGAACTCGACTTGAACTCAGGAGCTTTTAGAAATACGCGATTCAAGTTCGACTCAAATGAAAAAACCCAAACTCGGAGACCCCTAATTATGAGTATTTATTAACCAGGGTGTCCAGCCAAACTATATTTTTATTCCCTGACTTTTCCATGTTTTCCAGACCTCTCTATATCAATATTAAGTATATTATGAAAATAATTTTTTAAGATCATATTTTAATAGTGTTTTTTTTCTTTAGATAGATTAAATGATTTCCGCCTCTGGGGAAATTGTTTGTTTTAAGTTAAAAATAGATTTCAGTAAAATTGTATTGAGCCATTAAAAGAGTGCCTCAAGCAAGAACGATTTAAAATAGTTCCTTCTACTTAGAATGAAGGCCTAATCAAATTTTTGAGCATATGTATAACCATGACTCAACTTTGGCTAAAGACACGTGGCAGAAGGATGGAAGGCACAAAGCTCACTTGTTGACCTTTAGAAGTGATATTAGTCTGCTCAACAGCGACAATGGTATGAAAGTGATTCTAGGTTGGGATTAACTTGAAGAAAAGTGTTATTTTGACTATTGAAAATAAAAATATGAGGCTTTTTATAGACAAAATGTAAAAAATTCCAGAAATTTAATAAAATTCCCTGTTTTCCAGGTTGCTGGACACCCTGCTTAACGCATAATTATGAAACAGGTCAGAGGCTTAACCACACTTATAATACCATTTCCAAGTTTGAATCATGAATCTAAATGTTAATTTTATCCAAGATATCCTGATTTAAGAGTGACAATTTTACAAAATTGAAGAGATTAAAGTGTATTCGCAAAAGAACATCCCACCAACAGAGTTCCAGGATTGCTTCCAGCTCCCAAGGAACCTAAATGCTTTTATCGGTTCAGTCAATGTTCAGTCAATGTTGAATTCTACCTTGTATTTAAGAATGAAATTAGAAAAGGAAATTAACTCAACCATCTTTATAATAATCTAAATATTTTTTTTAATCACTGGGCACTTGTCATTAGTAATAATTATAAATATAATTCAATAACAATTGAAATCAGGACAACAATTTTAGGCTTACAAACTTACCAAAAAATTGTTCAGGCCCAAAAATGCTTCTTTTTAAAACTTGGCCATAGCTCAAAAGATTTTATTATTCTTTTCACTATTTTATCTGTAGATTACTGATGAACCTAAAGTTAGATCTAGTCTAGATAATATTTGAGATATATTTGTGATAAAAGATTAGATAAATGATAAATTACTTGTTGTACTGCTACCTGGTGATCAAAATGGGATGAGGTGAATAATGCAATGACTAAATGTTATTGATTTTATAATAAAGGAAATTGATAAAACTAAAGAAAAAGGGAAAATAAACTACTAAGAATAAATTTGATGAAGAAAGCCCACCTAGGGAAAGAGGAAAGATGTGGGAAGAATCCAATGCACAAAGGTGACATCTTCTTCCTTTCTTCTGTCTTCTATAGTAGAAGTAGTCACACACACATTTTAAACACAAATATAATAATATTTCGGCATTGTTCCTTTATCAAACACAAAGAAGAAGAGAGTACAAATAACACAAACAATGATTACTCCATTTTGAATATTTGAATTAAACTGTTAGAAACAAATTGTGCCAACTGTTTTTGGGAGTAGAGATAAATTCCTTGGTTGTGGTTAATATTTATAGAAAACTGATGATGATGATAATAATAATAGATAAGAGAAAATAATAATAATTATAATAATGTTAAATTTGGAAAATAATAATATAGAAATAAACTATCTTCTGTTGAGGCCTGGTGGTAATCTTGATTTGGTAATCCATTGGTGGGCCAGTTCCCATTGTCTAAGTTGAGAACTGTTGCACTGTTTGGGAAATGCTCTTAATATTTTGGTGGTGTAGCAGGTTTGAAAGTCCTGGTTGTGGGTACTAGCATGGATGGGTACAGGCTTGTCCGGATCTTTGTGGTTTGTGTCAAAGCGATGATTGTTCATTCGCTGTCTGAGAGAACCTGTAGTGAGGCCTATATATTCTGCATCACATGATTTGCACTGTAGTTGATATATCAAGTTATTGGTTTTGCAATTGTAATACCCAGGGATTTTGTATTCCAATTTGGTTACTTTGCTGTTGAAGGATGTAGCTGGTAGGTGGATTCCACATGTGCTGCAACGGGTACTACCGCAGGGGTGTGAACCTTTAGTAGTAGGTTTTTCTTCTCGGATTCTCTTGGGGTCAGGAAGTTTGGGATGGACTAGAATATTGTGGAGATTGGGTGGCCGTTTGAAAGTGACTCTTGGGGGTGAACTAAGAAGGTTTGAATGAATTAAATGTTATTGATGTGTAACAATTGCTAATTTAAAACACTAATATTTTTATACAATCCTTAAGTTAGATTTCATGAAACATAAATACTGTCAACAGCGAGACACCGATAAAACTGTTTATTTATGCCTACAGACCTATGTATTGTATAACCATTGTTTGTTTCAAATTGATCATATAATCTGATCACTTAGTAAGTGCTATAGAGTTTTAAGAATCAATGACTTGATAATTCATAATTTATTTTTAAATTGATATTAACTAAGAGTTTATTATGTAAAAAAATATGTTATTGAATTCATTGTAAAAAGATTCAAATGTAGTCCTGCCTAATAAAATGGGAATGAACATATTGCAATAGTCGAAAATATGTTCATGTTTTAAATAGAATGTATTCTCAGAAATCGATACATTGCAAGAATTGACTATATTCTTTGTTTTCTACGTAAGGGTATATAATAGATATAAAAGAAAATAATAAATAATAATAATAATAATAATAATAATACATACTTAGGCATTATTAAGTTCACTATTTCCAATGCATGTTTAATTGTTAAGCATGTTGTTTTAGTCTTTTGTTTTTAATATGTTTGTATTTTTATTTTTCCTTTCTTATTCAAATAAATTATAATCCTTCAATGATGATTAAAGTTGATCAAAAGGTAATTAGGCATAATTTGATTGGTTATTTCACATGTTTTTTTAAGAAACTAAACTCATTATATCAATTTAAAAAATAACTAAAAGACACTCAAATTTTTATTGATTCAATTTTTAAACAATAATATGAGTCTAGATTGTTTAATTTGGCTGGATTTTTATCAGTATTTTGTGAGGGGTGGTTGGGGTTGATTAAAATTGAAAGCATGATTGAAATAAATCTTAATTTAGAGTTTAGGCCTATATTGTGTAATGTAGGTCTATTTGTAAACCATTAAAGTTTCTAACAATTTGCTAGGATTCGGATTCGAGATTCGAAAATAAAATGTAGATCCAGATTCGAGAAATAGTGGATTCGACCCATCTAATTTTTAACTAATATTTACTATATAAAAACCATGTGGACATACTGTAAAGTAATGTAAATTATAGGAAGGAAGATAACCTGAAAGAATAGTTAGTTAGCTTAGGCTTTGATAAAAAATAACACTCTCTTATCAATTTATTTATACTTTCTTCAAACTTGCACCTTCTTTATCATAATATTTGCACACATGGTTTTAAATTATAGGAAATTCATTTTTCATATTAAGAAAGAAAAACTATTACTTTTTTTTATCTCTCTTTACTGTAACTTCTTCCACATAATATATCAAAACATACCTTGAAAAGTTAAAAGAGCTTTTCCTAAAAGAAAGAAAAACAAAACAAAGAAAAATGTTTTAATATAGAAAAGTTATATTTCTTTACGTTAAAAAATTAAAGTGTAAAGAATGTATGAGGGGAGAAGTTTTCTTTCAAGGCTTAACCAAATTCCCTTGTTAGGTTGGATTCCTTCTCTATCCCTACATTAAATTATTTTGCACTTTTTTTTCCTTATTCTTTATTTTTAACAACTTACATGAAAAATGTATACTAATTTTTTATATATGTTTCAAAAAAGAATTCTAACAAATATTTAACATTTTGGTTTATCTGGTGATGGCCAAACTAGATACTCATGTTCTTCGAGATGTGCTTCCCATGGGCTTCAGTTCTGCCTGGTCTCTTAGAATGGAGGTGTGGAGCATATTGGGGTCCATACTGAAATTCCGCAGTCGTTCTTTAAGGATTAGCAAACTATCGACAGATTCCACATCCAAAGACTCAACTTCAACTTCAACTTCCACTTCCAAATCATTTATGAAAACATCTTGGTCAGTTTTTGTCTCAGAATAACTTGACAGAGGTTGTGCTAAGTTGGAAGTGTTTGATTGAGTTTGGTCTGCAACATTGTGAAGTGAATAAAACGCTTTTTTAGTTGTTGAGAATGTATTTGTTTGTGGAGGGACTAGTAAATGATAAGGCATTTTTTTCCTTTTCATTTGATATTCTTCAATCTTATCCCTTGAAACAGCATCAACAATTTCATCTATTTTGTCAACATCTGGTGGAATATTTGTTACTTCTTCAACTAGTGAAGATTCTTCATCTGCTTCTTCTTCTAAATAAGAGTCCATCTTAACAAGCTTATACGTTGTGAATGGCATTTTAACATATACTTTTTTAATGTTGTTCAGTGAAAACTTTGAATGCCTTGTATTAACAGCTACATTGACCATTTCAATTGAGGTCTGGCACTCTGCATCCACAAGTGAGTTCTTGGAATGTTTGACAACTTCTTTACTGGGTTGTACATCCCCAGGTGGCATTTTGAGACATTTGACAACTGTAATGGTTGTACATCTACTGTTTGGCATCCAACATCAATCATAAGTTTCTTTGATTCTTGACTGTAATCATGTTGATTAGCTAAGCTTCTCTTTTGCTGCGAAACATCAACCATGCTAGTGGCCTTGTCGACTAATGTGATGTGTGATGTCTGAACATCAGCTGTGGATTTCTGAACTTGTCTCGCATTAGTATTCTCACAAAAACACCCCTTTTCAAATATTTGAGGATGTAACTTTCTGATGACTTTCTCAATTCGCTCTAAAAGTGTCTTGTTATCAATTTCGACAAACTCCTTTAGTGGCAGTGAAGTATATATCTGACTCTCTAAATGTGGGTTAGTGTTGGTTTGGACATCTGATTTAGGAGTACAATCTGTCTGTGTTATAACTGACTTATTAAAATTATCTGTCTGCATAATTGCATTTGACATCAAAATATCAGCTTTTTTAAATTCTCCAACAGGCATTATAAATGATTCTGGGACCCAGTTTACTGGCTTCCCCATTGAAGTTTTGTAAGCAACATTTTTAGTAAATTTATCTGGAAGCTTACCTATCTTTGGATCTCTTAATTTATAATTATCTTGTAAATTATCATCCAAAACACGAGCATTGTCTTTTGAATTTGATGATAAAAGGCCTATGGCAACTTTTTTTCTGAAAGAAGCAGACTCGCAGGTTTTACAACTGTCCCTGTACCATTGATACTTCTGATTCTGATGTTCACGACCTGAAACAACTTTTCAATTGGCACAGAGTTTTTACAGCTCTATTTCAAATTGGGTAGGGCCCAACCAAACAACCCATCAAGGAATTTACACCAAATCTCACATTATTTGACAGGACCAATTTATGTGAATTTAAGGATTTGAATTTTGAGAATGTGTGAGAGAAAAACTTACTGTCATAGCATTCACAGTTTGTTGTTCGCTGCTGCGCTGTGCACACAAATTGCTTAACAGCCTGGCTATGTCCTCCAGTGTCATGGCTGGAGTGAGGGTTCACAAATGATTGCTCATCCAGGTTGCACACACCCAAGTCTTGACACAGCTTCTCAACTTCTTCCATCATCCTCTCCTTAAAAAAATAGGGACAAAATATATTATATAAGGATCGATACTTTAAATCTTTGTACCTTTAAGGATATTCAAGACTTTAGGATTCAAACAAATTACAGATTTACGAATCAAAAAATTTTTTATCAAATTTTTAATCCAATAATTTTAGAGCTATTGTGATGCTTACTAGTAGTTTAGCACAACATAATTATGGAACAAGTCTAATAAAAATATATCCATGTAATTATTATTATTATTATTATTATTATTATTATTATTAACACCGCGTCTTACTACCCGTTCGGGTTATACGCACTTACGCTAATGTGTAATGGTAGGGTGATTGTGAGATGAAATAAAGGACCTACAGTTTAGCGTGGAATCCGAACCACGGTGGCGGCCTGGCATTCCACACATTCACAAGATATCTTGTCAGAGGTGTAGGAAGGATTTGGAAATCAGATAAATCTGTGCCGGGACCCCCATGTAATTAATTTACTACTTATCAAATGTGAATATACACTAGAAAAATTTATATTAATAAAATGAGGAGTTTATGTGTCTGTCATGAGCTTTGTGGCATATCTACCCAATGCAGCGGTCTAAAATTTAAATATCAGCACCCCTGTGCACGAACATGTGTACCTCAAAGCTAGAATTTTGAAATTTTGATTAGAATTATTTTAATTGATTAAATAACAGAAAAAATTAAGAAATATTAATGCAGCGAGAAAGCTTTACTACTACATTTCATACAATTTGTAATGTAGTTTGGTGATCATAGAAGTATGGATGCCAGGGAAAGTAAACAAGATAAGTTTGGTATCTACAACAAACCCTTCTTCTCATGTTGCTATGATTTATTAATAATAATCATTAAATGTTATTTATTTCTATTAAATAACTTTTATGTATTAATATGTTTTTAGCTGTAAGCCATTGTACCCTTTAACCTTTATATCCTACACACTCTATACCCTTTTATCCTAAAATATTTCTCAAGAGCAAAAACAGGTAATTAATATAAAAAGTAAATCTAATAAAAGAAGTGAACTAAGAACAAATATAGCAAAAATGTCCAAAATTGATCAAGATGTCAAAAAGGGCACAACTGGGTAAAAACTAAAAAGAGAAAAAAAAGGTAAAAGGTAAATGAGGTAGAAAGCGTAAATGGGGTAGAAAGGTTATAGAATAAGGAATAAAAGGAGAAACAAATTATTACTTTAGGGTATATGGGTAAAAAGATTAAAAAGGTGTGAAAAGTGCAAAATGGGTTAAAAGGTTAAATGGAGTTAGAGCAATAACAAAAAAATGCTAAAATACTTTTGATTGGATTTAATTACAACCCTAACAAGCAATTGTTCAATTATTTATGCTGTGACACTTCTTTCTTTCTAATTAGCATTTATAGGTGAGAGTTCAAGGTATTGTGTAAAGAGAAGTTATGGCTTAAGCTTTAAAAGAAATGTCAGCTTTTAAAACATATTCCGATTATATCTTTATTTTCACATTGTGTATTAATCAGCCTACTTTCGCGTCTTGTATCACAATTCAAAGGATTAATATTCAATAGTGTAAGGTTAATATAATAAGACATGTAAAAGACATAATTGTAGTATTGATAGTGAAGGCCAACTGAAAGGATAATTAGTTTAGCCTAAATAGAAAGACTTACTTCTTCTTCATTCTTCTCTATACTTCACATTCTACATTTACACATGGTTTTGAATTTTTGGAAATATTGCTTTATCATTTGAAGAGACAAATTGAAAACACACAAAACACAAAGAGAGAGAGAGAGACTAATTAATATGAAACTACGCTTGGTACACCTGGTCAAGATTCAAACCCCAGCCTTGTAACCAGCCACCCTTGAGCTTGACAGTATGTGTGAAATTAGGTATGGGTTAATTTCACCCCTCATTGGTAATGTGGAAAAAACTTACATAATTGTTAAGTATTGGCCTATTGGACCAACATCAAATTTGTGGAATTTGGTTAAAACATTTAACACAAAAATCATTTAGACTAGAATTTAATACTTTTTTATTCAAGAACAAACACTAAAATATGAAAATAAGAAACTTAGAAAAATAAAGTCTACAGTTTTCTATCCTTGCATACTCCCTTTGCTTCAACAACAGCCATACACCTAGTCAGTCACACATGCTCTTTTATTCTTAAAGCTTTTAATGTATCTCTTTTTCACACATTCGTCTACCACATTTAGCTACCACTAAGTTCAATGAAAGTAATCCTGTAAAACCAACCTTGTAAACAGATAATTACCTTGTTCAGTGACCCTTCATTATCAGCAATGTGCCTGTTGAACAGTTGTTTGAGTCCTTTGTTGGTGTAGATCCCTCGGCGCAATACATCCACTGTGATATCATTTACAAACTTGGCATACATTGCATCCACCCTCTTGGACATAGAAATGGTTTGTGGTTTCTTCTCAGACACATTAAGAGACTCCATGAGCATATTAATATGGTCTGGGGACGTACCCCGGCTTTCCCCACCCGATGAAACACCGCCATTGTATGCAGAGTCACGACTTGACACCTGAAACAGTATGTTGTAACATGTTTTGTAAACAAATCTACTGCAATGAAAATTATAGTAATGAATAAATCGTACTTATCATTTGTTTTATTCCAACATAATCATGTAATTGACAATAATAGATAATTAAAAATGAATTATAGAACAATTTCACTTGAAATTAAATACTCAACGTTAGTGTGAGGAGCTTATCTCACTAATAGGACTAGTTGAAATCAAACCAGGGTCCTCAAATGGTGAACCATTGGATCACAAGTGTAGGCTAGTTTACTAGTGATAGCAACACACCTTGAACCTGCTCTGCGGTACCTGCTCTCCACAGTGACAGCTTTTGGGCAAAAGGGTCTCCTTGACTTCTTGAGTCCTATCCAACTCCGATGCTGGCCTAGATGATCGAGCTGAGTCCTCACCTGAGGTCACATCTTGCTTGTTCTTCTCCCAAACAACCCGCGACTGCAACCGTGTATTTGCATTTGTGATGTTGACAAGAATTTGGCACACTTAAGAATTCCTAATCATACTTAACTAATAGCCAATCACATCCTTTCTAAAATGTCTTCTCTTGAAAACTCAAGCCAAGATTTAAATATAAACACCTTTAAGACAGAAGAATAGAAGAAAACACAATAATTAAGCTACCTACATCAGTGGGCAGGCAGAATAAATATCATGCTTTTCTAGTTTCACTTACTGTTGATGGGGAGGTCAAGGCTTGAATCCCGGCTGGGTGCATCAAGAGTTATTTCCTAAATAGTTTCATACAATGGCCACTATATCTTTCTTGCATCCCAGTTGAATGGTAATCACCAGATGTGAGTCACTAATTACGAAAAATGCTTATGAAATGACCCACTTTTTGTGAAAAGTACACAATTTAAGATTTATGATAATATAAATAGAAAATTAATTTATCATATGAAATAAAATACAACAGTAGGCCAAGTGCGAGTTAAAGAAAAAGTTAAATAATAAACTTATGAATAATATATCTCTTTAAAATATTATTTGGAGCCTCATAAACCACATAAGTTTAGATTAGTGGTTTCCAAACGTGGAAAAAAAGCCCTTCCAGGAAGGAGGGTTGAACAATAATTAGGAAATAACATTTAAAATCAGCTAATAATTAAAAACATTTTTTATTTCAATCTCAGTAAGATAATTTTTTCTTGTGGTATTGGCAACACTGCTTAACAGTGGTAATTCATCTATTAGGTGCAATACAAACACATTTTTAACTCTGAATCTCATAAAAACTAAACAGCGTTGTTAAGTTAAGTGGAAAGTGATTTGTGGTGTGCTTTGTCAATTATCAAACCCAATATTCAAGAACTAATGAAAATAAAACAGTGCCAACCATAAAACTTTTCAGTGATTTTATCTGTGTCATTATGCTGCCAGTGTTACATTGATTTTTGTATAAAATAAAGAAGTAACTACTAAACAAAACTTTTTTTAATATTAGTTTTATAACCATTCCAAAAATTATGGGGGTGGGTGATTGTAGGAATTTGATTAATTATCTACCAAGGGGGTGTCAGCCGAAAAAGGTTGGGAACCAATGTTCTAGATAATCCCTAACTGTAGAGTCATTTGGAAATTATGAGGGCTTAAAAATTATAATGATGCTTCATAAATCTTGAGCATTTTCACTTTATTTTTAAGAAATACACTAATCATATTTTATGAAACATTACATTTGACAATCCATAGTGAGCAATAACATTTTTAAAAAAATTTAAAAAATGACTCAATGAGCTAAGCGCATCAAGTTAATGTTTTACCTATGAGGGACTATAATTTTGTCGCCATAAAATTGCTGCTCATTCAATTTTTTTCATAAAAAATGTGTGAATGAATTTGAGATGAGTAATTTAAATAGTGGGTAGTAGCCAGTCATATATAGTGAGATTCCACTCTTTTTTCCCCACTCATAGTGTCTTACTACTCATTAGGGATATCATAAATGGGGTAAGGACGAGAAAGATATAATTTAGAGGAAACATATCTACATATGTATGAAGAGAGTGGGCAATAATATAGGGGGGAAATATAGCACAATTGCAGTCTAATGAGATTTGACTCTTGCATACTTCGTCTCTTGGCAAACCAAACCAAACAAGGTTGGCGCCTTAATTCCCATCGATTGTGATGTTAGTAAGTTCACTTAAATTGATATTTATTAAGTTTTGCCAAATATAATATAAACTTTAATAATCACAAATATTGTAGCACATGAAATTAATCTTGGCTGATCTTAAACAAATAAAAACTATACATTTTGTCACTCTTTAACATGGATATTGATTAAACCAAAATAAAGAAAAGTTTAATTCATTTTTAGATGAACAAATTTTATACATCACATCACCTTAAATGACTATTACTATGAGACATTTCTTCATAAATTAGTTCTTAATAACGCGAGAGGATTGTGTTGTGTTGGTTAATGTGTATCGTAAGCAAACACGGTAACTATCACCAAGATAGAGGAGTGGGCAAGTCATCAATTGTACAATATGTAAAACAAGTAAGGTGAACAGTCAATGAAAAACTGCGGTAAATAAAATGTGTCCTCATGTGTGTTGTTAAACACTACAAGTATAATTCAAATGTCACTAGAAGCAACACAAGAAACATTGGCTGATTGTGTTGCTTCAGCTAAGTTTATAGTTGATTATATCTACTTAGTTGATGCATTGTGGTACAATGATAGATTTGGAGCAAATAAAAAATAGTTTTCTGATGTCAAAATTGACAAAATGTAGCTTAAGTATTATTATTATATTATTTTATCAGCCAATATACTACCTGTTGAAGGCACAAATACAGAACATCTTGTTTGAAGTAGGAATATAAATAACTAAATTAGAAATTTTCTCAGGTTGGTGGTCACATGTCACATGGGGGTGAGGGTGGTTTTTTTAAAAAAAATGCTCTTCGAATGGTGTATATTTCCTTTAAATTCTACCTTCTAGCTTCATAATCAAGAAAAAATACTATGAAATCTGTGTTGCCTACCTCCCCCAATGATTTTATTATTTTTATTTTCAATCAGCGATAATCAATAAAATAAGGTATATCAATAACTTCAAACCTTCACTATTACCAAAGAACCACCTATATCTGGGATGCCTCCACAGATCAAACCCAACATAGCACAATTAGGTAACCTTACTTCTTTACAACAAACCTAGATTAAGTATCTGAAAAATTCACCAACCTTCCTCCTCCAACAACAGACTCACACAAATTGAATACACCATGAAAGGCCATTATGGCTGCTCAACAGAAAATCCTATATACCAGCCACAATGCAACTACTACATTGCTGAATACATTGGCCTCACCAGAGGAACACTCAGACAATGAATGAATGAATGAATGGTCACCATTTTGACACCAACCACAAAGACCCTGACAAACCAGTAGCATGCCATACCAAAACACACAATGCCTATTTTGACTCATGTTATAGTACTAGAGTAACACGAGCCCTTCCCAATAGTTGCAATGCTTCCCAGTTTCGTAGGTGGGAACTTGCTCACCAACATATAACCAAATCCAGCTAGCACCCTGGTCTCAACCTTACGTAACCTTCTCTCCTTTTCTTCCAAGCAGGCCTACTCATACCAGTCAGTAATTTCTATATAAACAATAATAATAATTAAATATAATATTCTATCCATTTACCAAGAGTAAAGAAAAGTATGAACAGGCACTGCAGAATTCAAGCCTAAACTTTTTTTTTAATCAATAAACAAGCAACAACAACATCTAAGTGAACATGATCTACCTCTAGCCATACTGCCATAGTCCAATCTTTTACTCTCTTCTTCTGAAGAAGGAAACTGTAATACCCCAAAAATTTCAAATTATGTGTTTTGTGTTGTTTTTAATTGTGAACTTTGAGGCCTACAGTTTTCTAGTAAGAGTGTAGAGTTTGCCCTTCTATCTTCATTTCAATGTTTAATATAATACAGCTGTTTGGTACAATTTTTACTTTGTTTACAAAGAACTACCTGGTGATCTTACAGCCCTCCTTTGTCGACCTTTGATAGAATCAGAAACTGATTAAACTCTTTAATAGGCCATACAAGGACTTTGCCTTGAATTGGGAGCTAGTCTAGCACCAGGTGTAGATCCACATTTCAAAATTGTCTCTTCAGATAGTGACCTGAGACCAACAATGGAAATTATTGGAATCTCTGCGGAACATATTCTATTATAAAAGAGACTTGCTGGTGAACTTATGGTATGATCAGCCTTGACCACCTACAAGACTATAAGAAGGAGTTATTTGCAAGATCCGAACACACATTATGGTATGTTATGCCGTAGATGGTCCTCTAAATTGCAGAATTTGGAGGTTAGAATTATATATTTGTTGTACTCTCTATGAAGAGACAATTTTACTTGTTTCTATCAAGGTCTAATTTAATCATATCATTGTGGTCCAACCTTTTATAACTTACTGTATGGGCTTTCTGCATTATATAGCAAAAACATGCAAAATAAAAAAGTGGTGCAAATGGTAATAAGCAATTAACACTTGTTTTTTTAATTTACTTATAAGTGATCAGAGCTAATATAGTACTATTTGTATGATTGAGCCTCTTTTCATGCCACAAGTTTAATGTTGATGTAAATTGTGGTTACACATTTTAAAATTATTTATATGAAACCCAGTTGAGATCGTCGAGACAGGAAAATTAAAGGTTTTAAACAGTTACTTTATAAATATTAGTTACAATGTAGACACTTAGAAATAATTATTTAAATGTGAATTTTTTCTTATTTATTTCAAATGTATAGCTAAATTCACGCAATATTAGATTCTTTTTTTAACTCATTATTTATGTTATATGAACATTCACTAATATAAGGATGAGTTCAAATTAGATATAAAAATGTAATACTCTGATTCCAAGCTACTTTTATTTTGCTTAATTATTGCAGTAATATGGGGTTCAAATGAATTGTTTGGAACTTTATAGATAAATTGACAAATCAATGTTATGAAAATATTTCTTAGCTGTTAAAAAGATAAAGAATAACAAAACTATATTAAATCAAATTTGTAATGTTATTATTATTAGCACTGCGTCTTACTACCCGTTTGGGTTGTACGCACTTACGCTAATGTGTAATAGTAGGGTGATTGTGAGATGGAATGAAGGACCTACAGTTTAACGTGGAATCCAACCACAGTGGAGGCCTGGCATTCCACACATTCACAAGATTGTCTTGTCAGAGGTGAAGGAAGGGTTTGGTAATCAGATAAGTCTGTGCCGGGACCGAGGATTGAACCCCGGACCCTAGCACAGAAGTCAGACACCTTACCTCTAGACCACCAGGTCAACCAATTTGTAATGTTGTTTTATGTTTTAGATAAGTTAAAGTGCTTAGTGATTTAAACTAAACAAAGGGGTGCAAAAAAAGTTATACTGTATAGTGTACTGATATTTTCATATTCATATGATAGTAATGTGTACCTTTAGTGCATCAAACTCCAGGAATGTGTTAATAATTGGGGAAAACATCCAACCCCCTATGGCCATTATTAATTGACACTTTAAATGTGGAGATGAACCTAATTCCTCATAGACCAGTTAGGACTTTTATACTGTATTTGGCGTAGTTGGCTAACACACTTGTGTGTTGAGCCCGACCGCAGAGGACGGGGAGATCGAGGCTCGAATCTCGGTCGGGTGAATTGGGGGCGTTTTTCCTAAATGGTTTTCCACTCTACCTCCACGCAAATGCGGGTTCACTTCCTCTAATTCAACCTTCCCAATTCCTAATCCATTAGCGTAATTAGTACTTAAAGTGTATAACCCGAGATAGTAGACGAGTGCTAATTTTACATACTGTATCTACTTTCAAACCCCTCTGTATAATGTAAGGGAAAGAACAGAGTTATGTAGATGCAATTTAAAAGATTTGGCAAAATTATTTTAGAAAAAAAAAAACTTTTGTAATAAGTTTAGATTGACCCAATGACTTTACTGGTAAATTATAAGAGTAAGAACCAGATGCATACATTTTGAAAGGAAATCAAAAACTCTACAATTTTTTAAAACTAATTAAAGTGAGTCTACTTAAAATGGTTAATATTTTTATTGAATTGCTACTACTTTCTGTTAAGCTATACAGCTAATTTAAATGTGAATGTCTGAAAAACAACAATATTGAAATAATTTTATACAAATAACTTGAAAAAATATTTTATTATTTAAACTAAAACAAGCTTAAGTAAAGATACACCAAACTTACTTAAGAACATTAATACTTTATAATACTGTTTAATATTATGTTCTTGATTGAAATGTTTTTTACATTCTTACTCTAAAATTTGTTCATTGAGCACTGCAAGGCAATAACAATTATATTTCTAACTAACAATATGAGTTTAAAACAAAATAATGAGAACAAACACATCAACTGGGCAACAAAAGCAAAATGAATTGAGGAGAAGTGTTCGAAAGGAAAGGAGAAAACATAGGAAGACAATGGATTAAGTACCTAAGACATAATTGGAAACAAACACTAAAAATGATACAGTAACAAAAGAAGAACACTTTCCATGAATGGATATTTTATTGGAGTGGACTTAGAATTAGGAAAAAAGAAGTTGGAAATTCTATAAAACAATAAATAAAAAATGATCACAAATGCATATTGAAAGGTAGAGGTAATGATTATCAAGCTGACTTGAAACATCACAACTAACCATATCATCTTTCTGCCAATCTACATCGACAGTTGGTACACCTTTCAGGTTGATGGAACCCTTCATCTTTCTGCGGGGCGGGTGGTAGACCCTGAGTTCCCGCAGTTTAGACTGTGCAGATGACTTTAAGATGCGAGGTTGAAAAGCTTTACTCGGCAATACGAAGTTTTCATTGTGGCGTTCGAGGAGGTCAGGTGGTTCTTTGGGCTAAAGACACAGGGGCATTGTTCAACACAGTTCTCCACATATTTTAATATATACTTAGTCAACTAACTATTATAAACCATAATTGTTTCATGTGCTTGTGATTCGAGAGTGATTGCATCAAAATCTTTATTTTGCCTATTGAATTCCATTATGAGTCTTAAGAGTTGAAGTGAATTAAAATTAGAATTATTGGTATCTTTCCTCAGTTCTGATTTTGTTCAAATGTGAAACCTCATTCAATTAAGTGGTAAATTAATGGTCAGGAGTCTTAATTTTTATGTTTGATTTGAAATTATGTTGGAGTAGCCTCTACAATGCCCTAGAATGCTAAATATCTCTGTGTGAGAAATGAATACTAAACACTAATTAATTTTACTACTTTACTTTTATTAGATTTAAAACATAATTTTAATACATTATGACAAAATAAAAACTATTCTCAACTAGTTCAAATGTTTTTTTTTTGTTGAATGTCATTTTTTTTACACAACTTCATTAAATGATACACAGGATGTTGCCCTGTGTTCTCTACAGATGACACGAAAACAGTGGCTTCAAAATGTCGTAGCCATACACCCTTGGTTTAATTGTAGGTTTCAATTATTTTGTAATTCTTTGCTTTCTGGTTTATTACCATGTTCTCATGTGTAGTAGGAAGCAAGATTACAACTTTGTTTTATTTTAGTTTGTAAAATACCATTGTCACTACATTAGTAAAATGTTTTGTTAATGCTAAACCCTCATACCTTTCACAACTGAGCTTCTCCTAGAGCACAAAAAAAGCACGTGACAAGAGAAACACTCTCCGCCATAGTGAAGGTTCAAGGACAACTGAAGGTAGTGGAGAGGGGAACAATCTAGCCCCCGTGTAAGGGAGGGAACATGACAATCTTGTAAACTTCAGTAGTCAATTTTACGAAGGAATACAGGGTGGCTACAAAAAAATATTTTAAAAATTCCCTGACTTTTCAGGTTTAATGGTGGATGCTGACTTTTGTTTTATTTATTATTGATCACATATTAATAAAAGTTTGTATCTACTAAGCAAACGGTTTTATCAGTTATTTAAAAATTAAAATGACATTTTATTTAGGTATTAATAACTTTTGTTTTAGTGTTGGTTGCGAAATTACTTGGATATTTTGATATATATTTTTAATTCTCTGACTTTTCCTTAGTTTTAGTTAAATTCCCTGAAATTTCCATTTTCCCAGTCATCTAAAAATTCCCTGACTTTTGCAGGTTTTCCTTGTTTTCCCTGTTTGTAGCCACCATGGAATAGTATTTAGGGATATTATGATTCCCCCTTCATCATGAATTTTAAATAGCCTTAAGGATTTGAGGATAAGGATTAGAATAACCATTAATGGAGAGGATGTCTCATAACAAATCAAATTTGTATGTCAAGAATTAAATTTTAAATTTATGTAAACATTACCAGCAAAATTATCACAACTAAACAACAACCTGAAGACAAAATTTGTAGCTCTAATTTGAGATGACTAAAAAGCAAGATCTACCATGTCAAAATAGAAAGCCATTAAGTGATAAGGGCTTATTGACTAAACTCATCCTATTCATTCTGATTGAAAATGTTAAACCAAACCATACATCACAAAAAAGGTACTCGTTTTGTCAGGTGATGTTGGTAATATAGGTAAAACTGCTTAATAGACCAGTACAAAGGCATATTAAGGTGGAAAAATGGAATATCAAGTTGAAAATTTGTGAACTTAAATAACTGGCATCATGGAATAATAATCCGTTTGGTCCCAAAAAATCCTGGCTGGGCTAGATCTACAGGCACAGAAAATAGGCCGCCATATTGGATTTCTACTTTTTTGAGTCTAGTGGCTGAACAAAACATAAAAGAAAGATAAAATTTGCATTGAAACACTAGTTAATTCATTGATGACACGAATAATGTAGTATATTATGATTTCATGACACATTTTTATCACACTGCACATACCGCTCACTGTTGTATAGTTCCGAGATGAAGACAAAAATTTAATTAAGAAGCTGTTTTTGATTATTAAGACAAATGGGACCAAAAAATGATTAAAGCAAAAGTTGTGGAGGGATAAAAATTACATAGAAATCAACCTTAGTACATTTGTATAGTTGGACATGAGAATCAGAAATGTATACAACAATATAGAACCATCCCACACTTGCGAGGCAAAGTTACAAAACGTGGTCTGTTCCAGGGCTCGGTTTGTTTGGCGCTCAGTAAACATGTGCAAGTATGGATGCGTCATTTACAGTCTGGTGTTGCAGTTTTGTTTTAATGTGTATCACAATAAGTTTTCTGATTGGCCTTTGAGTGAAAGCTTACCACAAAGTCCTAGTTTTCTAATTGTCCTTTGAGTGAAAGCTTACCACAAAGTCTAGTTTTCTAATTGTCCTTTGAATGAAAGTTTCCCACAAAGTCCTATTTACGTTATAGATGGTGAGGATTTGCTTCACACAGTAGTTTGGCCAAAATTAGCTATTTTCTCTAAAATTTGTTGTCGCTACATTGATTTTGTAACTATGAACTATGGCACTAGAAGTAATATTTTATTTGATGGATACAATTCTTGACCCATTACTAAAGACAATGAACCTATAAGATGGGAATATAACACATTGGTGAAGATCGCTGGGTTCTACAACGATTGCAGCTACATTGCAACATGCATTCCTTTAAATTCCTTAAACAAGTCAAGATTCATAGATCTTCTCTCACTGCTGAGCTAAGATCTGCCAGCATTCAAGTATTTCAAGCCTTGCTGATGCATACACCATGATCGTAAACAGTCATCAATCTATCAATTGAGAGCTTACGATCAGTTGTGGCTGGAGATGACATAGACTTAATTGTGTTACCAATTGCTCTTTCAGACAAGACCTCTGATTTTGGTGTGCTTGTTCTAGGTTCACAAACATGCAAAAGAAAAATATTTAGTATGCTACAGGAGATTTCACTGGAAATACTATATTTCTTCATGCAATAACAGGATGTGATACAACCTCTTCAATGTTTAGGAAAAGAAAATGGACTGCATTCAATTTTTTGAAGGAGAAGAAACTCAGAATTAATTGCTTATTTTCAACGAAAGTACATCCTCTGTTGACAATATTGCTTTTTTATTATTCTATGTATGTTGGTAACTTCATCGATGGCATGGACGAGACAAGATACAAACTTTACGTTAGCACAATAGCAAAGCAGCCAATACACACCAAGTTTGTTTTGCCAGTCCCCACCACATCTGCTGCAACAAGATAGTACAGCCTGTGAGCTTTCCACGTGTTCAGATCTGGCTCACCATGGCTCTCCCCCCAACTACATGGAGTTGGGAAAATAAAGCTACTACCTTTTATCATATCAACCACATTACCATTTCTTGAGTGTTTGCTTCAACTTAAATTTGTATTTGCAAATCCAAATGTGAATGTCATCTAATGGTCTCTCCTGCACCAGTATGTGTGGCATTTGTGGTGCAGAATGTGTGGCAAACGCATAAAGACAACCAAAGTTAGTGAGGAGGAAGTGAAGATACAATGGAAGAGCAGGATGTCACTGCCGAAGCACTGCTATGACACCAATGCTCCTCCTACCCGTCGAGCACGACCATCTTGTTTAATCAGTCATTGGTTAATAATGCAGTTCTCAATTTTTATAACATTATTCTGTATATATGACGAGCTTCAGTAAAGAAAACTTAAACTATAAGCTACGTGCTACATCCTGATCGTTGCCAACTAGATTCTGCTCAACCAGCCATTGACATAACCAAATTTGTTTCCTTCACTTCTGACACACTCCCCACACTCCAATACTTTCCTAAATATAAGTATTTAATATTTATACTTAATTTTTAGCGATCTATAACTTTTATGCGAGACATTTTTCAATCTCTTCCCTTATAATAAAAAAACCAGCTTCTGAAAATATTTGTTTGGCTTTCTGATAGGTATAGGTAACATTAAACTGACTGTACAATGTGTGATCAAATAAAATGTTCACACCTTTCTATGATAACGTTACCAAAAGTATAAAATGCATTTTTATCCAAACTGCATCTTTCTAACTACTTTTATCTAGCCGCTAATATTGAAAACACAGAAATTCAAAATGGCGGCCTATTTTCCACCATAGGGATTTAGTGCAACTGGGATTTTGTGGGACTCAACGGTGCTGTTCTATGAAATAATTTTTACATGCACATCAATTTTCAGCTTGATATTCCGTTTTTCCCTCATCTTGCCTAATGAGTATATGTACTGGACTATAAGGATTCAAGGTCCCATACCTAATAATAATATAATTCTTGTACCTTCTTCCAAATATAACAAAAACAAATATAATATTTTCCGCAAATGTGTATGGCATTATATAATAAAAAACATCAAAATAATTATCTCAACAACAGTATTATTGAATGGTGTGCTCAACTTTAATATGAAAAGCTGGAGTAAAAATACAAGCGGGGCACATTGGAATGATTTCTTCTAGTGTTTTCTACTTTGCTAATTCTGGTTCAATTATTTAATTATTAGAATTCCTCCTTTTCACTCTGCATTCTTAAATAAACTAGTGTAATATATTCTAGATAACACAAATGGACAATAAGGAACATGTCACTTGATAATGGATACATTTTAAATGTAGGTGAAAGATTATCAAACATATATATATAGTAAGACGCAGTGTAAAGATAATATATATATATATATATATATCTTTTAGCACTGCGTCTTACTACCGGTTCAGGTTATACACTATCAAACAGTATTAATCTATTCTAAAATTACATTTATATTTATCTACTAGTTACTGGTACTTATTTGACATCACTCTTTGAGACATAATTAAAGAAGAAAGTTAAATCAAATTTATGAATTCATTTACCTTTCTAGGTGCTGGTGACCTGCTAATGGGATGTTTCCGTCTTGAGGGGCTGACTTCCTTGGGTTTAACAGCCTTTGCAGTGCAAATGGTAGAGGGTGGGGACCTCTTGTTGGTAGGACTGTTCCGCATCTCTCTTGAAGGCGGACACTGACACATCCATGCACTGAATACAAACAAATTACCAATACATAATCGAGAATCATTTACCATAAATGTCTTAGTATAGCTAAGATAGAGCAGCATTTTTCAACCTTTTGGGTTCCACAGCAAAGTGAGTAGTGTTTGAGGTATGTTCAAATCCGCATACCCTCCCCCAATTCCTACACATACAGACCATAACACCCAATTATTATTAGTGCAGAAATATAAACAATGCAGTTCTCATATTATTTCAGCTTAATAAACAAAATGAACAGATTTTTTTTCAAATAAATTATGCTTTTAAGCTAGCATAAAGGAGTATATGATTATAATTAAAATTGTTTGAATTATGTTGCTAATATTCTCGATAAATATTATAGAATATATTTAATGTATCGGTTTGAAGTGCACCTGAAATTCGCCACGTCTTATAGCATCAGAACCACTAGTTTAAGCTGTCAACAGCAGGATTGTCGGATCAGTCTTTTTTTAAAGATATCACAGGTCTTACAGTTTAAGGTGTCAGTCTTGCAAAGGAATGGAATGCAAGTGTTAAGAGTTACTCCTCCCTATTTGAGGTCCTGTCCCTCAAGCAATATTTGCCTCCCAGCTAGTGCCAGAGGAGGTACATTAAGGAATCAGGCACCTTAAGCTCGAGCTTCTGTGTATCTGAACTCACAACGGTTTAATCCTGCTTATAAGGTTTCCACACTTTAAAACCCACCAAAATACACAAAGAAATCACTAACATGTGCAATACTTAGTATAATTCACACAAACAGAAAGTGCAACAACCATGCAAAACAAAAATAATAACCTTCTTGGATAGAATAAAATTCCATAGTATACATGGTGGTCACATTTAAAAAAAAATACACATAGTGACTATGCTGAAAATTATTGTACACAAAAAAAAGTACTCGTGTCTTGTGTTAGTTTAACTAAGAACAAACGTTTTGATGGACTATACAATGTAAACACAATGACTCCATGGTTTAAAGAAAAGCAAGGTAATGTTTATCTTTTCATATTGATTCTGCCTGCTCGATTGAATGAGGTCAGTTAATAACTGTTCACAGAGGATGTCATCAGTGCAATAAATTAACATAATCTGGTGGATGTTACAGTTTCCCGGTGTTTTTTTATGTTAGAATTCACAAAAAAAAAAGTGTGTGCTTGATTTCTGCATGTTGTAATACTACAAAATGGCTAAGAATTATCAGTTGGAAGATCTCAAACTTTTTTTTTCTCGGGGTTTTGACTCCTTGGCTTACATGTTGCCACAGGTGCCATTTGTAGCCCTATAAAATGGCTAAGAATTATTGCTTCCTGCCCAACCCGCAATTAGGCGGCATTTGTAACACAGCATTATGGCTAAAAAATTATTGCTCACTCCCCAACCTGGAGATTGGGTGAAATTTGTAACACTACAAAATGGGTCGTTAAATAGAACTGCCATTTTTCTAGCAATAGATGTAGTTATGAAATAAAAATGTCCCTATTGTGGTTGTGGCATCTATTGTATTTTAATTATGGTGCAAATTAATGTTTCTGGCTAACTATCCAAGTTAGATTATCTATTCACACACTTTACCTCCTATGTTAGTTTATAAAACATGAATTGGCTCAGGTTTCTTTAATGTTAATTTATTCAAGAAAAATATATTTGAAATAAGTTTGCGGTGCCTAAGCACATTTATTAAATATTTAAATTTGCACATTTTAATGGATTAAACAGCCGAGCTATTATGTTTGTCAATTACTGTTATAGCTGCATCTAAATAATATATTCTCTGAATTGAAACACGACCCCTAGACACGGGTTCGATTCCCGTGTCCAGGTGTCACTTTTCAATTTGGAAAATATGGCACATTTTGAAATTATATATCAAACCATTTCTTTATATATATATATAATGTTAATTTGGAAAAAATAGGGTGTCAAAACCGTATATTATAATGTGGACCAAGTTCCAGGTGCACACACTATGTTAGTTATTTTGGGGCCAGAGTCCCTGAGCAATGAGCTTATAGGTCCTTTATTTGAACCACTCACGGTTTTGTTCTAACTCGAGCCATCATAAGCAAGTCTCAGCTTCACTCCCTTTCACTGTGATTCAACACTCACCATTTCTCTCACAATTAGATTGGACCACTCATTTTAACAACAAAAAACAACTACAGTTACCGGTTGTTTTTAAATATTGCCGCGTGATGGAAACAAACATTATTAGCAAACCAAATAAAATAAGAAATTGCAATAACGCTCAAAACCTGGACACATAAAAATATAAAATAAATTGGTGACTTTTTTTAATTTAGGCCTATATGTTAAATAAGTAATATAAATGGCTACCTTACCTCAAGTCAAGAGTCTACTTTAAAAACAACTAAGCCTCGGACTACTCATCCCATCCATGAAAGAAATATAAAAACAAAGCCATCTGAGAGTCAAATGTTTCATAAAACAAACACGGCCATCACCACTAGGACATACCATAGTAGCTGTGCATGTAGGCCACGCCTAAGGAGTGTAAAAGTGTCCTTTTAACATGACAGAGAGGTCAAGATTGGAATCTCAAATGGGTATCTTGAGGGTGGTTTTCCAATTCCTTCCCCATGATAATGCAAGTGCACTTCTTCTAAATTTCCTTTCTCATTTCTAGCCCTTAAATTAAGCTGTTTATATTCTTGGTGATAAATTTAATCAATTAGTTAAGAAATCGACTGCTAGACCATTAAGGTGGACATTATTATAATGTCTCTATATGAGACATTATTTTAAGTTTAGGATCAATAGAACACACCTGTAAGTGGAAGGTGACTTCTTGGTGTCGTAGACGATGTAGTGGAAAAACTCTGATTCACTTGAGGTGAGTCCCGGTACAATGCTTGCAGTAGAGGTTGGTGCCAAAAGCTGCCTATCTTTCAGAGAAGTGGCACTGAGTGTACCAGTTGAGCACCGAAACGAAGAGTTGTGGGGAGCATCACTGTGACATACTGACACTTCATGGGACTTTTGGGATTGATCAGTGGCAACCTTGTGAGATTTATGTGTGTGGTTGCGTGATTTGTTGATTTGAGGAGGTGAAGTGTTCACACCCTTTTTGGCATGGTAAATTCTCTTATAATGACTTTTCATAAGATTATACACATTGATGTGATCATTGATGCTATCCCCATATGGAGAAAATACTAGAAAAAAAAAACAATTCATTAGTTCAGATATGATTGCTTAGCTATTTAAAAAAGTTTTAATAAAAAAATCCTCCATTAGTATTGACTATTCGGCCGGGGTTCAATCCTCGGTCCCAGCACAGATTTATCTGATTTCCAAACCCTTCCTTCACCTCTGACAAGACATCTTGTGAATGTGGGGAATGCCAGGCCGCCACCGTGGTTTGGATTCCACGTTAAACTGTAGGTCCTTCATTTCATCTCACAATCACCCTACCATTACACATTAGCGTAAGTGCGTATAACCCGAATGGGTAGTAAGACGCAGTGCTAATAATAATAATAATAATAATAATATAATAATATAATAATTATAATAATAATAATGACTAATGCTACAAGACATCAATTCAACTATGTTAGGTAGAGTATTAAATATCACAAAGTTTCCAGAATATATTATTTTATGTTGTAAACAAAATATAATAGAATGCATGAAAAAATATACAAGGCCAAACAGTTTATAAATATCTGAATTAATATTTGATCAAGTGTTGGATTAAATCACTATGCTGTTTTATATACAATTCAAAATATAGATTAATAAAAATATGTTTATTAGGCATGTTCTCAGATTAGAATTAACTAAAGAAAAATCCAATGTAAACAAATATGATAGTGTAATCATTTAAATTTATAAAATATTATGAGTTTTAAATTAAAAATATGTGTAAGTTTATTTTTTCTAGATATTCACTAAATTGTATATGATTGATTGCATGATTCTTAGAATGAACCAAAGAAAAAGCTCAATGTAAACAAACATGATAGTGCAACCATTTAAATTTAAATAATAATATAAAATGTGATTTATATTAAAAATAAGTTGTTTTGTTCTAGACATTTGCTAAGTTGTGTTTGATTGCATGTTTCATATAAAATTTTAGCATCTTCCCTAGTTAGTAAATTCCTTGGTTGTTGTCAGCTTGTTGTAATCAACAACCAGTGGTGTGTTGTGTTAGTTGTAGGTGCAATAAGTCAGTGGAAAGGAAAGTAGATAATATGTGACCAATAATTAGTTTACAAGAAATGACTAAAATGTTGTTTTTGTTGAAAGAAGTTTTGATTGTATCCATTTACTTTACCAGTTAAACTTATTATTAAATCCCAAGACCAGTTTGAGTATAATAACTTCATTTTTGAATTATTTTATTTTAAAGTTTTGTGGACAACTGTCAATGTGAGCATAAAATCGTCTGTGGAACATTCAGCATATCTCTTTTCACAAGTTTTCTAGCCCTGCTTTAGTTTAAACTGTTTAAAAATCACTTTTAATTACCTATTACAATCAAAGTTAAAAAAATCTAACTTCTAAGATGACATATCTAGTTTATTTCTGCCTTATGGATGAGCCAAGCAGCCAATGAGTGGCATAAAAGAGAAAGGTAGTTTTAAAACAAAAATAGTTTGAAGGTGACATCCTGACTCGGAGGTGTAGTTACCTAACGCACTAGTTTCGTGCTAAGCTAGACTGCCGAGGATGGGGAGATCGAGATTTGACTCAAGTTGGGTGAACTAGGGGTGGTTTTTCCTAAATGGTTTTCCATTCTCCCTTCACGCAAATGTGGGTTCACTTCTTATACATTCAACCCTGCCAATTCCTAATTCATTAGCGTAATTAGTACTTAAGCGTGTAGCCCGAACGGGTAGTAAGATGCAGTGATAAAAAAAAGAACTGTAACAAATAATACACTCAGAAAGATTTTAAACACAATGTCTAGTTTTTTTGTTTTGTTTTTTACATAATATGACCTTTAATCAAAGTATATTGGACACTTTGTCAAACCTGTGAGGTAGAAAACTTAACTTGCATTAATCTACTATAGTAGGTATAGCTTATAAGATAGGGTTATAATGTAATCCTTCAAAGTAAAACTAATACCTTTAAGGGTAAACAAAGTGTAAAACCATTGGATTGCATATATCATCCATAAATACTCTCAACTGAAACTTTAAGTTCTTGACTACTCAATGCAGTTCAAAATATGTACAAAGCAATCATATAAATTAGTTTATAATAATTGTGTTATCATAAAAGTTCACTCTCTTTCAGAAAATTGATTTGTTTTCTAAAATTCCCCACAATTGCTAGTCCATATACAGATTATATTTTTACATTAAAATGACCAATTCGACAAAGATATGTCATATTAAAAAACATAAAAAAAGTTATGAAAAAACTCACCACTGGTGTTTATGTGCTTCCTATTTGTGATGGTGACATTCCTCATTGTCTGGATGAATTATACAGCACACAAATGAATTCATTATAGATTATCTCGGCTATGTTGTGAATTATTTAATATTAAATGATGCCACCAATCCCTCTGCTCCATTTTACAACTGCAATGAAAATCAATGTCCATACAGTAAGCATATATTTAGTCACACTAGTAACATATTTTTATTTTTCATCCTTAGTAGTAGACTTGAGTGCAGACTATTGGTGAAACACTTTAATATAAGATAATATGAATAGGGTGAAGTTTAAGGACATGTCGCAGTGCCGACCCAAAGTGTCAATTAGTGTTGAAATATTTAAATACCAGCATGAGAATACCAGTACCAAGTAAGGCACATATTATTTACCAATTAATGAAGTAATATTTAAGCCTATTATTTGGCATTATATTTATAAATTTATTCAAACTACATTTAATTGTATACAGAAACACAATTATTCAAATGGGCTGTCAGCTTAGCTCAGGTGGTATTGTATCAGCATACTGAATAAGGGTTCCGGGTTTAATTCCTAGAATGGCTGAAAACAATAATTGGTAAAATTGGGAATTCCCCTTTCACAGTGATGAATTAACAGTCGAAGCATTGGGTGTTTAAACGTTCTTTAATTAAGTTGGTTTGTAAGTCATAAAATAATATAATTATCTTACTACCAGTTTGGGTTATACACACTTACACTAATGTTTAATGGTAGGGTGATTGTAGATGAAATGGAGGACATACAGTTTAACGTGGAATCCGAACCACGGTGGCGGACTGGCATTCCACACATTCACAAGTTGTGATTAATACAAGTCTTATCAATGGTGAAGGAAGTGTTTGGTTAATCAGATAAATCTGTGCCGAGAACTAGTATAATTAGTCAGGTTAGAAAGTGCATGTTAAATATACTGAATAGTTTTTTTTAAAGTACTTAAATGGAAGGCCAATTTTTAAACAATTCACTAAAACAAGCTTAAAATACCAAAATACAAAGAGAGGATACAAACTAGCTCCCTACAATCCAAAGATGGACATGATACACTCACTTCTTGGTCCCTTCTCCTTGACTGTGTCCTAACAACTGCTTGTTTGATACATTATATGTACATTCAGCCTGACATATTCAACAGGTAAACAGAACTTCTATCTCCACCCCTTCTCCCTAACATCATCACAGCTACATGTGCCTCCACACATGATGGTCAAGCAGTGGTGTGTCGTGAAGGGCTGCAAGGGAATCTGACCTTGTTAAAACTGTACCTCTCATATATTCTTGCACACTTAGGCCCTATTTGACCAATTATACATATTCTCTGCTCTGCATGCCTCACACGGGAATGTATCCCCCTCTATAACTGACCAATGAAGCTCTACTGAGGAGTGTGAACAATTCACAAGTACAGTTTAAGCTAATGCTGCTGTTTAACCTGGCAACACTTCATGACACACCACTGTGGTCAAGTAATGTGTAACATTATTACTCCTGGACAGTAAAATGTAAGGATACTTCCTAATTTTCAAGAACATACAATATGTAGTCAGATACATATAGGAAGAAACATTTTCGACAGTTGCAAAATCTAATAAAACCATCATATACTAATAAGCAATGCCTGATTTACATATGTAGGAGACTCAATGTGGCATAGAATGCAGGGCCCCATAAAACCAAATAAATTACATCATAGTGTTCTGAGGAAAGATAAAAACTAAGCAACTGTTTGATGACTAAATGCTCATTGGGGACTTTCCTGGTAAATCTTTTAATTGTCAGCAAGATTTTTATTTTTTATTTAAACCACACACCTATCAATTTGTTTTTACCTAATTATTTCATGCAAGAAGAACATTACTATAAACCCAAAACAAAAAGGCATTTACAATATAAAATTAGAGTTAATGTTTTATTTCTTGTGGAGGTTTCTAAGGGTCCCTGTTTGTGGGGTGACCTCCTGGGGCAATTCCCTCCTCCCCCTTAAATCTGACACTGCTCAAACATATAGTCATGTGATTTTTAGCTGTCAGTTTTGATAGATGAAATCAATACCTTCAAGATAACAAAAATTGTTTGGTAAAATAATATCAACATTTGACAAGTTCAAAATAATGTGGGTTTTTTTCAACCAGAGTCCTAATTTATATGGTATATTTTTTTAGCACTGTCTCTTACTACCCATTCAGGTTATACAAACAAACATATATAAGTTTATAGGTCAGAAACAATAAGTGGATGACATGACAGTAGTAGGTAGAGGAATCAGTTAAATTGTCCCACAGAGCATTGATCTGGTATTGAATAATTAATTTCACTAACTTAAATACTAGAATAGGTTAAACTGTCTAAAAATTATTCATATTAAATGTAATTAAACTGTGAGGGATATTTTAACAATGAGAGAAATAGCCTTAATAAAATAACACTGTAATTTAAAAGTATGGAACACAAAAAAAAAAAGTTAAAATACACCTTTACAATCAGATTGAGTTAAAAGTATGGATTGAAGATTTTAAATAGGCCTACTAATATTGAAGTGTGATTAATTTGAGTATCACTTTAAGTATTTAGTAGGAAAATCCAGTGATTGTACAGCATAATATATACATAATTATAATTTATTTGGAAAGCTTTTGAAAAGCTTAAATAATATAATGAAAATTAACCAGAATTCAAACCTTTATCAGTGAAATTTTTCAAATATATCTTTTTCTTATATTTAATTTTTTATTTTTGAACCGCATTTCACTATTTATTCAGACTATCCTTTTTTCAATCAATCTTGTAGGTTAGGTATAATGCAAGTATAGTTTAGAGAAAATGTACCTGTAGAGTAGAACATTATTTATGAAACTACTCTCTCAGTACACCCACTGGGAATATGAACCCCAAACCCCTCATAACTGTCAAACCAAATTAAACGAGCTTGATGTTTAGTCTGTGTGTCCCCAGATGTGGATTTTATCATAATCAAATATGTCACTTCTTCACTTACAGAAACTTTTGACACAGCTCACATTATGTCTAAATGGTGCAAATTACCCATGATATACCATTCAACATTCCTTACTGTGAGTATAGTTCCCTGCCAAGAGCAATCAATACAAACGAAAGAGGGCAGCTCAACTAGCTAACAACATCGTACATTCCCCACTATCAATTATTAACATACAATCAAGATATCGATGGAACATCAATAAAATAACATTAGCAGGGTGAAGGAAACATGAGAAAATATAAACAAAAGTCAACCATTTTAAAAACTGCAAGACAAATATATTTAAAATCAAAGCTTGTATCATGGTGTGTTCCACAAAATACTACAGGGTGTTTCACTCATGATGGGATAACGATCAACTTAGCGTTAACTTAAAGTTA
The DNA here is from genome assembly GCA_039000515.1 of Timema cristinae. NCBI lineage: Eukaryota > Metazoa > Arthropoda > Insecta > Phasmatodea > Timematidae > Timema > Timema cristinae. Next base: position 78,702,063 of record JBCFYV010000012.1, read on the forward strand.
ACTTAACATAAAGGATCTCCTTGTGTTTCTAAATGGAAGCGACCATGATGCAGTTAACGTTCACTTGCAGTTAACTTAAAGTAATAGATGTCCTGGGAGGTATTTCCCGTTAAGTGAACGTTACATGAAGGGTATCACATGATCTAGCCAGCCAATCATTATGTGAGTGACGTCTACAGAGCTATTTAGTAATTCAATTGTTGGTATTATGACCAAGGTTTACTCTTTAGATTAAGTGCTAGTGATCAGGCATTGAAACACAATAATTAAACTAAAATAGGTAAGCTAAATTTTATCAAAAAATTCTAATAACAAATATGTATTATATCGATTGAAAATTGTAAACATTCACAGATCATCACTTTACAAATAGTACAAATCACAAATCAACATCGAGAATACAGATGTTTGGCTCGAGTTGTTATGTTAAGTTATGTGAATTGTAATCACACATCTGTTTTCTTAAGTTAAGTGAACCTTAAGTGAATGTTACGTTAAGTTGAACGTGATTCCGGCATCATAAGAGGCCCCAAGTTATAATAAAATGATAGCTCTGGGCCTCCTGCATGTGAAACATCCTGTATATAAAATTATAGAACAATTTAAATTTAAAAAATACTTATAAAGAAGGCCTATGTTTTATAATAGATGTAGATTCTAAAAAGACAATTTATTTGGGTTCAGCGTATAACCCGAACGGGTAGTAAGACGCAGTGCTAAATATTATTATTATTATTATTATATTTGGGTTCCCATCCCATTATCTGTCTGGGCTTCACACAGTGAATTAAATTAATGGGGTAGGGATGAGAAAGTTAGAATTAAAAGAATATGTATACTTACATTTAATGGGGGGTGGAATGGGAAACCATTTATAGGAAAAAATACTCTCAGGACACCCAGCCATAACTCAAACCCTGATCATCTCATCACAGGTAAACTTGACTGAATGAACATGAATTTAGTCTGTGTGCTCACCACTGTGGTAAATCTATATTTAGAATATTATTTCATAAATCTTTGGCGGCTGCTCTCCAGAGTCAAGAATACAAACCAGAACCACTTTCATTTTGGTCTCAAATGAAAAACATGGTTAGGAATTTAGGAATTTTCAAATGTTTAATATAACTTAGTGATCTTATGTTTAGAAAGTTTCTGTTAAATGCCTTGAATAAAAAATAAACATATACAAACTTTTCCAAAAATTACAATATGTGATACTAACTTTGTACATTCAGACACAAGAAATAAACATTCATTCTTGAATTATTGAGAAGGAAGCAATAATTCAAGGTGTTCTTAGGAGTACAGTATCGCTGAAGTTAAAATCTTTACAATACTATATATATCTGATGAGAATGGTGTTTCAAAATTACAATAAAAAAATCTTAAATAGCTTGGAATATTCTGTTGTAGCTCAAAACCAAATGACTGCATTTAAAGACTTTTTTATTTTATATATTTAACACACACTTTCTGAATCTACTGATTATATCAACACATGACAAAATAACTTAGATTTATAACAGACACAACACCTTGCCTATTAATTTATAAAGGTGAAAGGTGAAACACCGATTTCACCAATTATACATTTTTCAACTATGACAGAAATCAAACTCTAAATTATTAGCTCAGTAGGCAGACACACTAACGAATGAGCTAAGTCGTCTGACAAAGACTAGATATAATTCACTGTGTTGTTCACCTTAAGTCATAAAACTGTGATGATTTGCAAATAATGTCATATAAATGGGCTAATTTTATATTTATACATATTTTTTTAAATCTATTTAAATAAAGATGTAAGATTGTGACTTCAGCAGGATATACTGGTGAATTTTTCTGATACCATCGGTCCATGATCACCCATCTTTTGGTTGAATATGTGTGAATATGGAAGTAAGGTGGTAGGCCTCTGACCCAGGGTTAATAGTTGTGGTTACAGAAATAATGAATAATTAGTTGAATACCATACAATATACATTACAAGTGAGTTATGTTTAATGGATATTGTGTCTTAGTTGCTGGACTTAAACACATATGAGTATAGGACTAGGACTTCTAATGAAGTAAATAAAGTAAAAATTAAATTAATAAATTAAGTCTATTTAAACTATGGTATGTAATTCCAATTACTATCAAGTTTATGCATCAGTGGTTTTATCTACTAGCAACTACATCTTTACTCTAGCTCAGCAGTGTGCTTCAGGAAGCATTTCCAAGTGCTCTGCAAAGAGAATTAAAATAAATAAAATAAATGTTAGAAGATCTCAAAACTGTAAATTTGTGTGGCCATGAACTGTGCATGAATAAATACTGGGTAGACATTATTTAGTTCCTAGCGTGTGCTGTGAAGGAGTAGTAGATAGCAAGTATTATAAAGCCGAGTGCATGTCATGCGTCACCTCAGTCAGCTTTGCCCACCTACACCTTCTTGGTACCATGCAAAACATCGAGAATGTCGACAAAGCACACAGACTGCATGAGGTGAAACCAGACAGAGAGAGAACTTGACAGTGACAGCTAACCCCATCCCTGTGAGAACTTCGCCGCGCTTTCAGATAAGCTTGTTAGCTTCAACACCTTTTCATAATTTTCTGGGAAGTTTCTATTGCCTATTAGAACTTTGTGTTTCTTCACATCTTCAGTCAGTTGCAACTCATTCAGTATTCCATCGAGGGTTGAAACAAATCTAGTTGCACTGTACTGTTATTTATTTATGAGTGCTTTTGGTGTGTGTGTTTCAATTTAAGTAGTTTTTTTTGTTGTGAAATTACATTAATACAACTTTTTGGATTTTTCCTCTTGGGAACAAAATACCTGCTCATTGCAGGTTTTTTGGAGCACCTCAATAGTGATTCATAAAATATCATTGATTTTATTTCAACGGATCGCTGGCTGAAGTCGGGATCCTTAAAAAAAAAACACTCTCAAAACCTCTGCCACAATAGCTTTGGAAACATCAACTAAAACAAAATACAAATCTCGCCTCAATTCAGATCCAGATATTCAGTCGTAGATGACCCAAATTCAACCAGATAGCCAAACTGTACAAATCAAAACAGTATCATCCTTCTCATTAGAATCCAAGTTCACAGTCTATATATACTTCATTGTTCTGTTTTTATGCCAAGTGATTTTTTTTTCCGCTGTGAAAATGGTTTTAAATACCATATCTATGTGAGTAACATATTGTGAATTTACAATACCTCTTTTGGAGTCATTATTAAATGTGTTGCCTTACTTTATGTTTTATGTTGTTTTTTATTTATGTAGTTAAGTAGGTTCCTTATTTCTCTGAAATTAGTTGAGAAAATAACATTTCAAATCAAATCAAACTTGATGTTTAAAATGCCCAAATGCTTAGAAATATGTTTCCATTCTGAATACTGTTGTCATTTTGTTTAGACCTATGTAGGTGCTAGGTGAAAATATTGTTGCAGTTATGCCAAAGACACATATGTGCAAAACTGATGTTTTGAGAAAACAATATTTAAAGTTCCAGTTTTCAATTACTTTCAATGGGAAATATTAAGTTTTGATCAAAATTTAAAATATTTAGAACTTTTAAAATAATTCGTGCTTTTGCAATACAATAACATATCGACTAGCAACTTTAAAAATGCAGTTAGGCAAAATTGCACACACGTGATTTTGGCATCAGGGCAACAATAGTGCTGTGTGACGAATTTCTCTCCTGAAAAGAGTTCTGTGTTTCAAAGATTGTAGGAATCACTGCTCTATATGGTGATGCATGACACAATCATTATTTAACAGGTAAGTTAAGTGGTCCACCACTAGATGTCACGACTAATGAGACACCATCTATGAGGGCCCAAAGTTCATGTATTCAAGGTGTTACATTTAAAATATTATCTAAAATAGTTAATAGACTAAAATTACTATTTTGTCATAAATATGATAAGATTAAATTAACCAAAGATGGCTGGAACACAGACCTAATCTCACCAACATATATAAAATAATTTTGAGAATTATTAACATTTGTTGTCATAGTTTTTTTATTTAGCACCGGGTATTACTATCCATTTGGGTTATACGCTTATGTACTAATTATGTTAATGGTTTTAGGAATCAGAAAGGTTATATTTAAAGGACGTGTACTCACATTTGTGTGGAGGTAGAGTGGAAAATCATCTAGGAAAAAACCCTTTAATACCCCTGAGTGAGATTCGAACCTCGATCTTCCCATCATCGGCAGCCTAGTCCCTGTGTGAGTAGCGCCTTAGACCATGTGGCCACCAAAGCGGCTCCATAGTTTATTTTAGGATCTTTAAACTTAATTTTTGCATCAACCGTATTTTTAAATAACAGATAATATTGAAAGATAGCTGAATATATGAAAAGCATTCAAAGGTTCAAGAAGGCCCCCTTAATAACAGGAGGTCTAGTTGTAATTTACTGCTCAAACTAACTCCTTACAACATTAATTCTAAATACCACTCACTGACTCTTCCACCCTTCATTCCTTGAGTAATAAAAGCCACGAGAAAATAGGGTGGATGGCAAGGTAGGTGCTACCATGAGATGAGGGGGAAGGAGTGACGAGAACTTAACATGTACACATGCTTGCCCACATAAATGAGGGTGCACCACCAAGAAGGGTAGGACCCTCCCTTTTTAGACATATGGGAGAATATACCATCTGGAAAAAGACTTTCACAAAAGAAAAGGGAGTTACACACAAAAAAAGTGACAAATGATTTGAAGTACATTTCTATTGTAAAAGTTTTCTCTTGATTCAGAGTAACCATTCTAGTTTGTAATTGCATTCAATTTTTCAAGTTTAGGGTTAAATTTGTATGTATACATCAGCCAAGATGATAAAGTAGTTTGTTTAGTAAATTAGATTGGATTTAGATTTATTAATAATACATAGATAATAATTAATATATAATAGCTTCATTGCAAAATTCATAGTAAAATACCAGCGTTTACTATAAAACATAATGATTATAAAGTCTCAGATCGATCTTTGGAATTAGGCCTGGTAAGCTCTCTGAATACACTTCCTCCGGGGGTATACCGAGCATTTTTGTAAAGAGTGCGCTATTAAAATTAAGTTAGTAGTCTTGTTTTGATTCTGAATTTGTTGTTGTCATAAATACTTGGGTGGATCTACTTCTTGAGTACAGAAACAAAAATTTAATGTTTCCCTTTTATTTCCAATCTCGTTTACAAACATCATTAATCGTAAAACAAAGAGGTGTTGTAAATAATTAATGCCACTGCATCACAATTTTCAAGAATAAATCAGTTTTTTACCGTATCTTGGTATTTTAACTAGCCAAAGACTCTCTTTCTCTCTTTGCATTCTTAGTAATTGATGAATCTACTCTAGTCTATACATAATGGGTAAATAGATAGAATTAAATCAACTTTATAAATTGCTTGGATAAAATATAGTTAAAAAATGATGCTTCTACAGAAAAATTGAACCCAGGATTTTTGGCTAGGTGTTCTGTTCCAATGCTTTACCATTCTACGAATTAATCCATTCTCAAGAGCATTCCTCACTCATAGTTTGGCACACCACTAAACTAAGGGCCAATGGTTTGATTTCTATGTCCAGGTCTTATTTTTAAACTATATCTAGTTTAAAGGAACCCTAGTGCATGGCCACACTGGTGGTCACATGATCATACACATCACTCTCATGCTATACTGGATTTCCTGCTACAGCGAGATCAAGGTTTGATTCCTGGTCGGGTGTACGAGTTCACCCCCCCCCCCCCCCAACTTTCTTCCCTCACAAATGTGGGTACATTTCCTACAAAATTCTACTTTCCTCACATATCCAATTAGACCACCATTAGGAAACCCTCTTTTTGATTTATGAGGTAGTTATTATATTTGGAAGAAAGTACATGAAAGGTAGATACAAACATATAAAAGGTACAACCCAAAATGACAGTGAAAGATTTTCTAGGTGAAAGATCTGCTGTCCTACCCATAACCTCAAAATGTTAGTAGCTTGAAATCCAAGAATAGTAACATAGGATCAAAGAAATCAGAATAAATGTATTAAAAACAAATATATTTGTTAACAAATGGTAAAAAAAACACCACTAAAAACTATTTTGTTAATTAAACATCAATTTTAAAGTAAACATTTGAACTGTTCTCTACAACCCTCAAGTTTAACAGAGAAACAGCATGAACAGCCGATTATTAGTTTTTTTTTTACTACAGCTCCATTTAAATAGATGATGCTTTATCATTATTGTCAACTAAGGTAACAAAAGAATTCAAAATATAATAAAAGTTATTTTAATAATTTTTAACATTAATACTTTCCACTTAAAGTAAAAATTTGACTGTGCAAAGCTATTTTTGTGTATAGTTGAGAAAAATCATAGTCTAGTATAGTCTAATATTTGTCCTGCCTCTATAGGTTCAGTTATCTTTGTAATTCAGTACTGTCCTTCCTACCAGAATTATACTGTAGAATTACTGATGAATATGGTGTGTAAAGGAACTGAAAAAGTAATAATCTGTATTTTTAGTTTTAGTAGCTTTTGTCATTCAAACTTGCTATTATTCGAAACAAAGGTCCACTCTCCTGAACCTAAACCAGCAGTGTTAGATCAGCTCGAGCCCAGGAATCTGTAATTTTATTAAATTTCTGACAAAAGTGCACTTGGAGTGGGGTTTAAATACAATGATTTCCCCAAAATCCCCATTCTCTCACCAAATGAAATTGGGTACATTTCCTCAAAGTTAACCTTCCTTAACCTGTGCTTCTTTTAATATAAATTGTAAACGTCCTGAATGGGCAGAAAAAATGTTTTCACTAAAAAAATATAACAGAGTTCAAACCAAAATGCCTCTTTGAGAAGGGCTATGTTAGCTCTGAAGAGCAAGTTCAAAGTGACTGATGTCCAAGAATAGCTTATGTGTGTGTTGGACCCATTTTTATTGAGCTTCAAATAATTAGTGTGTGTCTATATGTAACATGAGATATAATAGCCCCAAAAAATACGGTTCAGGCCACCACACTCATTTGAAAGTGAAGGACAACTCTATCAAGTGAGTTTGACAGCCCTTACCTTGACTTTTAACTTTAGTAACTTATTTACAACTAACCAGAATAAAGGTTTTTAATAAAAAAACAATGATTAAATTGGGAGACAATCCAAATGTTTCTAATTGAATGTATAAAGTGACTAGATATCTGTTTAGCCCTAGCCCCCCTAACCCTCAAAGTGAGAGCTAGTTACTACACTCCAGTAACAACAAAAAGGTTGTCAGGGCAACACCCTATATTCACCCGGACATAACAGATCAATATTACTAGGGCGGTGATAAACTTGACTCACCACAGATCACTTCAAGCACAAGTGTGAGACAAACATGCAATATAGCCAGATTACACTCCCATTCACATAAGTCAGTGAGCAGGGAAGAAATATGTCAAGGAACGTTGGTTCAATTACAAGAATGGTCTAAAATAGATTATTTTTTCTTATGCTCTTGTTTTTAATTTGGTATATTTTAACAATAGGGTTATTTGAGTTTACCTTAGCAATAAGGAGTGAAAAAGAAAGTTTAGAAGAATGACCTGTACTATTTTTGAGAGAGGATGGGAAAACTAGAGTGATAAATATCATGTAGAAAATCACCTGGCCAGTATCTTACTCCTTGCAAGAATTTGAACATTACCATAATTTGAAAAATTCAAATTTCAACCTTCCTATGATGATCTCTTTCATCTAGATACAGCCATTATTCTGTTATGGGATAGCCCTAAGATACTAAGACACCCTCAGGCCTCAGCGACGTCTTTTGATTGATCTGCTTCGATGGCCGTATGGTCTAAGGTGTCACTCTCGCAAAATACTAGATTCCCAATGACAAGGAGATAAGGGTTTGAATCCCAGTTGAGTGTAATGAGGATGGTTTTTCCTAAATGGTTTTCCACTCTTCCTCCATGCATATGTAGGTACACTTCCTCTAAATTCAACCATCTTCATCCCTAACACATTCGCATAATTAGTATGAATGTGTATAGCCTGAACAGGCAGTAGGACACAATGCTAAAACCCTCTTCCGACCCCATTCTGAAGACCCTACCAAACTGTTAAAAATTGTATGTTGATATGAATTATTCTTTATTACATTATTTGAAAGATGTTTCGCAAGCAGGTAGCTCAAAATTTAACTCCAAATATACATTTCGAAGTGTTAATACAGCTTGGTTAATGTAGCTTTATTTAGGGTTATGTAATTTGAGGACTTTGAAAGTTGTAGCCCCTTATGCAGAGAGATATTGTATTCAAAAAATTGAAAAATGACACCTGGACACAGGAATCAAACTCGGGACCTTTGGCTTAGTGTGCCAATACTCTAATCACCGATCTATCCAGCCATCGTCCTATACCCAGGATCATTCTTCACTCATATTTTAATCAGTACTAAAACATATATAATAAGTAGCTTTCCTGCATGGGGTTCATGGACTATAAGTATGTGACAACTTTTCGCTCACTTCTACAAAACTACACCTTTGAACACTTTTGTGTTCAATTACAATAATTTGAACAGTGGTTGACTCTACTATCAAATACTTTAAGTTAGTAAAATTAGTTGGGAGAGGGGGGGGGGGGAGAGAATCAACTTTGTTTTAAAATAAAATAAAAGATGGAGTGTATATTTCAATGTAAATGTTAGTATAAGTTTATATATAGCATGCGGCAATTGCATTGCTCAAGAAAAGAAAACATAAGGGAGGGACATTACATATCTTATTGTCTGTGTATTGCGTCTTACTGTTTAGACTATCTACATATTTACACTAATTAGTTAGGGATGAGGAATATTGAATTAAAGAGGAGAGAGTGGGAAACCATTCAAAGAAATAAAATATTCAGGACACCAGATCAAGATGTGAGCTCCAGCCTAGTCAACGGCAAACCATACTAAGCAAGAAAAAAGCCTTAGTCTGTGTGCCATTTCCCAACAAAGTTTATTGCCAATTTATTTGTAACTATGTAAAAGTTTATTTTCAAGCGTTGACAGACTCAAAGAAAATAATGAATTTCAAGTTTTTTTAAGTAAAATGTTTAATCTTTGTAGTTATAATACAGTACTAGAGTGAGCTATTGGTTTTTAAAATATGTCTCAAATTAATGGTTTATAAATATAAATGTGGAAATTAAGTTTATTTGCAAAAGTATGCTAAAGTGTGCCATGGAGTTTGGGAACCATGGCAGTCATGCACAGTTAATTAATTATCTTAAAACTACAATACTAATATTCATGTCATAGAGTGGATCAGTAATAATTTGTCAGTTTCGATTTTAACAACCAAGTCGGATAAAAAGTCAAAGACAAAATATTTAAGGAATTTCCCTTGGATTTAAAATAAGATGATCTCGGGTGTATTCTTCCACACAACAATTTTTCTTTTTATAAAAATTGGTCTTGGATATGGAAGGTAAAATTCATATATCAATATTTTAAGCGCACCACAGATTCTGACAATGTTGACTGTTAGAAAATGGGAATATTTTTACCAATTTTTAAATAAAACTCTTCACAATTAAGAACATTAACACATCCTAAAAACTTATTGAAACTATAATTAATATTACATGTAGGAACACAAAATTTTCTTGGCATTTTATTTAGTTGTTATAACATTATTATTTTTACCTTCAGTATGTAGGTCTACATAGGTCCATAGATTCAAGCCACAGTAATTGAAGACATCAACATGGATTTGTAATTAATTGAAAACTATTAATTAGCATACACCATAAGAAAGCTAAGGGTCCATAGTTTCAAGAATGGTTAATGATTAGTCTAATAATATTTATATTATAAAATTATTATTTTTATATAAAACATATATATATATATTTAATTTCTTGCAATAGCTCAGGTCAAAATTTATGTTTTCCTCAATTTTATAACTTATTAACAAAGAGTTATTTCCCATAATTTGGTTTGTTACCTTTCATCTAACTTTTGGGAGTATTCCCCCTCCCCCAAATTTGAAATTTCCTTTCGTAACAACTTTGAATTAAATTTTTGTTATTTTTGTCACACATTACAAGTGTGGATTTTGTGCCTCCTCCCTTACTTTAAGGTAATACATTAGCTCCTTTAATTTTTAGAATCATAGATTTATTATTAACTTAGAAAATAGTTACTAAAATTTGTGTTACAGAAGGAAATCACAAATTTTTGGGGGGTTAATAAACATTGTTTTAGGCCTACTTTGTTAAAAACAGTTTGTTTTTGCTATGACCTAAAAATTAAAATAAATCTTAACTCATATATAGGAATTTTAAAAATAATAATAATAAAGACTAATTTTGAGATTTTTTTTTTTTGCTGCATTAAAAGAGTTAGCAAAACTGCATGCACCTTATGTTTAGTTTCCCTCTATTTTTTATATTAATATGTTCACTGGGTGCTTAGCAATTGGTATTGAAATCTAGTGGAGATTGTTCAAATAGAGAAACCTTTTTGTAGTGTTTGGTTAAAAATGGACAGTAAATATTTTAGTTTAATAGCTCACTGCTCTATTGACAGTCCTATAGTCTTATGTCTTTTTCTTCTTTTCAAGCACTTCTTTCCTTATTCCTGATGCATTCCTCACAGCATGAATGATCTTTTTTGAAATTTTCATATTTAGAAGTCCCCGGCTGTAGTGGCTACATCATAACATTGAGTAATAAGGTTGTCCTCATGTAGGTTTTCAACCAGACATTCTTTAGTCACAGAAAAACTTCACTTAATGGCTGCATTGCTATGGAAGAGAACAAGAATTCTTTTAGTGAAATATTGTAGCTCCTGGGATGCATTTACTCTAGAATAAATATTCATGAAGAACTCATCAAGCTGATCACCACTTGAAGTGAATTGTTTAATGTAGTCAATAGCTTCTTGCTTTGATACAAAGTCCAAGTAGTCTCTTTTTACATCAGCTTGCACACTAGATAGTTGTTTCTTGTCTAGCAGGACTTCTAATACAGAAGTTATCCTATAGGTTCTAACAGATGGATTGAGCATGACTGCTGGAGAGATACAACTAGCACCCTTAACAATTTTGTAGAAGAAAGGACACTTATGTAAAAGTTTGTTGCAGAGATAACCTAGGAATTTTTGACAATCTCCTTTGAACTGAAGTATCTTGGTGTCTTTAATTTCCTTTCAAAGCTGTGATGCTACAAACCCAATATCTACAGTAGGAGTAATTTCATGTTGGATTGTTTCTTTAAATCAATGGCAAACAATTTTTTGGTAGTACTTACTGAATTCATTACATCTGCAAACATAAATGGCAATAGAGGTTGATTGCTCTGATATTCGGTGAGAAACTCAAGTGAAATTGACAGCATGAATCCCAACTTTGATGTCAGAGATTTTGAAGAATGCTTGTTAGAATAAAAATACTGTTTTAAATGACACTGCATTTTTGGCCAGGGACCAAGTCCAATATTTTTTTGCTCCCACTAGCAGATTTCACTCTGTCAACATGCTTCTTTCCCTTGGCATGAGATTGGATTGAAGATATTCCCATGTTACTAATATCAAAATTAGTTTTACACAAAGAACAATGGCCTTTACTTTTATCACAATCAACTTTTTGTAACCACATGAATCTTTAAACACTATACTGTCCAACCAATCATCTTTAAAAGAGGTTTTTCCTCCGGTCAAAATAGAACTATCAGTACTCTAAATAATATCAGGGCTCTCAAAATGCTTAATCCAACATTTCACTCAATGTAAAAAAGGCTTGATATTTTTTCAGTATCTGATTCAAAATTCAAGTATACACCAGTATTTCCAGTATAAAAAATAAAAAATCAAGTATATTTCCAGTATCGATAGACACCCTACCCTGTAAGGGTAAAGCTGCATAAGAAAATAGTTATGAACACTGCTAGAAAATTTGCAAATGCTGTTAGTCAACTTGCTAAGTTGTTTTTTGAGCTATATATTCAGTTTCTTGCCTACCCCATTCAGGACATGGAAATTTCCAGGAAAATATTGGAAAATGAGAAATTCTATAACATTTCTATGCCTGGAAGGAATATTTTAAAATCCCAGGTTTTCCATGACGCTTAGGAACCCTGTAATATATGTGCAGTTTAATAAAAGAAATATATTTGTTTGCTTTCAAACAAAGCAGAACTTTTCCTTTGATCACACACATGCTTCTGTTAAAGTTATCACTTTTCTTTCCTTCCCCAACACTAAGAATTATTTTTTTTACTAAAAAACTATAAGCTTATAATCATTGTACTTTCGATAAAACATAGTATGTTATATTTTGACTTTAGCAATAATATCAACATTTTGCCACTTTCTAATAAATGTCTTCCTTCTGTAACAAAATTAATAATGTGGCTTGACTATAAAGCATAGATAGTAGTAAATTATGTGATACATGCATACTATGCTCAAATGTATCATACAAAACAGATAAATCACATGATTAATGAAATTTTGCACAGCTAAACAAGCTAAACTAATAAACAATAGCTACAGAGTACAGCTACAGTGTAGTTAGTTGACTAGCCCTTACTGCGGTGTTGCCAAACTTTAGTATCGCTTGCAAATTTGTACCCGGCCTGTTACTAAAGACAACCTTGATTTTGAGCCTAGAGCTTCTTTAACATTATATGCCAATTTAATGAATGAAGGTTTTTGTTTCAAACTACATTTAAATCTAGTTTAATATTTGTATCTATGAAACATGTTATGAGGACTTTTTTTTTTTACTATAAAAATAGTTTAATTATAGCAACTAGTCTCAATGACTAGAACTAGCTTTAAAATAGAGCTTGAATTATTTTAATACCTATCTGTTCTGATGTAGCCTTAACTCAGTCGGTAGCGTGTCTAACTATGAGCTAAGGGTCCCAATTTTGATTCCCGGCACGGCCGAAAATTGATCTGTGATGAGAATATGGGTTTACTCTTTCACATTGATAGATTGACAGTCGGGGACAGGATGTTGTACTCATCCTAGTCTTTAAGTTAGATTATGAAACATATAAAGCTACAACAGACCTATCCAGCAAGTTGTCAAAAAACTGTTGAATATTGCCTAGGCGAGATATTTTTGTTCATAGGCCCTGGGCACTTTAATTATAACATTTCTTATAAAAGGGGTAGGTGTTTTAATTTATTTTAGCCCTTTGACTGGGAATGTCAATTACCATGTTTTACTACCTATTCAGCTTATACATATTACCTCTAATGGGGTATGGATGAGAAAGAAAGCATTTTAGAAGTAGTCTACATGCATTTAAGTGGAAAGTGAGCGGGAAACCATTGAAGAAAAACCACCCTCAGTAGAGCCAAGTGAGATTCAAACTTTTATCTTCCGGTCATCAGCGGGCCAGTCTAAAACGATCATTTGGCTACTAAAGTGGATATGAAAAAGTTGTTTTAATACTACATACATATACACACCTAATCACGCCATTCCTTTATGGGATATGTGAATATAACTCAAAAAACCACTTTTACTTAATCCATAATCTCTAACTTTCTCCACACTTCCCTATCCTTGCATACTCCCTTCACTTCAACAACATTCATACACCAAGTTATATACGCACTTTTATTCTTATAGCTCTTAATGTTTCTCTTTTTCACACATTCATCTTGTACAACATTTAGTCACGTCTTATATGACCTACTACTTCCTTTTAATCCAAACACTTCACCTTCATATAGAGTGTAGAGTTATCACTCGACCCATACTCATCCTCTCAATATGCCCAAGCCAACGTAAGACACTTCTTTTATATATTGACCTATTGGATTCCCTTCTCAAACTGCACTCCTTCAGCACCCATTCATTACTGACTATGTCATGTCCATACAAATTTTTCCAAATACATTTCTTAGATATTTCATTCTAACTGCATTCACCTTGCACTCCTAACAAATCCACGTTTCACATCCATAAACAATGTTGGTGTTAACACACCTTTATATACTGCCATTTTTACCTCTTTCGATACTACTTCATTCTTTGCAATAGTCCATATGCATCCAAATACTCTTTGAGATGCATTCCTATGTCCGTGTTCGATTTCACCATCCTTTCTTTATTACAAAACATTCTGCCCAGATACACAAAATAATTCCCTTGTTCTAACAGTTTTTTATTTATACTGAGTTGACAATCATTTCCTGATCCCTCCTTATCAAAAAACCATATCTTAGTTTTGGAGACATTTATACGAAGATCCATTCTTTCACCACATTCAAACGATTTAATGCATTCTGTAAGTCCCTTTTATTCTCAGCCATTTATACTGCATCATCTGCATATAACAGCATTCTCACATTCCCATTGCTCATTTGTACACCAACTGCATCCTCACAAGCCCTCAGACACCTATTCATGAGAACATTAAACAACCATGGGGACATAACACAACCTTATCTAACACCTGTTCAATACCAAACCATTTGCTCAAAGCTCCATCCTCTCATGCTTTATTTCTATCATACAGCACCATAATTGCATTTAATAACCATGCATCCACAATATACTCTCTAAGAACATTCCATAATATACTCCTACTCACCCGATTGTATGCTTTCTTTAGATCAACAAATGCATAATAAACTTTCTTTCTTACTGCCATTCATTTCTCAACAACTTGTTGTAATGCAAATACCCGGTCTACGCAACCTCTACCTGGCATGAAACCACATTGCAAACCTCAAATCCTGCCAGCAGTTATTTCACGCACCCTTTCAATTAAAAATCTTCCTAAAACTTTGCCTGGAAAACTCAACAAACTAAATGCCCTATAATTCTTATATTCACTTTTACTTCCTTTGCATTCATACAAAGGAAAAATGACAGCATTCTTTCAGTCATTATGTTCAAAATCCCGGCACACAAATTGAACAACACACTCTGGCAAGGAGTACCATGCCTACACACTTGTGAGCCCATCTATGACCACCACTTTGCCAATCTTTAACATTTCCATTGCCTTTAACATTCCAGCCTCGTTAATTCTTTCACTCCTTAAGGTCATTTTCTCTATTTACTGTTACTTTCTCCACATTTTTGCCATAAAATTGTTCAAAATACTCTCTCTTCACTCTCTTATACCATTTTAATCCCAGATAAGTTCACCGTGTTTATTCCAAATGCCATAGGTCTTTCCTTGCACTCCTTATTTCGTTCTCTTTACCCACTTCCAGAGCAGCTTCTTATTTCATTCCAAATCATACTGTATTATTTTCTTCTATTAATCTCAATTGCATTTTACTCATCTTAATATTTTCTTTGCATTCATCTTTTTCTCTTTGTATACACAGTCCCACAATATCTTATGTTCTGCTTCACTCTTCACAACAATCATTCGTTTGTGTGCTTCTTTCTTTTCTCTCACAGCTTCTTTAATCTGTTCATTCCACTATGTATCTCTTTTTAAGTTTCCCACCACTGCGGATCCACACACTCAGCTACAGCCTCTTTTATTTTGTTCCAAGCATTTTCAATATCATTAGTTTTTATTTTGACATTC
The DNA here is from genome assembly GCA_039000515.1 of Timema cristinae. Taxonomy (NCBI): domain Eukaryota; kingdom Metazoa; phylum Arthropoda; class Insecta; order Phasmatodea; family Timematidae; genus Timema; species Timema cristinae. The sequence continues at coordinate 78,717,608 of JBCFYV010000012.1, forward strand.
CATTCATACTCATGTAAAGTTAATTTTTCTCTCGGCTATCTTTCATATTGCGTTTCCACCTTTTAGCCTGCAACATTCCCACTTACAATCTTACTTGCTTAATACTCTTGCCCTGCTTCCACACAAAATTCCTACCTTAGAAGTCAACAACTGAGATCACTAGGAAGTGATTTGTTTCACATTCAGCTCCACGCACAACCCTACTATTATTTACTGACCATTTCAGTCTCTCATCATACACCACCAAATCAATCGTCATTCTCAAATTGCCTCTTTGCCATGTATACAAGTGAATATCATGATGCTTAAACCCTGTGTTCGACACAATTAAACCTTTTTATAAACACAGGTTCACTAATTTATTACCATTTTCGTTCACCCTGACATCACCATATCTTACTAACACTCTTTCTGAATTATCTCTTTGGATCCCTACTCCCCACCCATCCATTAATATCTCCTAGCAAAATAATTCTTTCACTCGGTTCACATGCATTCAAGAATTCATTGAGATCATTCCACAACTCCACTCCACTCTCACATTCTCGCCTTTACCCACCCCCCTCCCTCGAAGCATGGCCAGCAATCAAAACAGATACCTATTTTCATGCGTACCATAGAAGTCTAGATGACACCAAACCATACATTCTCACAAACAGTTAGTTGTTAGACTACGGATTAAACCTACATCCTTTTACCCATTCATCTACAGCTGACCATCAAAAATCAAAACCAATTTGATTTTTTTTTTCATTTATTAAAATAAAACTGTAAATCGACAGAAAAGCATTGTGCCAGTTTTGTGGCTAATTCTAATAGCCTAAGGCCTTAACGGCATTTGTAAGTCAGTAATCAGAAAACTATATCAGCCTAAATTATAACTATACGGCATTCACGATAGGTTTTTACCTGGATGGCAGTTCGAAAATCATATGTTTAGGTTTTAGGTTGCCAACACTTGTAAAAGATCACAGTTTTGTTATAAATGTAAAGATCTTTAATTACCTTTTATATATTACATTTAAAATAACGTAAACTTAAGTTTTCTCATACTATTTCATTTTTTTAAATAATTTCTTTTTATACAACTCGAAACAATATTTTAAACATAATTAAAAGTACTTATTTTTCGTTTTGAAACATTTCTGAATTTTTTGTGTAATTTAGTGCACACAAAAATATATTTTAATACAGGCATCATATTTACTTGGAAAAGAGAAAATTGTTGTCATTTTTTTACAAACAATAAATGATTTTATGATTATTTTATCGTATTTTGAAATATTTAACTGAATAAAATATTTTCATCAACTGCGTGTCTGCATCATTGTAAAAAACTTGTTTACCGTTATGTTCAATCATATGGTTTAAATTCGTCAGTGGCCATTTTGAAGCTATGTTCGTTAGAGGTTTTTGTAAAAGTGGTGTTAATCATTTTTTTAAGGGGAATAAAACTATAAATAAACTTTGTGTCCGACCTCAAATAAATATATAAATAATATTGGCCTAAATTACTGTGGTTAATTATGACATTAATATATTACCATCTGTTTTCATTACGGTCATCCAAAGTGATGGATGTCAGCTGTTGGCGTAGTGATATATTAGGGATTACTTATATTAACATTTAGTGCTGTGATCCATTTAAACTTAGCTCGTGAATGACTTATACATATAATGGCGCGTCTACAACCAACATACCTGCTTGTCGGACTCGCAATTACACAATCACAAATACTCGTAATTATGCTTTTATTAAATACAAAATAGACTGTCTAGAATGAAAAGTCGTAAGACGTAATTTCAACCAATAGGAACAAACATCAACGATGACTATAAAACTCATATTCATATTGTTTTCAAATAAGAAATAAATATTTAAATGGTTAAATGCACATTATTTTAATTGAAAATCCTGTATTCATTACTGTACATTTCCAAGCGTTGTTGTCATAGACCAAATAACTTCATATTATTTGATTTTAATAGTCCATTCATATTGGTTTTTTTTTATTGGCTGAACGCATGCCAACGCAAATAAATAAACGCAAGATTTGGAGAATGTTCATCTCCTCCCGACAAGCGGGTCCGACAGTTCCGACATACGATTATAATTGCGTATGCTATTGTAGACAGACCAAATTAAGTTATTGCGTTGTTGCGAGTCCAACAAGCGGGTGCGTTTGGTTGTAGACGGGCCATTAGTCCTTAAAACACTGTGAATTTGGTTCCACACCAATCTAGAGTGTAATTAATATAATTATTATTAATGCTTATTGATTCATAAAACTTATCATTAATGTATTTTACTTACATAATTTTAATTTTGTTATTTTCTAATTTGTTGACTAGCACAACACTGTTAATTTAGAAAATGTATAACTTTTAAATCGTTATCTGAAAAATATTATGGCATCTTGTATGCCATTTAAAACAAATGACAAATTTATTGTTAATAACATTTATGCAGGGTTCGCAAACACATTAATGAATGGAATATTTCTTAAAACTAGGACTCTGCTCTAGCATACAACCAAACATTATTTTATTTGGAAAAAAAATTATAGATAGAGAGAAAAATACATATAATATAACAATCCTCTGAAAATCCTTCAAGACACAAGACGAAGAATAAATGGTTTCACAGTGGTGTATTCTCTGGATATGTTAGTCCTGCACCGCATATCCATAATGATATGGATTCGTTTTTTAAATTCAATGCTTGTGCTAACTGTAAATACTAATGTTTAAATTGTTAATAAATTTACATGTAATAAATTATTAATTTTAAAACTTATATTGGTTCATATTCCAAGAATGCTGTGTTTTAAGTAATTCTTTTTCCAAAAAGATCTACTTAACACAATATAAACCCTGGGTTTGCTGCTTGAAAACCGCAAATCAAGCTAAGGAAGCTTTAATGACCTTGCCCAATGTCTATGGAGTTGCTACACATTCCCTTTCCGCTCGCCCAAAAGTCAATGGCCAATGAGTTCAGGTGTTTACACCCCAGGTCATGCTGTTCATGTATAGCAAGCTAAGCATTGTGCTAACTATTGAAAAAAGATTCAAGATCAAAATGTTGATGTATTAAGCTGATTTAGTATAGTTTAAGTAAAATTACATAATGCATATATATATATATATATATATAATTAATTGTAAATAATTATATATATATATAATTAATTGTAAAATAATTTTATATATATATAATTAATTGTAAATAATAGTATACGGAACAAGCTTTAAATTATACACTAATTAAATACATTGAGCTATGTTTAGACATATTAGTCATATGTGTTATGTATTTGGAAAACATATTTATCCACTCTTCCAAATTTCAGTATTTCAGCACTGGTAAATTGAGGAGGGAGTGGGGGTGGGTAACGAGACTACTTTAACCATTATTGACTCGATGGTAAGTCTTGTTTTTCTTTAGTAGAAAGTATTCGTGGAGTTTTAATAGTGTTATTTTTAGTTTACATTAACGACTTATTAAACATTGTGATTTTATATAACTATACATCAAAGAATATCAAAAGTCAGGAGTGAAATCTCACAATTTCAAGATGATTTAGAAGTAAAAGATAAAATAATATATATTTTCACATAATTTACTCAATCAGTGGTGCATTCAATTGAAGCTGTAACAAGAATAAAATCTTGATGGAAAGAGTGGGTTTGGGATTACACAGTCCTTGACCCCTGAATGCCGAGAATATTTAAGAATATTAAAATCTTTTATAAATTATTTGTATTAGTATTATAGTAATTGAGAGATTTAAATAATTCAAATGGTATCGAAGCTATTATTTGTATGATTTTTCAATTGATAATTTTGTGTGTAACAGTAAACCTTTTGAATATTAGGCTTAAGTCTGAAGCCTGGTCTTAAAATGTAGCCTATACATTAGTCACATCTTCAATGCTAAATATTTTAGCTATACTTCATATTATTAAAATTTCTATTAAAATTATGTGTGGTGTTGGGGAAGAGGTAGGTCAAATACCATGTTTGACCCTCTCCACCTGGGGTGCACCACAGCTTACAGTAAACGATATGTGTAAATATCTTAGCAATAAACCAATGATGTAGCGATAGAGGACTAATAGTCCGTAATAATCTCCCTATGTTAGTGTTTACGCATCTAAATAGCTTCTGGAGCATAAATTCTCAAGTTGGGAGACTCATTCGCTTCCCAGCAGTGTGTGAGATGAGTTAGGCTTTAAGAAATAGTTTTAAATTTCAACGTGAGTTGGACAATTCACCTGAGTCCCTCTCACCAAGATTTGATGGACGCCTGATCCATGTACCACTTCTTTTTACTCTTATTATGATTGTTTGCTTTAAGTATTGCTAACTGTGTGTTTTTAATTACACTAGACTAATTTAATAGGATTTGTTTCTCTTATGCATTCAGAAATATGTCCATAGCACTCTTAGCCCCCTGACATTAAAATGTACTTAAATTCCTAACCATGTAGATAGCATTACAATTTGGGGACCGCCTTTCTGTCCTAGTGGACAGAGTTTCTGGCTACGGACCCAAAGGTCCCAGGTTTGATTCCCGGCGCTTCCAGATTTTCTGGAATGCAGTGGGTCTGAAACGGGGTAGACTCAGCCTCATGTGGATAAATAAGGAGTTACTCGAATAAAGTAATAGTGGCTCTGGTATAGAAAGCCAAGTTTGATGGCTGGAGGAGTCATTGAGCTGACAATGTATACCCTCTATCTGTAAGAGCTGGCACTAATTTGCCAAACAGTTTGGTAGGTAGCCACTCGGTAGGTATAGCCTGAACGCTGGATGACACCATGGAGTTACTATTATTACATTTTGAGTAGATGGTAATCATCGCTATGGATAAATAAAAAAGAGAGTATTTGAGAGTAGAGGGGGCCTCAAAATTTCCTAAGATGGCATACGGTTAAGGGGAAATAATAAATGTTCGAGAACCACTGTTCTATAGGCACACACCTTCAAATATATCCCTTGAAATAATCCCATAACTTTCTTGGACAACGGTGGTTAAGGGTTCTCGGCCCCCAAATCTCCCCTGCAACTCTTAAAGTACAGAATACCTATTAGTTTTCTCAGAATACGCCACTGGCCTTCAAACTTAATAGGCGAGTTTTTGTGATTAACTTGGTTATGCGTTGGTATCGAATGTTTTCAACCAAATGGTTTTGGCCAAGGTGGATCGCGATAACAATTTGTAGAAGTTTTTCTTAAATAAATATGGTGGTTGGGGTGGAGTAGATTTAACAGGCTTATAGGAGAATAATCCTACTATATCTACTGCAAATCGATGGAAAATGAGCTTTTTAATTTTATTCTTAGCTATGTTTGTGCTTATTATGACTAGTCCTAATATTTACACAACATGTCATGCCAAACATAATATATTTCTAAAAATAACCTTAAGAAAACACGAGGTACCTATGTAATATTAAATAGGCCTAGATAATATGATACTCCCTTTTATACATTACTAAAATGTTTTAAGTGCTTACTTACTGGCATGCATTTCTAGCTAGGAATTTGTGTCCATTTTAATTTACAAAAACTTAAAATCTACTGACTACAAAGTTATACAGAACTTGTTTAGTAACTATCTAAATGTCTGTGAAGTTATAGCGTAGTTAGGAAGACAGATTTAAAGTATAAGACATGTTTATGTTGTTGTTTATAACACGTGATGTTATTCAATAGTCATATTCATACATATACGTTTATAATATATAATCCTGTTTTCTATGCGAATAAAGATGGTTGTACCTACTCTGTTTATTTTAAACGTCCGTGTATTTTAACGCTATTTTTTAACCATTGAAATAATTAAATATCTAAATAATAGAGTCATAGTCAATTTTTAAACACACAATTTAATATCCAAATAAAAACCACCCTTAATTAACCCTAGACGTGTACTGAAGGGGAGAAAATGAGGGGGAAACACGTACCATATTAGCCATTAAGGCCTACACATAATAACTTACAAGACGATAAAACATAGGTAGGCCTAGAGCTATTTTTCAATTACTAATAACTATTGACAACTAGAAATGACCACTCCGAATCTCGAAGTAAAACCATTGAAAATAATTTTACTATTTTGAATAGGAAATGAGAGCCTGTAGGGCTAAGCCTTAATAGTTTAAATAAAAGTCGGTAACAGGAATCAAAAACTTCTGCCCCACCTTGTACGACAACTCACAAATCACTCGGTAAAAGCTTGCTCAAAAGAAACGTTGGTATCCCAAGTTAAACAGCTATATTGAATATAAGGAATAACTTCAACATAATTATTTTATTACCATCTTGGTGTTAAACAGGGAGTAACTAGTTCTTAAAAATGAATTAAAGTTATCGGGATTGAATACGAGTCAATGTATTGGCAGTCTGTCATCGTACCATGTACATAAATGTGGTACAAACTGAGTCCGTTGAAAAGCACTGAAAATCTGTTATTAGGTAATCATTGGTGAAACATTTATTTATATACATGTGGGCAATATAAAAACCAAGAGAATCCATAAATAACTGTCCAAAGTTTTCTAAAAATAATAATGTAACCTCATTTGTCTAATAACAATTTTCATAAAACAATATGGTGAAATGTTTGAAAGTTAATGTGGACGTTAAAAATGCTAACCAGAAGGTAGACCTCATGTAAACTTTACGAGCACTTTAATGAGGAAGCTAGCTCTAACTGAACATATTAAAATCCAAAGTAGTGGTCGTTATCGTTTAACCCTATGTTAAGCTCTAACGAATAGAATAACATGACATTATAAGATTGGGTCTTAATCTAACAAAAGAAATGATGCTGTTTTGAAATTGGTGCACAAATTCTTTGCTCATTATTCGTAACCACACTTTTCATTATGGCCAAGGAAAGCATTACCAAACCGAGCTCTGGTATCGTCTTGATCATAAACATTTTGTTAACATCGATACCAGGCTAACCACGAAAACTTGCCCAATTATATTGTGGAGGTCTTACTTGAGCAATTTCTATTCTGTAATATTTTCTAAAAATCATGAGTTCAAGCTAGCCCATCCCATGTAAAAAAATATATGTAGCAAAATTATCTAAGCTCTTTTAGATGTGCTATAATAATTATACACATAAAATATCCCCACACATGAATATTTAAACTAAAAAGCTTGATTTAAATCCAACTCTCCATATATTAAAATATACAACAAAACATTAATCTGTTTCTGTCAGCCAATTACAAAACTGTATCTAGAAGGGGATTTGAGATTTCAACCTCCCCCCTCCCCTCTACACATCACCGAAATTTAAATTTAAAAAATACACTGCCTAACTACGGTTTAAAATCACTCTAAACAAAACAATAAAATACGAGCTGTTTGATCGTCGCCACCGTTGTAATGTTAAAGTACTTTTTTATTGTTTGTTATTATGTTTATTAGTCAAGCAACAAAACTGTGTAGCCTATGATAAAATATTAACAAGAAAATCAGTAAGTATTAGTGAATGTGGGGAGAGCTTTGGCAGTGGGTAGGTCTTTGAGATCAGAAAATAACAAAACCTTTCTATATGCGCTGACGGAGATATGTTAGTTGGCTTCTGTGCGAGACATGGCTTAATAATGGGAAATACCTGGTTTAAAAAAATAATAGTAGAAAAACTAACGGATAGGGAGACAGGAGAACAAATACATTGATTCATTATTTCTTAGTAAAAAAAAACTTAAGACAATTGGACAGCGTTACCAAGAGAGATTTTTGAAGAAGACCACAAGGTCGTGGTAGAAAAACTAGCAGGCAAAATTGAAACAATAAAGGAAAACAGGGAAAGGAAAGTGAAAGTATGAAAGCTAAAAGAGAAGGAAGTAAGGAATACATTTTTTAGCTGAAGTGAAAAAATGAATATATAAGAAAAAAAATTAAACAGTTGATAATAAATGTACCAACTTTAGACATACTATAGTAAATCGAAAAAATAGTTTGTGGAAAACTTCAGAGAAAATAATAGAAAAGATAAAACCATGGTGGAGTGACATAGTGAGAGAAAAAGTGAAAGAAAAGAAGAGAGAATGACAACATTGGCACAGAGATAAGAAATACGAAAGCAGAAGTAAGTACATGGACATTTTAAAAAGTAGGGTATTAAAATTTAAATAAAATAAAAATCTGAAAGAAATTTACCAACTCGATAGAAGAAGATGTATATGGCAACAATAGTATATGGATTTATCAAAAGAATGAGGAAATAAATAGTGAGACAAAAATGGTAAAATATGAAACAGGAGAGGTACAAACATAATAAGAAGAGATAAATAACAGATACAAAAATTACTTTTGCAAGCTGCTAAACGTGAGAAATGACTCCGTTGAGAGTATACAAGAGAGGGAACACATTGTAGATGGTGAAAAGGAAAAGCAATGGTAGTATATTAAATTGCAGTGGATATGATAAAGTCAGCGGGAACGGTGGTATTTCAGTGGTTATACAGGCTAATAAGATGCATATGGAATGAGATAAATGTTATCCAAAACTGGGGAATGGGTAGTATAATAATGATATTTAAGAGAGGAGGCAGAAAGGCGCGTGAAACTATAGAGTAATACACCCAATGTGGCAAGTAGCGAATATAATGGAAATAATAATGGAAAAAGAATCAGAGAGAAGGTAGAAAGAAAACTGCAGGAGGATTATATGGTTTTAGAAACGGGAGCTCAATTCTGGACCCAATCTTTTTATTTTGACAAATGATGCAGAGACAGTGGCGAAAAGAAAGAAGATATGGTGACGACCTTTATAGATTCGTAAAAGTAATACGACAGTATACCTAGAGGTAAGGTATGTTAAAAAACTACATAGCTAAAGCATTACTTAAATGTACGTATAACAAGTTCTACAGTTGTGTGAATACGCAGATGGAGGTAAGGAAATAAAAATAATGTTATTTGCAGATGATATTGTGATATGGTAGTGAGGATGAACGTGAAGTGCAAAAACAGCTGGATGTGTTGAATGAAAAAATTGTCAATATGGCATGTAAAACAGTGTTAGGAAGAGCCAGATGTTGCTGCTGACGAAAGGAGCAAGAGTGGGAAAAGGTATAATAACAATTGGAGGACAGAATATGGAAGTAGTGGAGGGCTTCAAGTATTCAGGGATTGAACTGATACAAATTGTAAGATTATATTTGGAGATAAGTAAGAGAATACAAAAAGAAGACAAATTTTACCAAATTGTATTGAATCTAATCTGGAACGGAGAAATGCAAAGGATAAAGTATATTTCACACCAATACTTACATACAACTCGGAGACCTGGGCAATGACAAAGAGGGATGAGGGATGAGAGTAGAATTCAGGCGGCGGATATGAAATTCCTACAAAGTATTTTAGGAGCGACAACAATAAATAGAGTTAGAAATGAAATGAAATTGGGGTGAAAAAACTAAATGAGAGAATGGATAGAAATAAACTGAGTTGGTTTGGCCATGTTAAGAGGATGGAAGATGAAAGACTATAAAAGCAGGAAATGGTGATAAAAATGGTTGGGAAGAGGTCCAGGAGAGGGCCCAGACTGAAATGGTTGAAGTCAATCAAGAACTGTATTAGCAGAAGAAATTTTGACTGGAACAGGATGAGTGATAGAGAAAGAATATGCCAAAATATACTATTCAAGCCCCGACCTGTCAGAGGCTGGATCAGGGTAAATGATTGATAATGAGATATGATGATGAGAAGAAAATCTTTCAACTGGAAACTATTTGAACAGTAGTTCTGAGAACACTTTGCAAATGAGTTGAAAAAGTAATAAGAATGAGTAAATAAATCATCAAAAGCGACTGTTGCGGATCATATGACTTGACATATTTATATATATGAAAATAGTTTTAAGTAACTTTATAACTGTCAAAAATGTTTTTTTCTTATATGAATTTAACTGCATTCTTTACACTATACAGGCTCGTCAGAAGTGCGAGTTGACTACTCAAGGCACAAATAGCCCCAACCTCTTTCTCCAGCCTTAAGGTCATGTTTTTTGATAACTTTGTGTCTCATCATGTTATATCTAAGAGTTATTTGGGTCAGTGTTGGTGGAACCATATATATTTATGGTGAAGGTGAATTGACACAAAAAGGGATTTGGTTTTTTTTACAGGAATTTCTACTACCTTACTGTATGGCAATTTTATACCAAGGGTAAAACTCAGAATTCAGGATGTCAAGGGTGAATGGTGGGAGGCCACGTGCTAACGGAAGGAAAAATGGTACCACAATATTTGTGGTACAAAATTAGCTACATCATGGTTTTCGGTAGTTAAGGGCAAACTTAAATTTATCTCTACTTTAATTCGCCTTCGGCTCCGGCATGTCTATACAAAAGATGACTTTATTAATCATTTGTTGACCAAGGTTTTGGTCTTCCTATTCTGCGGTTTGCCACGTTTCTGAATCATTAAAACGTTTATTTATGACGAGTACTATAGGGGTCTACATCAATTGGCAGGGGTAAATTACATTCATAATTATATTGTAAACTTTTCTTTACTAATGATTTGTGTTAAAATCAAACAACGTTAATTGTAAAAATGGCTGTTTAATTTCCTTCAAAATATAAATATGTCAGTGTAGGTGCGGACAAATATCGTCTCTGCTATCGTGGTGTATGTAAACTATTTTTAAAGGTGCCATATGTAAAAAAAATAGAAATAAATGTAAAAAAAGAATTTAGTTTTTACCTGTTTGTTAACTTGCATTTGTAATTAAAAATGGCGGTCTCCACGAGCAAAGTTGTTATTTTGGGAGAAAATATTTCCGAACCTGTTTTAAGGCAAGGTACGTATTAATATGTTTTTCAAAACATACTCACTTTTGATATTTACAGGACGTGGCTTAATGTTGTAGATGCATTTTTGAAAAAATAGTTTTAAGAATAAAAAGCTTGTATAACTCGGTGTAGGCCTATGGATCGTCTGCAAGCAACATACACACTTGTTGGACTCGCAATTAAGCAATCGCAAATGCACTCATAATTACGCTTCTCTTAGATACAAAATAATAATTATGCTGTCTACAAATACTATATGGTCAGTGGTCCGTAAGAAATCGATGCTACAATATCAGATTGCTCTGGCCATAGAGTCCTTATCCATAAGTCCTTGCTCTGTAGAAGTTGCCCAACTTTTAACTTTCTACTCGCTTATACGGACTACCAATTACAGCCGAGTAAATATGCGCATGCGCCTTGAAATAAAGATAGAATAGCAGTGATAGAATCCATGCGGACCTATTTCAGAAACATTTGTCTAAAAATCTAAACACCCTGGGAAGAGTGGTTTCTAGGAAAGTGTTTTCTGAGAAATACCAAGTTCTCAGAAATATTGGTTTTGCTTTTGTAGGTTCAACAACCCTATTATTTAGTTTATACTACATTTACTAGAGTCATTTAATTTTTTGTAATTGATAAATTATGGATACTACTGATTTTTAATCCAAAATATTAGTAGGCCTACATCTGTTCAGGCTATTGCAAACACTTATTATTTTAAGTTTGATAGTTAAAATAAAGATATAAATATATCTCTTGTGATTGTTCTTAACCTATATTTTAATTTAAATACTGGAAGTTTTCTAAACAAAGTTGTTTTTGGTTTTTTTGATCAGCTGACTGCTTGACGCATGCTCCGTGCTGTAGACTTATTTTATTTCGAATTATTTGATTGGATGAAGTCTCTTACTATCTCATTGGTTGAAACGGTTACGTGATTACGGATATTGAGACTGTAATTGCAAGTAGAATTTCTTATGGACCAGGAGCACGGAGTACGGACCTATGGATACAGTGTCTGTGTCTGGGCAATAATACTGAACAATCGGCTACTTTTTGTGTGAAAAAGCGAAGGTGCTGCGCTCTCATGGCCTGTGTTGTGAATAGTCTTGAGTTAACGTAGACTGCAATGGTTAAATTGTTTAAAAATTATATCTTTCTGATAGAATTATAATTACTATCCCAAATAATATGGCTGGTGGTATTTGTGCGATATATAATTGCTACAATCACAGTATTTCACACTGCTCTAAATTGTAAAAAACTTAGGAATCCTTGATGACAATGCAATGAGGCTTTTTGAAGCTGCAATACAGGCTTATCTCCTTAAAAACAATTACATTTAAAGAGTCATTTACTCATCTTTAAATGATTCTGGTAGATGAAAAGTTACCAAACTGTTGAAAGTTTGCTCACAAAGCCTTTATTATGTACAAAGATATTAAATCATTAATTTCTCAACACACAGCTGGGCCACAGTTTGTACATGCCTGGTATAAGGTGTCTCACTTGCAGTAGACTGGTCTGCCGTTAATGGGGAGACTAATCCCAGTCTGAACTGTAGGTTGTTTTTCCTAATCAGTTCTTCAATCTCCCCCCATGCAAATACTGGTGTAATTCCTCTAAATTCAACATTTTTCAATGCCCGCCTCAGCGGCGTAGTTGGTTAACACGCTTGTTTCATGTTGAGTTAGACTGCCGAGGACAGGGAGAGTGAGGTTCGAATCTGTCGGGTAAACTAGGGTTTTTTCCTAAATTGTTTTCCACTCTCCTTCCACACAAATGTGGGTTCACTTTCTCTAAATTCAACCTTTAGAATTCCTAACCCATTAGGATAATTAGTACTCAAGAGTATATTAGCGGGTAGTTAGACGCGGTGCTAAATTAAAAATATTTCTCATTCCTAACATGTTATCATTTGTAGTTTATAACAAATAGCACAGAACAGGTAATGAGATATAGTGAAATAATACAATTTAGTAAATTTTAAGGAAATGTCCCAAACTTGCGAAATTTAACCCCTACCCAAAATTAAATTCTCCCTACATCTATGAATCTATATAAAATGAATTTAGTGATATAGAAATTAACTAGCAAGGAGGTAAATCCCCTATCACCACCCTTTTAACTTGTCCACAATTGTATACCTAACAAGGGTGACCTGGCGGTCTAAGGGTAAGGTGTCGGACTTCTATGCTGGGGTCTGGGGTTCAATCCTCGGTCCCGGCACAAATTTATCTGATTACCAAACCCTTCCTTCACCTCTGACAAGACATCTTGTGAATGTGGGGAATGCCAGGCCTCCATCGTGGTTCGGATTCCACGTTAAACTGTAGGTCCTCCATTTCATCTCACAATCACCCTACCACTACACATTAGTGTAAGTGCGTACAACCCGAACGGGTAGTAAGACACGGTGTTAATAATAATATACCTAACAGTTGTATAGTAAAAAATTAAGTTATGTCAAATGCAAACAATTTTGGTGGTAAATTCATCTTTCCAGCTCTGCAAATTCAAAAATTCATGAAGGTAGAAAACAATATCAAAATTGCCCCTCCTCATCTAAGTGTAACAATTCGTTGGTATGTATAGTAGTTTAAGTAGAGGAGAACATGATTTATTAAAAAAAAAATCAGCGGGCATTACTAATAATGTTATCAGGGGCCTAGGACTAAGTATAAGGACCAGGTCTCCAAACCAAATAAAAATGTCGATAAAATAGCTTACAAAATTTTGAACTGTTAGGTGGGAATAAATCCTCACAAACTTCTCCTTTGTTAAAACAAATAAAATTATACATGGGACAGACAAATTTTATTTGCACTTATTTTGATAACTTTTTAAATCCCTATTGACGATAAAACGTACATAAATTAAACTATTTTAATATAATCACTGATATTTATGTGTCAAACTAGCCCTTTGAAAATATATTCTGTTATAATTAACTTTTCATTTGTGTGATTTTGAGTTTCGCAGTTAATATGCAACACCGCTAGGTAGCAGCACTCTAGTTATTCACACTTGTGCCTGTGTTATTACTATAGGATTGTCCAGTATTAGTTTCATAAGGTATTTGCTGTCTACAATGACGTAATTTCAACCAAAAGGATCAAACAGCAAAGATGACTACAAAAGTCAAATTGACATTAATGTTTTCAAATAAGAATTTAATATTTAAATTTTTTTTAAATCTTTAAATATCTATAATTGAAGAGCCTGTATACATTACTGTACATTTCCAAGAGCTGTTGTCATATACCAAATTAACTTCATATTATTTGATTTTAGTAGGCCATTCATATTGGTTTTTTTTATTGTATGAACGCAAGCCAACACAACTACATAAATGCAAGAGATGGACAATGTTCATCTCCTCGCTAAGTGGGTATGATTGTTCTAATATACAATTGTGCTTGCATATGCTACTGTAGACAGACAATATTATGATTGCGAGTCCGACAAGCGGGTGCGACTGGTTATAGACGGGCCAATATGAATGTTGAAGCAAGGGCTATACAATTTTCAATTTGCAAACACATGGCATAGTCACTCATACCAGGATCATGATCAACCTAACGTTCACATAACATAAAGAAACTAGTGTGTGACCAGTAGAGCTTGTATTTTTATCTAGTATTAACTTACAAAATATGTACATGTATCAAAATCAGTTAAAATATGTAACATTGATCAAACCTTGTTTGCCCTCGTTTACAATAAACACATAGACTTATATTATTGAACAAAATTTAATTTTATAGCTGAAAATTCATGAAGGAAGTAATAGAAAAACACTTTCTTAATTTACCCACATACAGTTAATCTTTTAGCTAGTTGTATTGCATTATTAGTTTGTTTTACACCAAGAAATTTCCCACTAATAAATAGACTTCAAATAAATGGTATTATTTAACCAGCATTTATATTGCTTTTGGCACAGGGTTTAATTTCAAATGGTTACACTAGACACAATGAATTGGGATAGTCACTTGTAATGGCAGTTACTGTCACCAATGATTATTCAAACTACCACTGTAGTAAAATTAGTACATCTTAACTTATTACTCAATTATATTTTTGATACAGGAAGTGAAAATGACAGTGACTCAGAATCTGGTGAAGAAATTAGCAGCTCTGACAATGAAGATAGTGATGATGTCAAGGATGAGTCCATCACTGAGTCAGAACAGGAAGTTTCAGATGTGGAAGGTAGCGAAGGCAAAATTGTTCAGGATACCAACCCTGGGTGGGCTGATGCTATGGCAAAGATTCTCAAAACTAACAAACCAAAAAGGAAAAAGTCAATTGTCCTAGCCAAAGCCAAAAAATTGAGTGATTTCAACAAGAAAATAAAAGTTGAAGACCCTGGCTTCGAGGTTGACGGAATAAAGGAAGAGAAACCTGATCTTGAGGATTTGGACACTAAACCAAAATTTGAACAGATCAAAAGACGGGTAAATATAGAATATATGTACACACTAATTTGGAGGAATCAATTAATTAGGCTAATTATAGTGTGACTTGGTTTGTGTGGAAAGGGAAAGAGTTTGGTCAGTGCTGTATTACATTCCTATTATTTATGCTTATATTAGAATATGTGTTGAATTGATTTTTTTGTTCAAAAATGTGAATGTTTCTTCTATACATTTTATTGCAACAAACTAATCATGTTATTGTGAAAAGTTATATCTTACAAAACTTATTCTCCCATGCAAATAAATGAACAGGAGTATTTGCACATTAAAAAAACTAAATAATAGTTCAGGTGCTTTGTAACATATGTGGGGGACTAGAAAGTCAAGGTTTGAATCTTAGCTTGGTGCATTTTGTATTTCCCATCTCCTCTTCATGTTAATGTGGAAGCATTTCCTCTAAAACCTAAGTTATCTTAACTTAGACTTAAACCTTGACTTTCTAGTCCCCCACATATGTTACAAAGCACCTGAACTATTATTTAGTTTTTTTAATGTGCAAATACTCCTGTTCATTTTTTTGCATGGGAGAATAAGTTTTGTAAGATATAACTTTTCACAATAACATGATTAGTTTGTTGCAATAAAATGTATAGAAGAAACATTCACATTTTTGAACAAAAAATCCTTTAATTAAGTTGTTAATAACCTTGGGTTGAAAGTGCATTACAGTACCTACTCTGACAGAGAAGCTACAAGATTACTCTTCAAATTAATATGCAGAACATGTTATCTGCAATGTCACTTTGATAGATATTATCATGGTAGAAGACAAACAATAGGTTTGTATTTTCGAAAATGTAGTTGTCTTCCTACATACTAGTCAGGAAGTGTTAATAACCTTGGGTTGAAAGTGCATTACAGTATCTACTCTGACAGAGAAGCTACAAGATATACTTTTTCAAATTAATATAGCAGAACATGTTATCTGCACATGTCACTTTTGATAGATATTATCATTGTAGAAGACAAACAAATAGGTTTGTATTTTCGAAAATGTAGTTGTCTTCCTACATACTAGTCAGTAGTAACATTTATAACAGGTGACTGACCGTATTTTATTTTATATTAATTTAATCTTGGCACGCAATGATTGGTTCCTGGTTTAGCCAGAAGTTAGGCTTTACATGGTGCAAAATCAGACAAAGTATGAGGAATATGTAGTCTACAGGGTGCTTTAAACAATGATAACAAAAGTCAGCGGTTTAAAACACACTGGCTTACATTTTTCATACCAGGTATTGTTACTAGTACTAGTTATTACTTGAATATATTGAAATAAAAATAATAAAATTTAAATAATAATTTAATTTATCTTTATTTAATTGCTAGCCAACTGCAATCAAGAACTCTTAACAGGTTAGCATTGAGAAAAAACAGATAACAAGGCTTACAATAAAATAAATACATTGCCTTTGTGTACAATAAATTACATTGATATAGGCCAAGGCTCCACAGGCAGGAATTTACTGCTTCAAAGAGCAGGTTTTTACTGCTAGAAAATAGACCCAACGGTAAATGATGGGAGGTGGATACATGCGCTGTAATCTCCTGCATCTGTCCAAAAAACGCAGCAGTTTCAAGGTCTTACTGCCTGAGAATAGGTATCAGCATCGATTATATAGTTAATTTGCTTGTTTAAGTTTAATTTTGAATGTCTCTATAGTTTTGTAAGGCATTTATTTGTTAATTAATATAGTTTAAGTTTAGTTTATATGTATTAATATTTAGGCTAGGTAGTTAGATACAATATATTTTTAGTGTCAACGTTAAATATACCTAAGTGTGTAGTGGAATTTGACAGCGGACTAATTTCTAAAGCTGAAAAAATATCAATACTAAAATAAAGCCATACACATATTAAGAGCACTCCTTCTTTGGGATTTCTGTTCTGTTAAAGAACTGTGCAGTGAAAAGCTGCACATGAAGCCATCCCACGGCTGCATAGCAGTTATTTTCCCACTTGTCCAAAAGCAGGAATTTTACTGCTCATGTATCCAGTTCAAAATAGAAGCCACTCTGGCCGTAAAAAAACACTCTTTTAAGCAGTAAATTCACGCCTGTGGAGAATTAGACTTTGTAACATAGTAATAACATAGAAAAAAAACAAGGAGTTAATCCAATAATAGCCTAATACCTAAAAAGTGTTCAGTCTACAATAAACAAACCGTAATTAATTATAAGGACACACCTTGAATAAATATATTTTATGGTGTACCACAGCACTAATTTAACTGTACAATTTATTCATTTTTTGTTTTTTAGATAAAGCTCTAAAACTTTCAAAATAACAATCCCTGTTTAAGTTTAAAACATTATGGGCATGTGGTTTTTTTAAACTTTGAATGGCATATTTAAAAGCAAAAAATGAAAGCACTAACATACATTTTCTGTCATAACACATACACTTTTAATATCCATGAAAACATCACATTTAACATATTTTTACTGCAAAATGTTTCAAGTTAGCTTCTTTTAATGACGATATAAGAACTGGAAATAAGACCTAAGCTTGACAAAATTAATGTAGGCCTAATAATACTTAAACTTTTTTTGTGAATTTCATACCTAGGTTTCACTGTAACGTCCTTAAATAACTGTTAAAGCAGTAAGATATGAGCAAATAACTTAAAATATAATTTATTTGGATAACAATATGTGCTATTAAAATAGTTATCAGTAATAACTATATTATAAGACACTACATAATGGTTAGTCTTGACACGCATCAGTGAGCATATCTGACCAACTCATCAATCTTGGCTAGTTTGCCTTTGGCAGCAAGGTAGAGGTTTAAATTCTTGTCAGGTGTAATCAGGTATATTTTGCTAAATGGATTTTCACTCTCCCATCTTAAAATGTAGGTATATTCACTCAAAATTCTACCTTTCTCATCCTTATTCACCTAGTGCAGGGGTCCCTAACCCTATGCCCGTGGGCGCCATGGCACTCGCCGAGCCTTTTGCGACTACCCGCCACTTTTTGATCACAGCTGAAAAGTTTTTGACTAATAATATTAATCTGTCACTTTTCTGACAAAAATCAAGTTTGTGTTTATCTCTAGGTATGCTGTTTTCAAGAAGTTGGTGATTGATATCCCCTCTCTTTCCAATCCCTCCCTCTCATTCCTATTTCTTTGGCGGCTCATTTTCAAAGTGTACTTTATTACTCGAACTATCATAATATTACTAATACCATGCTAATATTTCTATTTCCTTTGTAAATATTTTGGACATGGATCTATCCAGCTTTGTTGCCTGAATAAACACAAAATAAACATTTATTTTAAAAATGCACCTAAGCACCAAAATGGGGGTGAGTAGTTAAATATTTCCTTGTGTATTTATTTTGGTCTTATTAAAATTGTAAATAAAGCAGGTTTTTTTATCTATTGACATTGACCTTTGGTTTGGTGAAAATTGTTTCATTTGTTAAACTGGCTTTGGACTACTTTGCATGTGTACCATTTGCGTTATTTTATGTGTGAATTAAAAAATATATTTAAAAAAAATATTTAAACTCACAATTTTTTTTAATATGTATTTTGTGTGTGTGTTATTTGTATCAAGAATTATGTTCGGCTATAAATTTAGTTGAAAAAGTGATTGGTGCCTGCCGCACTACCGTTAGTTTTTAATGTGCTCTAAGGTACAAAAAGGTTGGGGACCTCTGTAGGGTAAATATATAGCTAACCCTGATGGGTAAACCTAGTAAGAAGTGAGGTATGTAAGAAAAATCTTATATAGTTATTGTTACACTAAACTATTCATGGTTTCAGAGAAGAGAATGGTATCTGCGAGGAAGAGTTAAGCCAAGTATCCTTGACGCGGATAGAGAAAAAACATTGGGCAAAATAGCAACCAAGTACGTACAAAATCACATGGGTTTTTCATATTTCTCTTTAGACAACAGTGAAATTGGGATGAGTAAAATAGTTATTTAATTTGTTTAATGCTTCATTAATGGTCACATGGTATAATTCACCACTCTTGTATTAGACTGGATTTCTGGTGTTGACAGCATTATCTGTAAGTTGAGGTCGGCTTTCGGGTTTGTTGGAGTCGGGCTAAACGTTAAAAGCTACTAGTGTATTTGGTATCAAACACTATTTCTTTGTCACTAGTGTAATTAAAATAACCGGTTTCTCCCAATATTCATAGGATATTATTCAGCTAGAACTAGAAACAAGTATTTGCGCAAAGGGAAGTTTTCTCATTCATGTTAGTTTGTAAGCCTTTACCTTGTTACAGACAATGTGTAGATTCACATATTAAACAAATAGCTATGATTTTAAAATGTATAGTTATAATATTTTGAATACACAAGGGAAAAAAATCTCTGTACAGTGCTTGGTTATGTTATTTTGACAAAACTAGTATCATAGACATTTATTTTCTTTTAGGGGTGTTGTGCAACTATTTAATGCTGTGCGACAACAACAGAAGAGCATTGACAACAAACTGAAAAAAGCGGGGTCGTCCATTCGAAAGCAAGAAAAGTTATGAAGTCTATTGATAAAAACACCTTCCTTGATATCCTCATGGGATCAAAAGGGGCCAAAAGTGAATTGGTGGATAACTCTGTCAAACAAGAGTCTTCATTTAAGGTAAGCTTTAATTCATGTTTAAACAGTGTCTGAATAAATTTTAAGATCACAAATGGTATTATTAACACACTACTGGCGAGTGTGTACAACTCAAATGGGTAATAAGACGCGTGCTAATAACAACAATAACTACTGGCAAGATTTTACATGGGTCTCAAGCGTGCAAGTAGGTGTGAAAGATACGAAAAGGGGAGGGGGATACGTTGAGGGTAGAAGTATGTTTCTTTCTTCTCTTAGGTATGAGACATTCTCAGCTGCTACCACAGAGACACAACATGTGCTACTTACCTTACATGTCTTCAAAAATTTCCATGCCATTTAAATTATTGCCATCATCACCCAAAGTGTTTTTGTTGAAGCTGTTGTCTGACGAATCATCCTCCAAGTTGATGATAATACTATTGGATACTTCATCAAGTCTTTGCTCCAATTTCAAGTTTTCTTCCTCAATTTTTTATAAATAGTTCCTTAGCAGTGCTCATATCAATTCTATGAGGTTGAGATTAAGATGTTATGGGAGTAGACATAGAACAGAATAATTACCCTACTTTGCTAGAAGTGTATCACTCCTATATATCTTAAATCGGTGTTTGTAAAGTCAAATAGTGAATATAATTCAGGTTAGAATATATTATTACTGAAGGGAATATTGTGTTGTTTCAACAAATTCACTATGGTTATTACCCTTCCTTCACCTCTGACAAGACATCTTGTGAATTTGGGGAATGCCAGGCCTCCACCGTGGTTCGGATTCCACGTTAAACTGTAGGTCCTTCATTTCATCTCACAATCACCCTACCATTACACATTAGGTAAGTGCGTATAACCCAACGGGTAGTAAGACGCGGTGCTATAATAATAATAATAATAATAATAATAATAACACTATGATTATTTTACGTGAAGATGTTGGTGCTGGGTTTAATTGAACGTTGTGCTAGGGTACGTTGTCAATAACTAGTACACTGTCAGGTGGCAAGTTTGGGATCGATTTGTTTGCTATCCATTTTTCATAGAATAAATATGTTTTTAAAAAGACAGCACCACACAGCTCTTCACTAGTCACTACTCCCCTGCATTACTTATACTGTTGACTTGTACTTGAACTAGCCTGTGCATACGTACATGCTGTTTTGCCACTGAGTAATCACAACCGCTTCATGTTAGACCTCATCAGCAATACCTTAGTGGCTAACATTCTACCTGGTGTTGCATGGGGTGAACACACAATGGGCCTAATTGTTACCCTTGGTAACACCTTTTTCTTTCAGACAAAAAAACTCATTTTATTTTTCCTTATCCGATTTTTAAATAACCGACTAAACCAAACCCGAATATTAAAATTCCTGCTTCAAGGTGCTCATGTTAGTACACATTAGCTACTGATTTTAAAATGGCATACCTCTGTATGCGATAAATATCGCGCCATGCTTATGACACAAAAACAAAATTTTCATTATATTGATATAGAAGAAGATACTGGAGTATAAATAATTGTTTGGATAAAACACACACAAAAAAAACCCCAACACAAATACATATATGAGAACAAGCTTTCACTGTCACAGACATCTTCAGGTCTAGAGAGAAGACCAATGTTCTTGGTTGCACTGCAAGGTTGATTGTCCTAGTACTTAAAAATCACTTATAGATTGTGGACGGTAAAAAACCAGCAATGATATAAGATCTAGTTTGAGCTTAAAATATAAATTACTAGAGCAAAAGAACAAATCTAAAAAAAAAAAAAGTGCTGATCATGCAATGGTAAACAATTGCTGAAAGAATTGGAAATTCCAATACCTTGTTTCCGTCACTAGCTGGTTAAAATTATGTTTTAAACCTACTCCCTTTCCCATTGGTTCTGACACAACCAGTCAACTGTGGTAAGCTCGGCTGAAAATAATAAATAAGCATATTATGCTAGGGCTTGGCACTCAGTTCTAATAAATTGTTCTTGGTTTTTATCAACAGTTCACTTTTTCTCATTGTTTTGATTTAAATATTTATTGCGATTTTTTTTAAATATCAGCTTAAATATTAAGTCAATTAGCCCTTTTCATTTGGTGTGGAAATGCAGAGCCATGACAACAAATCGTTATCTTCAAGAATTTTTATTGTTTTGCAATTTTCTTTTCGGAAACGGTTTGTTCAAGAATAGAAGCATGTTGATTAAGTCATACTTCTTTTTTTTTATACACACATCTTCTATAGTTTAACAGTGATCAAATATCAATAAAATTGACAGTTTTCAATAGAAAACTGCCGGCATAACAAAAAATAAGAAAATATAACAATTAGTAAACATTGGTACATTATGTTAGAAGTATTAATATTAATATAAACATTTCACTTGTTCTCAAGAAAATGGATATTTACAAACGTATAATTTCTCCACAAGACCTGTCAGGTAGCTAGTGCCATCTATGGTTTCTGTGATCCATCTTTTCATGTTGGCGCGGAAGAATACTTTGGTCAGCTGTGAAGCCACTCCATGCCTTTCCCCCTCCCACAAAATAGGTTTTAGACTTGCACTCAACAGGGCCAAAGGCCTTAAGATAGGATAATTTCTTTATTTAGAAATATTATTAGCCCATATAGATTAAACGAATAGATAAAATATAAACATAGAATTATTTATTTATTTAGAAATTTTATTAGCTTATTTATACTAAACAATTATTTTTAAACAGTAAAAAAAGATCCTCTCTACTCCCGCCCTTTGTCTCAATTACACTTACAAGATATTTTACTCTCTGTACCTTTCTCAGCTCTACTCCATCCATCTTTATAACTTCACTAGGGTTTATCCTCTTCCTTTTCATTACCGTCACTTCACACTTTGCCGTGCTAAATTCCATTCCACACTCTTTCACTTCTCATCCCATTCCTTTAGCTGTTCCTCTACCTCTACTTTATCTTCCCTCAAACCTCCTTCCCCCATCCCATACCATCATCAGCAAACAGCATGGCTTTCATTCTTTCCTCCCTGAGTTTCCTTGCCGATTTATTCATGGCTATTTCCATTACCATTACAAAGAGTAGTGGTGCGAGAGCACTCTCCTACTTCTCTTCATTTTTTATTTGGAACCACTTCGTTCTCCCCTTCTTTGTCTTCACAATTATTGCTATCCTTATACACACACACACACACACACACACTCTCTTTACTCTCATTCCTCTCATTCATGCTTTCTTTCCATCAGTTATTTTACATCAAAGATCATGTCTATTGTAGACCTCTGTTCTTTAAATCTGTGCTGATACTCTCTACACAGTGGCTTTCTTTTTTATTCTCTTTTCAAATAGCTTCTCATACATTTTTTGTACAATGGCACATCTGCTTTGTCCCTTTTTAATTTGTACACCTCTTCTTGTCTTCTTTCTTAAAAATCTGTACTATAATTCCCTTCTTTTAGTCTTCTGATACTATGTTCACCTTCCATATCACTCTCAGCACCCTGTATAAACCATTGTATTCCTGCTTCTCCTGTCGCTCTTATAATTTCCACAGTTAGTTCATCCACACCTGGTACTTTTCCATGTTTCACCTTATAATGCATACTCTGCTTCTTTCCATATGTGACCCACTCCCTCTTTTTCTGACAATTTTCATGCTCCTCTACTTCACTCTTATACCCTCCATAGTTGCTTTTCTTCTTCTCCTGATTTCATTGGTATTACTTCTTCATCCATCACTCTAGCTTGTATTTTCTCTTTTTTCCTGTTTCTTATCTGGCTTAATATAACACCTTCATTCCACATCACTTTCCAACATCTCTGTCCATTTTTGCATCCAATCCTTCCTGGATTACACAACTCATTTTTCACTCAAATGTCACTTTTCTCTTTTTATCGCTATACTCTTTTCTATTTCCTCATTCCTATTCTCAAAATTCCTGAATGCTTTGTTCTTCTCCTCAACTCTGTAATTTCACCAGGTTGTTTCCTTCCATTTACTCTTATCACTTGTCCTCCCACATACCTCCTCTGCAGCTCCCACCAAACTTTTCCCATTCCTTGCATCTCATCCTTGGGTATTAAGCTTATTTCCTTTCTTAGATACAGTTCTCATTCCTCTTCATTTTTAAGCCCCCACACCCTCATCCTTCTTGTTTTCCTACTTTTCCTCTACATTCCCATCCCATTATATCTGTCACCAGCAACCTTTAGTCACTATCTAGAGACACACTTGGTATCCGCTTAACATTTACAATCGGCCTTTTCATTTCCTTGTTCATAAATCTATTACATAACTTTGCTCCCCATTCCAATTGTATCTTGTAAATTTTACGGCTTTATCTTTTCTTCCTGTACCAACTGTTTGTTAACTTTATTCAATTTTATGTACACAGTTCCATTGACCTAATTTCTCCATTTCTTTCTCCTTATCCATAATGTCTTAATACTTCCTCAAAAGCTCTCTCTTTCCCCCAGTATCTTTATAATTTTTCCACAAATTTTTCTTTCTTTGTCAAGGGGAATCCAACCTATGATACATACACCAGCAGTAATGCCATTTGTTTTCCTTTGTCAATAATTATAATTTTAATAATTTGATCACTGATCCACACACCCTCCACTTCCCAGCCCTAGACCATTTCTCCTCCCTTCATCATTTCCCATCCAGTAAAAGATGAATTCTTTCCCCAGCTCCCGCATTCCACTCCTCTCCATGCAATCTCATTCAATCCTAGAACAACCATTCTCATCTTATCATCTCGACAATCTCCTCCAATCTTTCAGTAAGTGTGCCAACATTAATTTAATTTAATTTTATTTAATGTGTTTGTATGCAGCCACCAGTTTGCTCAGGCCAAAAAGTATACCACTAGTTGGTGAGATGAGGATTGAGTAGGAGAGGCTAATCGAGACCTACTGGGTAGGCTCCTTGTATTGCACTTCACTGCTTTGTTTGTACCTTAAATCTAATTAAGATGAAACATTATTTGGGCAATCCAGTATCATGAAATAGTGAAAATATTTTGAGTCGCCACAGTTTGTCCTTTCTAACATTTGTTTCTTTCTAACCAGTAAACAACACCCGCTTCATCCTACCTGAGAAAACTTTAAACAAGAGATGTCACGATACCTGTTTTTCTCTATTCCAATTCTTAAACTCAACCTCTATTCTCGATTCCAATTCTTGAACATTTTCTGTTTTATTATTTTTCCAAGTATTATTGTATAAAAAATCTAACATGCCTGATACCCTACTCCTCTCTCAATGCAAAACTTAAACTCGACCATTACCACACATGATTGCTTGAAACTTTAATCTCACAATCTTATAGATATTTACTAAACACACTAAAAGTCTTCAAAACTTAAATCAAATAAACTCAAAATTAATTCAATAAATTGTGGATTTTATAACGGAAAGAAGAACACATTTCACATGTTATAAACATTTCAAGTTGCCCACCATAACTGATCCTATGCACGTTAGCTCACCAGAAATTAGTGATTAAATTTTGTCAACGATATATCAATAATCTATTGAATTAAAATAAATATAACATTTTATTGTTCCATTTTTATTAACTATGTCAATTTTGTTTTATTTTATTAAACTTGTCTTATTCAAAGAACTAAATAAAACATTAAAAATTTGAAAACCACAAAGGATATAATTACAGAGAGCGGCCATTTTAATTTGATAGGAATATTGTAGCTTTTGATTTACACTTTGTGATATATCATTTAATGATAGATATATCGATATATTACAGAAAAATGGCATCCCTAGTCTATGTATTATATATCAATTGTTTGTTTAGAATCGATTCATATATTCTTACAGTCTCACTTAACTTTTACTTTTTAAAAAAGTGTGTAAAAGTTAAGTTTTTACCTCTTGATACTGTCATAATGTCAGGTCGTATTATATTCGAGACCATTTATTTTTAATGTAGAACACCTCAAAATGTTACGGTCGTATTATATTTGGGATCATACTATATCCAGGCCATTACAGTATATTTACAATTTGCTGGCATTTAAGGGAAGTGGTGGCAAAATCAATATGAGAGATAGTCGATTATTACCTATTTCGAATGTTGCCATTTTGTTTAGTTACCAGTTTTATTAAAAGTTAGAATCGAGTAGCAAGAATCATAATATTAAGATCTATTCTCAATTCTTTTGATAAAGTAAGAATCGAGGGTATCGAGGACTCGAGTTTGACAGCCCTACTCTTAACCGATAATACCATAGTAGGCCAATGAATGGATTGTTAATCGGCATCTGCAAAGCCCTAATAATTAGCTTATAATTGTGTTGCATACCTAAATATCAATAAAAGAGTTGAATTCAATATAAAAATATAATATACAACCAATGAATATTGAAACTTTGATGTTTAACAAATATAGTGTGACAATTTGAGTATGGAAGACTTATATATACATATATGACTAGATTGAAGATAAAATAAAAATGTTATGACATTATAAAAGTAAGACTATCTTACATAAAATACATATAACAAATAACATTTTAAAATGATAAATTAAAACAAATAGTTTAAGTCAATATAATAGTAAGAAATATAAATTGATAATATTATGGTTGCTGATTTGTAAGATTGAAGAATAAATTGTAAATTAAAGTTATATTTTTAATTATTGAATTCTTATCTGAATTTGAGTGCCCTTGTTCCTTTTTCTCAAGCTGGTATGAATCAGCTTAAAGTTGCTGCGACATGTTTCGGCGTAACAAATGACGCCATCATCAGGCTATATAGTAAAAAAAAAAATAAAAAAAAATCAAAAACAAATTATGGCCCAATCCAGTGTGAATTTTTAGACATGGAAATTAAACTGTTCAAAATTAATTAGGAACATGATATGAAGGATATAACCAAAGAAAGAAATAGCATATTTACCGTTAACGCCTTATTGAATGATTCCGTCTGTCATGAAGAATGAAACTGATCTTAGGGAGTGTATTAAAATCGTGTGTTTAAGAACTGGTTTCCTGATATGTTCTAGAAGAATTTCGTAAAGAGTCAAGGATAATGAAAAATGCTTGGTTGTAGTAACTTAGTGATGTTGTAGCGTAAGGATAGATAGATAAATTTTTGGAACATGAATGAGATGAAAATGGAAAATTTAAATTAGAGAAGGAGAATGACAAGTAAGGGAAATGGAGAAAGGGTACTAATCTTCTCGACACTGGCCCGAACAGGTCATTTACTACTATGGAAGGATGGGCCGGATCATATGGGATGTTATTTCATTTTAGTGTGTTGAGGTAGGTTTTTTAGAGTGTTGATAAGTGTTTGGTTTTCGAATTGGGTTTGTTCATTTAGGACATTTTTGTTATTAAGTATAGCGGTCTGAATGAATATATTTTCTGCGGTGTTCATGGTTGTACCTTTGTGAGATTTGTGTAGAAGCTTCATACATTTTTCCATAGGGTTGGTTGATGGCCGGATGTTTTGAGATGTTCTGAAAATTTTGATTTATTTCTATCATGTTTAAAATCACTTAAATGTTCAAAAAACCTAGTCGAAATTTGGCGTCCTGATTGACCTATGTACACGCTGTTACATTCACAAGTTAGTTGGTAGATACCACTGTGCTGATATTGGTTGATTTTGTTGAGATTGGAATTATTGATATGTTTTTTGATGTTGTTATTAGTACTGAAGGCAATATTAAGTTTATGTTTTTTGAAGATATTAATAACAAAAATGTCCTAAATGAACAAACCCAATTCGAAAACCAAACACTTATCAACACTCTAAAAAACCTACCTCAACACACTAAAATGAAATAACATCCCATATGATCCGGCCCATCCTTCCATAGTAGTAAATGACCTGTTCGGGCCAGTGTCGAGAAGATTAGTACCCTTTCTCCATTTCCCTTACTTGTCATTCTCCTTCTCTAATTTAAATTTTCCATTTTCATCTCATTCATGTTCCAAAAATTTATCTATCTATCCTTACGCTACAACATCACTAAGTTACTACAACCAAGCATTTTTCATTATCCTTGACTCTTTACGAAATTCTTCTAGAACATATCAGGAAACCAGTTCTTAAACACACGATTTTAATACACTCCCTAAGATCAGTTTCATTCTTCATGACAGACGGAATCATTCAATAAGGCGTTAACGGTAAATATGCTATTTCTTTCTTTGGTTATATCCTTCATATCATGTTCCTAATTAATTTTGAACAGTTTAATTTCCATGTCTAAAAATTCACACTGGATTGGGCCATAATTTTTTTTTTTTCTATATAGTCTGATGATGGCGTCATTTGTTACGCCGAAACATGTCGCAGCAACTTTAAGCTGATTCATACCAGCTTGAGAAAAAGGAACAAGGGCACTCAAATTCAGATAAGAATTCAATAATTAAAAATATAACTTTAATTTACAATTTATTCTTCAATCTTACAAATCAGCAACCATAATATTATCAATTTATATTTCTTACTATTATATTGACTTAAACTATTTGTTTTAATTTATCATTTTAAAATGTTATTTGTTATATGTATTTTATGTAAGATAGTCTTACTTTTATAATGTCATAACATTTTTATTTTATCTTCAATCTAGTCATATATGTATATATAAGTCTTCCATACTCAAATTGTCACACTATATTTGTTAAACATCAAAGTTTCAATATTCATTGGTTGTATATTATATTTTTATATTGAATTCAACTCTTTTATTGATAATTCGTTTCCTTACTACATTACACCATGTTTTTCATGAATACCTAAATATTTCAATAATATATTGGCATGTACTTGAGTTTTAATCACCATGCTTGTGTGCTTAGGGTGAAGTCAAAGATAAAAAGGACAGCTCATCAACCCCAGTGTGGAATGTTCTTCGTGATGACTTCATGATGGGAGCCAAGCTTAAGAACTGGGACAAAGATGATGACATGGATGAACCACAGGTCAACACTATAGAGAGTGATTCGGGAAGTGATGAATCTGGGACGTGATACCTTAAATTACCTACAAATTTATATATTGTTCTTCTTTATTTTTTAAATAAACACGTTGCTTTTTATTTAGTGCATTGTCTGATTGTTAAATTTAAGAATCTTAAATATAAGAGCCTGTTTGAAAGCTGGATTATGAGGAATAGTGTAATGGTAAAAGGCATAGCTATTTGAAAGGAGCACCAGTAATCCCATGGGCAGTATTATAACTTATAGGGAGGATATTCCCTCATCCATCCACAAGGGATCAGGATGCTGGCTACATTGATAAAGCTATCATGTTTTTGGTAAATCTTTCACAGAGGACTGCAAACAAGGCATGTTTTAATACCATGTCTATGAATGGCTTAGTATAAAGGTTATAGATGGAAAAAAAAAACACCTCTCCAAGTCCAAAATGGCAAGCTCGATTCCTTAAACATGTCAAAGCTCTTAGGAAAGGAAAAGTGGAGGATGTCTTCTACTTGGATTCACTCAGCTTGTTGTAAAATTAACATTCTATTCTAAACTTAAATATATATATTCTTATTTCAGAATTATTGTTTATTTAAAAGCAAAAGTATATTTGTAACCAAGTATTAACATCTATAACTCCTTGTCAATTAAGAGTTAAGTTTCAACTATCCTGCTTCAATCATTCATTGGATTTTATTTTAGGGGTGTGTGAAGTTCTTTTTTTTTAAATTCTAACTTCTAAGTGAAGTTCATTTGAATAATATTAAATACTCCCAAAGCTAAGGTGAAGTTTGAATATTTAAAATAAAAACAAAGTTGATAGAGTAGTGATGTTACATAATTAAATTATATAATTCAATGTTTATCATTTACAAAATGTTATATTGCAAACACAATTAACAAATGTCGTCCTACAATTATAAATTAAGCTACCATCACAACCCGTATTTGGAAGTATTCTAAATTATTGTCATATTAACATTTATTTAAAATGTACATAACAGCAAAAAATGATGGCAATTGAACCTAAATGTGTATTTTAACTTTAAATAATTTTAACACAAAATGGGTAATATTTCGGCATTGTTGCCTTTATCAAACAAAAAGAGAAAAGGTCAAGTATATTTCCTCTTCTCTTTTTGTTTGATAAAGGCAACAATGCTGAAATATTTTTCAATTTGTGTTAAAATTAGTATTTGACTACAAGATGTCACCTTTGTGCATTAGATTCTTCCCACACATGGAAATTGATGAACAATAAATAAATTGTTCATCGATTTCCATTATTATATTATTTTCACACATTGTGGTATTTGGGGATAGGTACAGGAAAAGCGAGAAAGTTTACCTTAATCATTACTCAGATAGCTTCTTTTATATGGGTCCCATCACATTTTTGCATAAAGGGTGCAACACGCTATAAGATGTTTGTTATATATTATTAAAAGATTTAAAATTAAACACGGAAGCAAGAGGGGAGAGAGTTAGGAAGGCTCTTGCAACTAGTACACCAACCACACATATGCGCATCACACTTTTTAAAACTAAACATTTATTTTAATTTATGTTCATAAATTAAAATAAATGTTAGCATAAATTATATATATTCATAAAGAGACAATATGGGTCAAATATCAAACATATATAAAATGGTTTGGATTAGGAGTGATAGCCAGCACACTTACCTTGGTGATACTGGAGTAGAAATTGTTTAGATAGAACACTAAAAAAACATACACATTTTTAAGGACAAGCTTTCACTGTCCCGGACAGCTTCATCAGGTTAAGAGAGTAGACATTGTCTGGATTTGATGATATATTGATGGGCCAGTTCACATCTAAGGCTATCGGGACTGACCCATTAATATATCATCAAATCCAGACAAGCCTCTAACCTCAACCTTAGGAAATTCCTCTCCTTACCATCACACTTATTACATTCAATGTCACAATAATAATAAAGTATGTAACACCATTTTTAGTTTTTCTAACTATTTATTAAAAGTGCTACCATCTATACGGTGATATCATAACTGAAAAACAGTCAACCTTGCAGTTCAACCAAGAACATCAGTCTACTCTCGTGACCTGATGAAGCTGTCTGTGACAGTGAAAGCTTGTTCTTAAAAATGTGTTTGTGTGTTTTTTTGTGTTCTATCCAAATAATTTGTACTCCAGTATCACCAAGACAAGTGTGCTGGATATCCCTCCTAGTTTAAACCATGATTTAGTCTAGTGCTTTATTCCAAATAACAATGATATATAAAATTAATTTTTAGGGAGGATCAAAAGTTGATTGAACAGATAGCATTAGAACTAAATTTTATGCCATTTTTACTGGTTTCATTTAATTGTCAGACCCTGAGCCAGTAACCCTGGTGCTCTTCATTTTGTGGGCCATGTTTATACATTTATAAAATACAGTGGTAGTAAAAATTAATAAAATAACAAAAAAAAAACTTTACCATAGAATATACTAGTTTATGATTAGTTATCTTTGTGATAATCACTAGGTGATGTTTCTTAGTAATTTATCATTTGCTCCCCATAAAAATACAGAAGAGATATATAATATAAAGTCCACTTATTGGAATTGTAATTAAATATTTTTGTTTTATATAGATAGACTATTATATTGTGTATATTCATATTCATCTAGTTTTACACTCAATATGATTTCTAGAATTTATTAAAAAAAAAAAAGCTTTCATCTTAAGCTGATAAGAAACCCATTTTCTCACAGCAAATTGCAACACGTCTCGCTAAGATGGAAACCAGCACATCAATATAGAGACAAAATCTAGATTTACTCGAGGTTTAAACCCAATATAATCCCAGAAAATTGGTTGGTTTTTTAAACTTTTTTTCATCGTCCATTTAAGGGTGGATAATTCTTGCAACACTGCAAATATATCATTATTTTAATTGTAACCACAATATTTGAAAATCTAAATTACTTCTTATGTGTACTATGTGGACAACCATTGAAAGCATGAAAGTTGCTGAAAGAAGCATACAATAGACTAACACAGTGGCTGACTATCTATTGTTGCTCATTGCTCTTGGTCAGGCTGCTTAGTTGACTCCTAAGTGTTTATTTACTTTTTTTAAATTTCATATTTAGCACTGCGTCTTAATACCTGTTTGGGTTGTACGCTTAATACTAATTAAGTTATGAGTTAAGAGATGAATGAGTTTGAATTTAGAGGAAGCGTACCCACGTTTACCAACCTTGGTGGTGTAGTTAGCTAATGTGCTAGTTTCATGTTGAACTAGACTACCGAGGATGGGGATATCGAGGTTAAAATCTCACTCAGGTGAATTGGGGCTGGTTTTTCTAAATAGTTTTCCATTCTCCCTCCATGAAAGTGTGAGTTCGCTTCCTCTATATTCAACCTTCCAAATTCCTAACCCAATAGTGTAATTAGTACTTAAGTGTATAACCCGAACAGGTAGTTTGATGCGGTGCTAAGTATTATTATTATTATTATTATTATTATTGTACCCACATTTGTGTAGAGAGATAGGGTAGAAAATCATTAAGGAAAAAACTACCCTCAGTACAGCCGGCCGGGATTCAAACTCTGATCTACCTGTCATTGGTAGCAGGCGCAGATTTAGGGAGGGGTCAAAGGGTCAGTTGACCCCCCTGTGAAAGTTAGAAAATTAATATAAAAACAAAATGAAAGTTCTAATTTTAGTAAGAAAATACAACAGAGACAAACTATACAATTTTTTATCTTTTTACGCGCAGCCAGGCCCACTCGTGTGTTATTCATCCACGTTCATTCATTGTTCGATATGACTCAAGCAAGTGTGGAAATATTTTTCATTTTCATATAAAAATATTTGTCATGCATAGTGAGTAATGAACATTGTTCCGCATAGAGACTGTAGACTACCACACATCAAAGAAGACTAATAATCGCCTGAGAGCAGTTCATCCACGAATACTGAATATAGAGTACCATATGTGTAGCAGGAGAAGCAAAACTATGGGGGACTCTGCCACCATGGAATAAATCCCCCCTTAGATATATTTCAAATCCTATTATTGAATATGAAGCTGAAAGATAGCCTTAAGGTGCGGCAGAAGGGAGCGCGAGGATTTTTACAGTTTTTATAGAATTAAAATTTTTTGGACAAAATAAATCAAATGTTTTTCCAGTAGCAACATAGAGTTTAGTTTTCTGCACATGCTAATATCAACAGATCTTGAATATCTCTGAAGGGTGTCTTGGAATTTTGTCAAAACTTGTTCTCTTTATTTAAAAAGTTTTGACAAAATTCCATGACACCCTTGACAGATATTCAAGATCTGTAGTGCTATAAAAACTGTAAAATTACTTGTGCTCCCTTCTGCCGCACCTTAAATCAAACTCCAAATTACTTCTAGATGCATTTTTTTTTAGCTATTTTTCCATGTATGGGGGCTTTGTTATGAATAGATTGGGCCAAATGTTAATTTGGTCTGAGGAGCAAACTTGATTATTCCAGTTATGGCTCAATGTGTTAATTTCCAAGAAGCAAGTCAGCCACTGAATTTACCATGATGAAGCTGTTTCTGAAGGTGAAAGCAAACCCTCACAAAGGTAATATATGGTTCTATACTTTCAATCAATTCTCAAGCATTTCTAATTTCATAGTTTTAATATTCCTATGTTTATTCAAGGTAAAACATTCCACTTAATCTAAATATTTTTACTTTTCTTTTTTTGTAAATTATCTAATTAATATATTTTTTTGTTGGTTTCATCAAATAAAATTTATAAGTCCTATATTTATGAAGACTTTGTGGTGGTGGAACTAATTGCACAATGAAATGTTGACCAGTTAATAGTTAAGTAACCTGCTTCAATGGCTACATGGTCCAAGGCTTTATTCTCGCCATAGAATAGACTGCTAAAAACAGGTAGACCGAGGTTTGATCCTGGTTGGGTGTACTAAGGTTTTTTCTAATTTTTTTCCACTCTTCCTTCATGCAAATATGGGTACTCTTCCTCTAAATTCAACCTTCCTACTTCCTAGCACATTGGTATAATTAGAACATAGGCGTACAACCCAAACTAGTGATGAGACGCGATGCTAAAAAAGTTATGTAAGTGTATTATAGTCGGCGCATTTTAATCATAATTGTAATTAATTGCTTTTGCCAACACTCACCAATTCCTTTCCAATCCATTGGTTTCCCCATTAGCACTGTGCTTTTTTCTACCGAGTGGTTGCCATTCAATAACTTAAAAATGAAAATTGATATATTTATATTGAATAGGCA
This sequence comes from Timema cristinae, assembly GCA_039000515.1. Lineage (NCBI taxonomy): Eukaryota > Metazoa > Arthropoda > Insecta > Phasmatodea > Timematidae > Timema > Timema cristinae. The sequence goes on from JBCFYV010000012.1 coordinate 78,751,722, forward strand.
TGCTATAATATATAATTTTCATCAATGAATCTAGTGACACCAGTATAAACTACCAAAATAGTTTTTAAGCCACTCAGATCTTCTGAATATTAAAATTTAAGTGTGTCTCAGTTTCACAAACTTTCAAAAAAGTATATATATAAAAACACATTATAAGCCTGTTTCCAATTGTGTGGAAAAACCAATTATTTTATGATGGCTGTATTAATAGTCATGAACAACACCTACAAAGTATTCTACATGATATTTAAAAATAATCCAAATAATATTATACCACTTGAAATATTTATGATAACACATGAGAAAGTTGTCTTGTTAGAAAAACTTTCTTTTGACTTTACATGGATACATTGTATTAAAAGAAATTATGAGTATAAATCATACATATTGTTGAAAATAAGTTTGGGCCAGTAGTACCTCCCATTTATGTGTGGTAGTGTTTTGAATTAGCAGTGTGTTTATTTTACTCTCCTGGTCATGAAGACAGTTTAAGTACCGAAAACTGTAAATTATGTCAATCCATCCCATCCACAAAAATTGGTAATATTGGTTACATACACTTAAGGGTTTAGTAAATTTTACATTAATATGAAAACAAATATGCATCTTCGTTTGTATAATTCAATAGGATTAGAGTTAGACACCTTAGCTCAGTAGGTAGCATGTCTATACTGATCTAAGGGTTCTGGGTTCGATTCCTGGCATGAACGAATAATTTATCATTGGTGAAATGTGATTTTACCCTTTCACAGTGATAAATTAACGGCCAGGGTTTGGATGTTGTGTATGTTTTAAATTTAAGTTAATCTGTAAGTGCTGTGCTGATACAATCATTTGGTTTAGAAAGTGCATGTTAAACATCTCAAATAAATGAAAAATAGAGCTAGAGACCCACTTCGATAGACACATGGTGTAAGGCAATACTTTCGCAATACTGGGAGATAAGTGTTTGTTCCCTGTCGGGTGCACTGAAGGTGGTTTTTTCTTAATCCGTTTTCCAATTTCCATGCAAATTCAGGTGCACTTCCTCCAAAATTTAGCCTTCCTCATCCCTAACCCATTAGCGCAATTAGTAAATAGGCATACACCCCAACAAATAGTAAGACATGGTGCTAAAATAAAGGGGGTGGAGTGTGCCTGAATATGTTTTATTTTCCACGTCAATGTTAAATAGTTGGAAATATATTTTATGTGTAACAATTTATTAAACCTCGGCTTCCATTTCAAACATGGTTAAGGATTTATCATGTTAAATTGTCAGGCAAGGGATTGGATTTTTTTTTTAATTGTTTTAGTATTAGGGTAGTTTTTAAGTCATGTGTTGATATAATTAGTCATTGTTAAATTGTCAGGTGAGGGATTGATTTTTTTTAGTATTAGGGTAGTTTTTAAGTCGTGTGTTCGAAAAGTGTATGTAAAATACACCCAATAATAATAAAACAGTTCTCTGTGCTTGATTTATCAAGTGATTTTTCCATGGTTCCAGGCAAATATCGGTGCACTGGCTCTCATACTAATTTAAACCAAGGATGAGAAAAGTTGCCAAGTTACAGATAGCTAAAATACAGGTACCGGATTTAGTACTATGTACATATAAATATAGCCCTGCTGTGTTTAGCAACAATGAATCTCCATACTGATGTCAGAAATGTGAACTATTGTCCTCTTGTTAAGGCGAAATACAACATTTAAAAAACTTACACAAGAACCGGAAGTCTATCTAGCAGTTGTAATTTTTTTTTATCACCACGTCTTACTATCTCTTAAGGCTATATGCATATGTACTAATTACCCACCCAGGATTCGAACCCCGATTTCCCTGTCATCCTAAGTCCAGCCTAATGCAAGTTATGCCCTTAGACCATTCAACCATCAAAGCGGGTAATCACTAGTCATGTATTTTGTTTAAAAGCCATTACCTCTTTGTCCAGTGGTAGCAGCGTAAACTGTATTTTTTTCATTGCAAAAGCTATATTGTGTTTATTCTCTTTTATATGTTTTCTATGCACCTTACTTGTACCTTCTTCCGAATATGTCAAAGAAAATACCTCAAAAAGTGAAGAGGTTTTCTTAAAGACATAAATATAATTAATTAAAATTAAGTTGATTTATCTTACAAAGGTTATTATTTTAACAGTACACTTATATAGGTTGAATTCAAATCTAGCATTTTCTTTCTGATCCATATTCAAATAATTGGGAGGATTATTGTCTCGGAAACTGGCATTAAACATGAAAAACAAATATTTCTTTAAAAGGTTGTTAGCGAAAATGATTTTTTATACTACTTACTACTCGCGCGGGATATACACATTTTAACTTTGATCCAGTGTTATGAATGAGGCAGGTAGAATATGGAAAAAATGTTCCTATATGTGTATGGCGAGAGGAACCATTGAGGAAAAACACGTTCATTAGATACTGTCAGAATTCAAACACTAATCTCCTAATAATAATGAGCAAATCAGACTAGATGAGCCCTGCATTTAAACTGCGTAATCACCGCCGGTGGGTGACACTGCATGTTGATTTATCTGTTTATTTATAATATATATTTTATAAGATAGACCAAAGAGGACACTTTTTTTAGTAGAGTTGAATCTAATAAACTATTCTACGCATTCGAATCTTTAATATACCTTTAAATCCCAAATCTTTAATCCAAATCAAGGGGAAAAAATATTAACATAGATAAATTATAATATTCATTCATTCAGTTAAGTGTTAAATTACTAGTCTGGGACCTGGTTGTTAGGTTAGTCCTATAATTATAATTGATTCTGAACCGCCATTAAGTAATATTAGCGCAATAATACAAATTTCACTTAGAAATTGAATATTTTTTTAAGGATTAAAGTCTCAGATTCGGAGGCCTATTCCTAGTTTTGAGTAAACTAAGGATTTGATTTAGTCCTTGTTTTGTGATTTCATTCATTCATCTTTTTAACTAAATCAAACCAAAAATAACTTGTTTTTACAATAATTTTATGTACAGTAATTAATTCTACCTATTCTATAAAATTACGACTTCAGGTCTACTCTTCAGAGTTAGATTATTTATATTTTTGGAATACCTTAGAAATTTGATCATTTTATCTATATTGCATAAATTATTAAAAACATGCTCCATTCTTAGTTTATATGACAATAGGATTGCCATAATGTGTTTCAATTAACTAATTAATTATTTATTTAGATAATATATTTTAATCCAATTTTTATTGAAATTAGTCCAAACATGAAAGAATAAATTCCTAGGAGCTAAATACAGTACATTTCCTATATTATTTTACAATTTTACACTTGGATGGAAAATAGATTTGTAAAAACATGTTATAAATACATTACAAATAAGTAGGGAAAAAAAGCAGTCAGGCACCTTCATTTAAGCAGAAGTAACAACTTTCCTAACATTAAAAAAATAATACCCTCTAGCTTCCCAATATTTGTTGTAAAACATACTAAGTGTATCGATTGGGTTTAAAAATAACTTGATAACTCAAAAGTAGACACGTATTTTAAATAATTTTCACACCAAAAAAAAATATTTTTCTTAAATAAAATAACTTGAAACATTAATCTTCCTCATAGATTATGGTATATTTATAAAGTTTACAAAATACAATATTTACTTAGTAATACATTTGAAGTACAGTTTCCCCAATGTGTGTGTCTTTAATACTAGCTAGTCACCTTTTTTACCCTACATCCATTGTTTCCAGTCTGTGGCCTGGGTCAGTTTTTTATTCAAGCCATATATTTTTACACTACCGGCTTGCTAGGCCTGTTGTAACTTCATATAACCTTATAATCTAACTTAAGACTAGACAGACAACATCCAGTCCCCAGCCATTAATTTATATATGTGAAAGGGTATACCCATATTTCACAAATGATAAATTTTTCGGCCAGACACGCTACCTACTGAGCTAAGGTGTTGGATATCTATTCACTTTATGGTCTTTTGGACCAGCAACTCCCAACCTTTCCTTTGTTGTGGGTTACATCAAACTTTAAACTGAACATATTTCTTATGAGAGCTCCTTACCAATAATACAACAAAATATTTATATTGGAGTTAAATTACTGTGCATTTTAAATAAGTAAAATAATGTATTTATTCATAGTATACTTTTATTTTGATAAAATTAATCATTTTATCCAAACACATTCTTAAAATAAAATACAGTTTAAGTAAATATAAGTTTTTAAAAAAACTGCAAGTTAAATAACTATGGAAAATTACAAATTAACAACACAGTACCCGACAGCCAAATCATCATCTCATTAGCTAGACAAAATATAGTAATACATAACAAATCCATCAACTAAATTTGTCCTAAAATAGTGTATTTTTTTAAATGGGAAGCTAGAGGACACAATCAAACAAATATAAAAAGACTTTGAAAATGTGATGTGGTTTAGATTCATCCTCTTTATTACCATACCTATATCATATCAACAAATCTCTTGATGCAATGGTGTATCCATAATGAAAGCTATGAAGATTCCAAATATCATTAGTAGATTCACTACTTTCAACTATTTAACACTATTGAAAAAAGCATATTCTCAATTTATCAATATTTCTGTTAAAAGACATTCTTTGCAAGTTTTCACAACACACTTTAAATTCCTCATAGATACTTCCTTAATGCACCTAACACATATTCTTTTTTGTACTTAAATCATTACTGGAGCTTGTAATACTGAAAATATGCTGGCGGCAACCCCCCCAGACTAACTAGCCTAGCTGTCTGGAAACTATGATATTCATATACAGTAGAGACTCGGAAACTCAACCTAATGTGGACTGAGATGGTGTCGAGTTTTAAGAATGAACTAGCATAAGATCATGTTTACTAAACAAGGTTGGATCACAGTACATTAATCGAATATTATAGGTACAGTTGTACTGTACTGTACTGTAGCATTGTATGGTACAGTAACAGTAATATTCATACAGTACAATATATTACATGTTAATATAATGGTGTATATACATACGTGTAATATACAGAAATGCGGTACAATACTGTACATATAATATTGTATTGATTCAAATAATACGTAACTGAATTGGAAAACTGACAAACACAGGACTTGTAAAAACACCATAGCACAACTGTTCCACTAGAGTTACACAAACAAACTGAGAGGTTATACATTTGAATGGCCTTGGATTGTGATGACTGGCGTCAACAACTGTGTGCACGTGCGTATGTTGAGCTACACAGAATATTAAGTTTCTGAGACTTTACTGTACATGGTATTTATTCGTGGTATTTAAAATATATTTTCTGGACCAGCTAATTATTTCAGCATATGAGGATTTATATGAGTGAGAAAAAAAAGGTTCTACCAATTTTGCCTTAAAGGTATTTTCACATATCTTCCCGGCTTCTTTTACATGCTCCAATCAACATGAGACTGAAGGCCAAAGTCATGCTATGAATTTTTATCTCTCAAGAAACATCCATTGACCTGGGCTTAGTTTGAACCCCTTAACATCGGGTTTGAATGTCATCGGGTAATGAGGCGAGCATTTACTGCTATACCACTGAGGTTGACTTTTACATGGTAATTCTTTTACTTATGTTTTGGGAATATAACAATTTAAAAAAAAAGTAATATTTTTTAAACGATTATATACTTTTTCGCAGAGTAAAAATGTTTCATCGTTAGTGTTTTAAAAGATAAAATAACTAACTTTTAACTGTGAATTATGATATTATTTTATCACTTTAGTGCAGGTGACTCCTCTGTTGTCACCATGTTAATAGGCTGCTTGTAGTTGATTAAGTATTAAAAAAAGATTTGTGTGCATGGTGCAAAACATTTGCTAGTTATTTCCCTGATATCCATTGCTAAAGGTTAAGTATTATTTTTGTATTACATGAAATTTTTCAAATTTGTTTCCTTTGTGAAAATAAAGATACACTTAATTTGGCCTAATAAACACACTGAAAGTTAATTAAAAAATACTTCTTCAAATGTAGTTGGATGGAACCAAATTCGTTGTGTAATAATTTTTTTCACATTTTATTTACTTCAAAGTACTTTTTTACAATTGTTTTATGAAATGTTTCCTTTCAAACTCATACATGCTGTGCTATTCAAAAATACCCCAATAATTATTTACATTTATTGTATTTCAAACTACTGCATTGTATTGTCACAACATCAAAATTATAAAATGGACTAATTTTATTATAGTATATTAGAATGACACCTAATTTAGGAATGTGTTTAAAAATTTAATGCAAATGCACCTTTTTTTATGTCTATGTATTATTGTGTTCAAACTTTGAGCAACACCTTTCTAATGATGTATTTGTAAAGCTATTATTTTTAAGAAAATATTAGTGAAGCGCAAGAAAAATCTTTTCTAAAGATTATTTTCTACTTTTGTTTTTTAAAGTTAATTTAAGATTTTATAGCTTACTCAATTCAGTAAGCAGGCACAGATGATTTTACTTGTCAGAGCTGAATGTTATTATCATCATTATTAAGAGGCAGTGACACCCAAAGAAAGACGTATACCACAATATAATTGGCTACTAGCAAACAGAGACATAATAAGTGTGTTGCAGAAGGGGCTGGTAATCCCCTTTTACTAACATTTGGATAGAACAGGCACTTCTCTCACTAAAATGTTAAGTAAAATTTGAGCAAAAAATCAATTTTCAATATTAATAATGGTTAAGGTTCTATAAATGTTAGTTCTTAGTGTTTATAGTTCAAAACCTCATAATATATGAGCATATATTTACTTAAAGTGAGACATAAATGGCTACCTTAAGTACTCGATAAAGTTTTATAGATTAAGGAATATAATTTCATGTTTATAAGTTATAACCAGACTAATCTTTAAAATTTTCCCACCAACTGTGATTTAATCCCACTAACATTGCAAAAGAGGGAACATGTACCCTACCAGCTACAACATAAAAAACTATTTGGTGTTTGATTGATTCTTTATTATTCTGATCAAACTAACAAATTAAGCCCAGCTTTCATTTAAATTCTGCACAATGTTTGTTGACTTAAGAATGCATTATCTGAATATCTATATTATGAAATAAAAATTTTACTTGGATAGTTGTTTTTAATTTATATTGTTCGCCTTCTGTTTTTAGCTCACACTCACCTTAACCTAAAGAAATTCTTGATGTATAGTTTTAAAAGATGGAAGAGGCATCAAACCTGCATATATTAAATATTTGTTTGTAGATATATTTATTTTAAACTTTGCTTGATAAACTTTCTTCTACCTTTGCATCTTTAATCAAATATGAAATTGTGAACATGGATGAATCAAAAATCAAGACAATAAAAGGATTACATTTTATTTTATCTGCCAAATAAACTCATTATTATTGAGAACTGCACCGTTTGTTTGCGGTACTGAATTACTTTTGGTTTGGGCTTTAATGACGTCACCTCCAGAACCCGCTAGTATAGTGTAGCGTGGCACAGCTTGGAGGGTTGGCTGTCCGAGCCCAGTCCCTTAATGTAATGAGAGTCGTGCCGATCAGAGGTACTAGCCTCAGGCCAGAAGTTTAAGGAGATACCTGTTGGTGGGTGTATGGGAAGGAAGGCAAATTGGTGTTTGTACAACATGAAAATATAAACAGGCCTGAAAGCACTAAAGTATTAATAGTCTTTCTTTGGTAATCCCTACATGTGGACAACGCAGAAGCACATTGCCAGGTTGGGGTGGTTTGTCGGGCTAACAGATGTCACCAGTGATAAACTCATAGTATGGCTATTAATCATTAAGGTTTTTATTTTGTATTGAAAATAAAGAAATTATATTTTACTTTCCTTCCACACCCACTTATGTCTCCTGTTTGGTTATAATTAAATGGAAACCTTAAGTTGCATAATATTTGTTGGCTTCCTTTTATATGTACTCTAATTCCATCTTCAACAGTTGCCAATGATTTGTTTGGCTAAATATATAACATGAAGGAAACCAAACAAATTACTTATTTAAAATTATCAAAGTAGCTAAAAATAAAGCCAGTTTATCGCCTGTAAAATGTGCCAGGTAATAGTTACAAAAGCTATGAACCAACACTTTCTATACATGGATGTCACTGCTCAAGGGGAATTTTACTATAGTTTGCCCATAAAAAAATTATTTATGCATGTGGGCCTAACATGGGACGGAGAAAACATTTTATCTTCTCAAAAGGCTGCTAAAAACTACATCATTATATACGTTCATATGCGAAAAGGCGGCATTGAAACACTAATATTTTATATCATTTTTATATGTAAATTATTTTTCTTTAATACACTTACATATTATTATGCCTCATAAATAAGAAGATGAATATTTAAACATGTTTTGATGCAGGCAAATTTGGTCTTAAACTTTTGCTTTTAGACTATCGTCTAGGATCTAAAAATATTTTATGCAGTCAATACAATGTTCACACAGTTTTAGCTTTGAGCAATAATGCTCTTTGGCATAAGAACAAAGATAATATTAATTACACCATAAGCTGTATTAAAAAAAGTATATATCTTGAAAACTTCTATGGCAAAAACAAATTTCATCAATTTTGTTTTGAAAAATCACATCCTTTCTTGAAATTCACACATTTATGTCAATTATAGTTCATACATAAACAAAACATTTGTACTTGTCTCATCATATATATTGCATCATTTTTTTTTATAGAGTAAAGGGTCAGTTAGGGTTTAGTGTGTCCTTGATAACTTTAACATCATCTTCCCATCCTTCCTGCTCTAATATGAAGCCCTGTATTTTGCTATATTATGTATTATGACAAAATTGTAAACACAACATTGTCAAAAAGACCAATGTGCCTTTCCATACTCTCGGCGCGTTGTCAACACAAAGTTTGATGGAAATCTGAACCTCTATGCTCATTCATTTCTTGTATATTTTTTTAAAGTAGCACAATAATTACTAGAATTATTTTGAATCTTTTATTTGTGCGATTAGTATAAATTATAAAATTTAGAATTACACTTTCATTTCAACTAACCCTATCTTGGTTCACGTATGTTATAAATTCAACACCAATAGTTGACTCAACTTGTGACTTCCAAAATCCTCCACAATATTACCAACTTTCACAACACATGACTTAAGTTCTGATCTCCCCAGGCTGATATTTAACACCTCTAGGAAGGGGAAGGAGGTTTCCCTAATAATGTAATTAGATGAACTATCATGAGACTCCCAAAAGTACTCACAATATTATCAACTCTTGCAACATATAACTTACACCCTACTTTCCCTGATCTCCCCAGGTTGGTACTCCTCACCTCCAGGTATTGGTGAAGGGGGCCCCATTGTCTCATCCTCGCTCTCCTCAGCCAAGGCCTGCAATTGCCGCAGGATTTCAGAGTAGGACGGAGGGAGGTCTGCGGTTTCCTCGCAGTCCCCACCAAAGATCGAGTCGTACGTGGGCGGGGGGAACCCTTCCAGAACGGGCGAGGCGCACCCATTCTTGCTAGTCGTGTCAGAGTCGACTTCTAGGATGCTGGGTGTGCTGATGGAAAGCGCTGGGTGTCTCGACGTTGGTGCGCCCTGACAACATTCTCGCCCAGCTCGATGAGGTCAAGCCCGCTTGTGTCAGCCTGTAGTTGCGCGAACACAGACCCATCTACAACGAGCATTCTGCCATAAGGGAGAAGGATAATGGTAGGGGTGGCCACCATACCCTGGTCCACGCTGAGACCGATGTCAGATGGGGATACCTCCATATCCCGGGCGCCACTCCCTCGACAGCAGCGCCGCCGACAGAAGGCGCGGCAGCAAGGAGCACCCCAACAGCAGTAGCCGACAATGAAGCAGAGGACGGCAATCATGACAAGCAAGGCGGCCATGCCCTGGCCTTGCTGGGCTTGCACGGCATTGTTGCCACCCGGCGAGTTGATGGACTTTCCTGCAACAACATCACAAGCTCTCAAGGAGGGTATAGCTTAGACTGACAACATTCTTACCTTGATAAATTAAATTACATCTTATTAACGTATATAGGGCCATAGTGAAATGAATGAAGAATAAATTCAGGGTAAAATAATTGTACATATGGAGGTTTTTTTACCACTGTGTAATACTGCCCATTCGGGTTATACCCTTGTGTACTAATTACACTAAATGGGTTCAGGATGATGAAGGTTGAATTTAGAAGAAGTGTACCCACATTTGTGTGAAGAGAGTGGAAACAATTTAGGAAAAACACCCTCAGTACACCTGATTGAAATTGAACAACGATCTTACGTCATCAGTACTCTAGTCTATTGCGAGATGACACCTTAGACCATGCTCCCACAGATGCGGTTGAGTGTGTTGTTCATAGCAGGAATGTGGTAAGCTGATGTATACAGTGAGCATGTAGGAGTGAAGCAAAGAGGTTGTACACAGTGAGCATGTGGGAGTTTATCAAGGAGGTTGTAAAAAGCTATGTACTGAAAGCTCACATGCCAAATTAGTGTTTCTGCTTTGGAGTATATCAGAAGCACACCTTTGTAGTTTCTGAGCTCCATATGACACCAGGTCACTTGTTGGTTTGTTCAAGAATGACACATTTCAATTTGATTTGGTTTGCATTCTAACTGACCTAACATAACCCTGTAGTTTTATTATTCTGTTGTAATTATTGTAAACAGATAAAGGGTTGTTTACAATACATTTTTGCTATGTTGCCACATTATTTAGTTATTTTTTTTCTTGGTGCGCTTTTGATCCACAGCTTTGTGCCCTTTTCATACGAGGTTTTTCCCTCTTGTGCACTTTCAATATTCTCCTGCTCTACAGGTACAATGAGTGTCTGGACAGTCCTGTCTGTGATCTCTTCATCATTCACAACACAGCATCAACACCTTTAACCATTATAAAAGATTTTGTTAAAAACATAGTAACAAAAAATTTTCTGGTGTTCGAAATAGCAAGAATAAACACCTTGCTTATTTGGATAGATAAAAGAGGCACATTTAATTAAAAAAAATCTGGGATAAGTTTCTTAGTAACTCTAGTTTACTAACTAATCCTACATTTAAAAATACAATGAATATTATTTATTCTAAATCTTCAGAATAGGTAATTTTGAATAAAAAAGCTTGCTAAATAAAAATTAGCCATTGAAAAGAAAATAAGTCTACCAGTATCAAATATTGACCTTGGACTGCAAATTTTTTAAACATTGTGTGTTTAGAGTACAGAACTTTATGGATGGGAAGCTTGGAGGCTGGGAAAGAAGCAAAATAGAACCATTTTAAATGGGGTGCTATAGAAAGATGCTCAAGATTAGGTGTAGTGATAAAGTGGGAAATGATCAGATTCTAGAAATGACAGGTAGTGAAAGAAGTATATTGAAAGATTTTACAAAAAGATGTATAAATTGGTGGAGCAGCGAAAGAAGTCTATTGGAAAATTTGACAAAAAGGATAGATATATAATGGTGGGGCACATTTTGAGGTATACAGACACGGTTCCTACGGTCTGGAAAGTCAGGGAAAATCAGGGAAGCTTTAAAAAGGTCAGGGAAATGACAATTCATGTCACACTTAGAAAAAACCAACGAAAATCTTTTTCGTATTTACTATGTCAAATGAAGAACGCTGAGGGGCACTTACCATGCTCAAACTTGCTGTAACACACGTTTTGGTAGGATTTTATTTCAGAAGGTGAACGCAGAAATCTCCTGGCCTGCACATGACAATTCTTTTAACTTTAGTGATCCATTGTTTTGGTTCTTGTTCGAGGTTTGGCATCGTTATTGTTGGATACAGTGAATTAGGACTGATTCGGTTACACCATCAATGTCTAACAAAAAAAAACAGTTTTTAACCAACTCTGGCTAAGCCAAAAGCATTTTCCTGAATTCTCATACTGGATCAGTGGCGTTGAAAGTAATAAGTTGCAGGCATTTTGTAAAGTGTGAAAAAAAAATAGATAAACCTGAGTAATATGAGAAAGCAAGCATTAGCTTCCCATGCAAAAGGACCAACTCATATTAAAACTCTTGAAACTTTGACAAATCAACGCTCTCTGTTGACTTTTTTCTCAAAAAAAGTCAAGTGATTCAGGTTCACCAAGCTCCCCTGTTTCAACAGAATCTCTGGCACACAAAGACATTCTACCTAGTGGTGATTCGGCTGGTTACTCGAAGAGTTTTTCTGTTTCATCGGAAATTTAAAGCCGCAGAAGGAAGCTGTTGCCAAAAGTGAAATTAGTGTAGTGCCTCGAAGAAACCATAACACTTTTGTTATAAAAGATGATATAACTAAGGCGAAGTGATTTGGGCTGTGCAAGTTGTTTACAAAAAAAAATCTTTCAATTCGTGTAATAATTTAAGTACAATTTTTCAGTTGATGTTTCCTGAATGTTCCATTGCCAATGCCTTTATCTTGGTGGAGACAAGGTGCATACTTCATTATGCATGGCTTGGCTCCATTCTTTCATAACAATTTACTGGACCGCCTAAAATCATGTAACAACTTTGTAATTTGTTTTGATGAAGCGTTGAGTAAAGTTATTCAAAGAGGACAAATGGACATTGTAATAAATTCTGGGACAAGGAAAATCATAAAGTCATCAGTCGTTACTTAAACATTGTGTTTTTCGATAGGAGCACCGCTGAAGAATTACTGAATAATTTCTGGATGGTATTTCTCCTCTTCCACTCTCTAAGTTGATACAAGTGTCAATGGATGGTCCAAATGTCAATTTAAAGTTTATAACACTTCTTCAGAAACACATCAAATCTGTCACAAACAATGAAGTATGTAGTTTGTTAAATCTGGGAAACATGTGGGCTTCATGTTGTTCATGGTTTTGAGAACAGGAGTGGAGTCTGTTGATTGGGATGTATGTAGCTTATTGCGTCACATGTACTACCTGTTCACTGACTCTCCAGCTTGTCGAGCATTGTTTATCCAGTTGACAGGATGTGCATCTTTTCCATTGAAGTTCTGTGGTGTGTGGTGGTTAGAGAATGCAAAGTGCTTTCAAAGGGCACTACAAATTTGGGACCATGATGTTAAGTTTCTCAAAGAAGCAAAACTTCCTAAAACAAAACCTGTAGAGACACTGAAAAGACCAGCCTATGATCGATTCCTAAAGTGTAAACTAGCTTTCTGCAAGACAATTGCAGATGAATGTCAGCCTTTCCTGCAATGGTTCCAGACATCAAAACCAATGACTCCATATCTTTTGAAGCTGTAGAGAAACTTCTAAGATACCTTATGAATCGTTGTGTGAAACCTGATCTATGAAGTGCACGGGTCCAAAGTTACTGTCCATCGACACAAAAAAATCAGAAAATTTGATCCTTAGTAAAAATATTGATGTAGATTTGCAACAAAACGTTTGTTAGGAGAAACTGCAATCACAATAACAGAAAGACAAAAACTAGACTTTATACACGAGTGCCGCAGTATGTTAACCACCATGATTGCAAAACTACAAGAAAGAAGTCCCTTAAAACAGAAAGCTGTAAGAGGTTTGTCTTCATTGGATCCTTATGTTATTCAACATTCACCTCAACTGGGCCAAAAAAAGATTTCTTTTCTTTTGGAGGAACTAAACCATGCCAACATCATAAATGATGTTCTGGCTGAAAATGCCAAGAAAGAATACTTGCATTTTTGCAACCTCAAAAAATCTTGGCTTCAAGAAATATTTCGTCCTTGGATCAGTTTAGTGATGAAGTAGGACTTGACACTATTTATGGTAGCTTTCTAATAGGAGATGCAAACTACAAACAGCTTTGGGAAATAATAAAGATTTGCCTTGTCTTGTCGCATGTGAATGCAACTGTTGAAGGTGGTTTTCAGTCAATAAATCTTTACTGGTTGAAAATATGCATGAAAAAACAGTCACTGCACAGCGTCACATTCATGATGAGATACAAGAAGCGGAGGGATTAAAAACTACACATTAGCAAAAAGATGTTGGATTACGTGAGAGGTGCTCGGAAACGCTATCATGAATATTTGGAGATGAAGAAGCAGAAAAAATTGAAAAAGACAAGAAGAAGGCAAAAAAGAGGAAATTAGATATACAAGTTAAAGATTTAGAAGGAAAAAGAAAATAATTAATGATGGCAATTGAAGAGAAACGAGAAGCAATAGAAGTGAAGTTGCAAGAATTGAAGAAGAAACAAGCTTCATTTTATTAAATATTGCATAGTATCTTATTGTATGACTTTTGATAATTTTAATAAAAAGAAAATTGACTTGAGACATGAATAATATGAAAGCAGACACAGTTCCTCCTGTTGTGAGCTATTCAGTTCAGTATATGTACAGTTTAGGTAAAATAAGACTATAATGATACCACACTTTTTAGTATGTTCTTAGTGGCCTGTTATTTAGTACGTATTTCTGCACATGATACCAAAGTGAATCAAGTTTGTTGCAACTTTTTGATAGGGTTAGACATATTTAATTATTTTTCCATCATTTTCCCTGAACTGATTGGAAAGACGTCTGCTTTCTTATTATTCCATTAGAGGTGAGGCAAGGTCGGCTCTAGGGGAGAAGGAGGCCGGAATAAATGTATTTAAATTAATATTTTCACATGTATATATCGTAAAGTTATAATAGAAATTTTATGAGAAATTGGTCAGGGAACTTGGGAAAATAGTCAGGGAAAAGTCAGGGAGAATTTTTTTACAAATACTGTAGGAACCCTGACAGAATTGGTTAATTTGTTAATGCAGAATACAGTGGAAGGTAAAAATTACAGAGGAAGATCAAGATAGTAAGTGAAGCAAATAATTGAGGATGTGAGCTGTATTAAGTATGTAAGATGAAGATCTTGACACAGGATAGAAATAAATAGAGGATTGCATCAAATCAGTTGAGAGATTGATGAAAAAAAGAGTATTTTAATTTTAAAATGCTGTGTGCAATGAATATAATCAAAGTATAGACAATATTTCAATGGTGTAGTTCTACAACCAATTAATATATTTAACTTCTTTTTGATTCTTATAGAGCTTATCGTTTTCTTTCAAAATCCACAAGAATATTAAAAATAGAAAAGAACACACTCAAAATGGGGGAAGTAAAAAAAAATTGTAAATATTTTGAAGATTATGTTAAAAAATATAAATAAATATTATATCTATATAAGTAAAGCAAGTGGGCATATTTGTAGAGATTTTCCGGGAGAACAGTTTGGTTCTTCTTGAATTTTCTTTATATCTCACGCCATTATAAAAATCAATTGAATTTTAGGATTTTTAGAGGAAAAAACAACCTTCTCCTACCCTCCATTTGTGGGCACCTATGAAATGATATGGGATATATTCACCAAATCAGTGCAAATGTAATATATATATATAAAAATTTTTTTTATAGAAAATATAGTGCTTTATTTAAATGTTCAGAAAAACCACCTCCATTTTGTACATTTTAAACTTTTGTTTTTTCCAGTAGAAAGGGGAGGACATGGAGCACCTGTTTAAGTGTTTGCACAGGGCTCCATAAGCCCTAAGGGCAGCCCTGTAATAACTTGAACACAGGTAATTTATTTCCCACTTAGTAATCACAATGATCGCAACCCTGCCAGAAATCAATCCAAGGATCCTTGTATAACCAAGCGGAATTAACCATTAGGCCTCCCCATCGCTAGTGTTTCAGGTTTGAGTCCCAGCTGACAGCTGGCAAGTCTGAGTTGATTGGATTGTGATTTGAAGATGTCTGGTTGAAATCTCACTAATTGTCATATGTTCTACTGACCGTGCTGATTGGTCTGCCTCAAAGCCTCCATGACTGACCCGTTTGACCGCTTCGAGCCCATACACAACTGCTTTCTACCACTGTCACCTGGAACAGCACAAAAAACAAGTTCAAATTATATAATGCTGGTTATAACAAGAAAACTACTACGCCTAGACCAAACCAGCCCCTGGGCCAAAGGTGACCAACATTTTTATATGGCCTGCTCATGCACACACATAGCACTACTAAGGGAGAGCACACGAGTGGACAAACTACTAATAAAGGAGCGTTAATGAGGAAATATAATTATTAAAGGAGAGTGCATGAACAGACATATCCCTATTCAATAGTGCATGTAGGGATGTGATATTGAAAGAAAAGTATTGATACTGTACACATTAAAAGTATCTAAAGAAAAGTATCGATACCAGTAGGTATTGGTATAGAAATTTGAATCTGAAAAAAAAAATCTAGTGATAATAATCTCAACTTTTGCATCATAATATTATTGTATTTTCATTTTCATCCAAGCACTGCTTGTGATGCAGAAAATGAGTGAGACAGCCCACCCTAGTAAATATTTAATTCCAGCACAAATGAGGATAGCAAAAAAGTTGTTTCTTTCAATACCTTTCTGATCAATGGTGACTCATGAATAGGCACTGTGGAACTGCAGCCCCCCCCCCCCCCCATCCCTATTTCCACTTGATATTATCAATAACATTTAATATAATGAGTAATTTTTTCTTTGATTCTCTCTTTATTTTTGTAGTACGATATATATTCCTTAACATTTTAGAAAACATTCTAAAAATAATCTTTCGTAAGGAGTTTAGAGTATGTTATAATAACAAAGACTACAATAAGAATTGAAATGAATACTAAAAGTTGAATAGACGAAAATGATGCAAATGTGTAATCAGTTTAATAACAGAGATTGAGCAATATACTAAAGTAAACAATGATATGGGATAGAAAGTGGACTAAAAATACTGTGTACAAACATAGTTGGCATATTTAAATGAAATGCAGGTCAAATTAAAAGTATAAAAAGTATAAATAACTATAGTTAATAGGAAATACATATAAGTGTTGACTAATTAAAATACACTTAAAATTAGTTTAATAGAATTAGAAACTTTAAACTCATTTAATTTAAAATATCTAAATCTAAGTTCATAAAAACATTAATAACATGAAATGAATATAAATATATGTAAAAATTATCACAGTCTTGTTGTTGGGATTGACTTCCCTTACTCCTTTGTTATTGATATTCCTGTAATGATGATGTCTACAGAAGTTCTATTTTACCGACATGTTTCGGTGCTAACAATTAGACACACCATAATCATGGAGCTTAAATTAAAATTGAAAGACTTGCTATAAAATACATAAAAGCAATGTTAAGTAGGGATGTGAGAAAAATTATATGAAGTAAATTGGACTAAAATTGAAAAAGAAAGAAAAAGAAAAACTTACTCCGAAGGGTGGTGGGACACGATGAGATCGAACTTAGGAAGCGGACTGAAGTCAGTGGAGAGGGGCGATGATAAAAAAGAAAGTTAAAAAATCAGTACAGCCAACCTGATTAGAAAGTCCGCTTCCTAAGTTTGATCTCATCGTGTCCCACCACCCTTCGGACTCCATGATTATGGTGCGTCTAATTGTTAGCCCCCAAACATGTCGGTAAAATAGAACTTCTGTAGACATCATCATTACAGGAATATCAATAACAAAGGAGTAAGGGAAGTCAATCCCAACAACAAGACTGTGATAATTTTTACATATATTTATATTCATTTCATGTTATTAATGTTTTTATGAACTTAGATTTAGATATTTTAAATTAAATGAGTTTAAAGTTTCTAATTCTATTAAACTAATTTTAAGTGTATTTTAATTAGTCAACACTTATATGTATTTCCTATTAACTATATTTATTTATAATTTTTATACTTTTAATTTGACCTGCATTTCATTTAAATATACCAACTATGTTTGTACACAGTATTTTTAGTCCACTTTCTATCCCATATCATTGTTTACTTTAGTATATTGCTCAATCTCTGTTATTAAACTGATTACACATTTGCATCATTTTCGTCTATTCAACTTTTAGTATTCATTTCAATTCTTATTGTAGTCTTTGTTATTATAACATATATTCCTTAAGCTTAATGTCAGTACTTCAGTAGCCATCCCCCAGTTTATGAAAAAGATACACAAAATCTTTGTGTGTAACTGTGTGCTTCACAGTGCCAGCGATGTGGTGTTTGACTGTTGTGAACATGCACACATAGGAGGGGTGGGGCGGAAGGCGGGATTGCCAGGTAGAGAGAGCACTGCTGCTCTCGCAGTGCCGGATCTGGTGTGATGGTGGAAGGAAGTTTTTTTTTAATAAGCGTATGTTGTGCTTAAAAACCGTGTACCATATTCTTGAATGTGATAAAGTGTAGAATTAGATTATTATTCTGTTTCCAGCTATTCTATTCGATTCATTTTTTTCGGTTCTTTTATTTAACAGAAAGACTAAATGCGCTTGCAGTATTTTCAGTGGAGAAAAATTTCCTCAATTGTCATCCAGAGATCAAGGAGAAAATTATTGAACCTTTTGCGCAGATTAAAACAAGAAGAAAGGATTTCATTTTTAAATGAATAGATAAAGCTCTAACTGTAACAATTTAAGTTAAAGAAAGTAAAAATTATTTTTTTGTTAATATTTGATCAAGTTCCTGAATAAATTTTCTTTTTATACATGTTTTTTTTTCCCTTTTACACAATTTTAAAACAAAGGCTACAAATTTTCTGGAGCAGCACCCTAACTAATTTTAGTTACGAGCAGCCACTGTTTCTGATACCAGAGTGTAAGTATTAATATCAGTAAAAGTATTGGAAAAACAAAGTACTAGTATCGAAAGTAAAATATTCCTTTTACTAAAGTAGTGATACTTTTTTCACATCCCTAAGCGCATGTGCAGTCTTTGACCTGTCCAGTAGGCATTGGTCTAAATTGAGAGTTCTTGTATCATTTCATGTAAAAAATTGATTAATGTGAAATTGGTTAGCTTTAACCATATTTCTAGTACATAAGGGCATGTGCTTCTTGTAAAAAAACACATGGATTGAGCACATAAAATGTGAATATTTTCCAATTTTGCTTAATTTAATCAACTATTGACAGTCAATTATTTATCCATCACTATATTACAAATAATGTTTATATGGTAAATAGAGCCAACATTATACAATAATCATTGGCACTTCTAAAGGCTAATAAAATGTGGTATGTCTGTGAGCTACTCCTTCAATGTGATTTAATTTATTATTACCCACTTTGGTGGCCGCACTGTCTAAGTCATCACTCTCACAGTAGACTGCCGATGATAGGGTTTGAATCTCAGTCGGTTGTACTGAGGTTTTTACTGAAATGGTTTTTCCACTCGCCCTTCATGCAAATGCGGGTACACTTTCTCTAAATATAAACTTCATCTCTAAAACCATTAATGTAATTAGTACATGAGTGTATAACCTGAACGGGTACTAAGACACGTTGCATAAAAAGTATTATTAATAAGCACAATGATCAGGAACGTATCTGGGATTCAATTCATAGAAAACCAGGGTGAGGAGGTGGGACCAAAGCAGTCACCATTGATTATGTTTTTGATCTGTGGTTCACCCACATCCATGAACACACTGACAAAGGTGTGTGTCATCTAGCATCAAAACACCACCCTTTCTTCATACCCAGTTATAATAATGATCTATTAAATATAATCTAATAATTTGTGGCCCCGCATTTTAAACCTTGGTTTTGAAATATTATTTATAGTAAAACAATTTTTTTTTTTCGATTAGATTTTTTTGAAATCGATTGAATCAAATCTAGACCTTTGAATCTATCTAAAAATTTATTTATTAAGGATAAAGTATCAATTTTCATAAAGATTTATCCAAAATCGAGCATGCTTAGATTTTTACATAGACGATAATGAGCTTTAGAAAAATAAATTGATCAATATTGACTAGGATTTAGCTGTTAATGACCTAAGATTTGATTCACTTTTGCAAACATGTTTTGTTAGAACTATATGGAAACCCAACAAAAAAAACAACCTTTTGAGTCCTGGTCTCATTGGAGGCCAGGCAGTTTCTGTGTCCGCATATCCTCCAATGAAGAATAATTAACCATTTTGTTCCTCAATACTCAGATATAGGAAAATACACAACTATGATATGATTATATAAAGTGAGATTTTAACATAAGGTACTATTAAATTATGAATATGCAATACAGGATGTTTAACATTTTCTCACAGTATAATCACTTTTAATTTAAAATATTATATAAAGTAAGCATGTTTCTTGTGACATAAGTTTAATATTTTCATGCAGAGTTATACATATACACAAGGACATAAAAAGTTAATTTTTCTATGAGGGGCCCACTAGAAAATTTTACTATACTAGAACCTTTAGCATCTAAAAGTTTTTATACATATCTATGGACCTCCTGTGGGGATAAATTAATTTTCAGGGGGTTCAACCCCCTTCCCTATTCCCAGCCTTTATACACCCTTGTCATTCATCATGAAAAACACTCCTATGATAAACATTTTAAACAAAATAATAGCTCAATTTATAAAAAACATCTCATTTTCAAAAGTTATTTGTACTACCCTTTGTCGAATTTTCTTCCAAAAAATGGGTATAGTGTGTTATTTGTTATGTCAAATACACCCCAGATATATATTTTAAACAAAATATTTAGAGCCATTCTTGACAAATTTCAGATTATTAAAAAATAGTAATCAATAAACAACTTATTTTAAGGGCTAGAATTAAAATTAAAAACACAGCCCTAGGTAATACCATATAACACCTAAACAAGGCCGTAGTCAGGTTGGGGGGGGGGGGCCTCAACCCCACTCCCCTGAAATTTTATGAACAAAATATATATATGGCTTTATTTATGGTTCAAACAATATCAAAATTAAGATACAAGTACAAATTAGGGGCTTTTACCATAAAAAGCACTTCAAAGAGCTTCTAAAGGTGTTTAATATATATATACATTTTCCTAGCCTTCGGCAGTTAGGGTGTTATGTTGTCATAAAAAACACTTCAAATAGCTTTTAGAGGTTTTAAATATTTAGAATTTGTCCTAGCCTTCAGCAGTTAGGGGGTTATTTTGCCATACAAAACACTTCATATGGCTTCTAGAGGTGTTTAATATCTGGAAATTTTCTGAGCCTTCAGCAGTTAGGGTGTTATAGTGCCATAAAAAAACTTCGGATAGCTTCTAAAGGTGTTAAATATTTTAAAAATTTCCTAGCCTTCGGCAGTTAGGGAGTTATGTTGCCATGAAAAAACCCACTTCAGATAGCTTCTAGAGGTGTTTAATATAAATAATGTGTCTTAGCCTACGACAATTATGGGGTTATATTGCCATTAAAAAAAATTCAGATATCTTCTAGGTGTGTTTAATATTTAGAAATGTTCCTAGCCTTTGGCAGTTAGGTGGTGTTGCAAAAATAAAACACTTCAGATAACTTATAGAGGTATTTAATATTTAGAAATTTTTCTATCCTTCGCAGTTAGGGGGTAATGTTGCCATAAAAAACTCTTAGGTAGCTTCTAGAATTGTTTATCATTTATACTTTTTTTTCTAGCTTTCAGCAATTGGGGGTTGTGCCCACCAACTCCCCCCCCCCTGAAATTATTGGTTGGCTACGGCCTTGCATCTAAATATCAAGTTTGAACAGAATCCATAAATTCTTCTCGGTTGTGGCACCAGGTATACACAAACAAACCGAGGGACACGTAGAATTTCCAGATATGATAACACTATTTTTTGGGTTTGTGGGGCACATTAAATATCAATATCAATAATAATCTCAAGTTCCCGTGCTCGTGGACATATCCGAACACAGAGTAGTACAAAAGAGGACAATGATGGACTGACACATTAAATGTTTTCTAAAAGTCCTAATTTTACATCACAAATGTTCACAATCAGGGACATATGAGCACAAATGTTCATGTTCGGAAACATTTGAGCACAAATGGAGAATAAACTATTGAACAAAAAATATTTTAGGCAATGTGGTGGGCCAACTTGGTTATGTTCTTATTAACTCTCAAAATACCCAAATAAGAGAGAGAAATAGGAAAGAAAAAGAAAGGAAGGGAAAGAGTGAGATGGAAAAGCTAGAAAGAAAGAGAATTAAAGATAGATACAGATAAAGATAGGGAGCTAAATAAAGATATAGAGAGAAAAAGAGAGAGGGGGGAATACAGAGAGAAATTATAGAGAAAGGTAGAAAGAAAGAAACAAAAGAGAGAGAGAGAAATAGAGACTCGAGCCCTAACTTTGTCACCACCAATCCACGCAAGACGAGACTGATGCCTTAGCGCACGTGCCCACCACTCTTGCCCATGTATCAGATAGCCAGTACTGGCACTGGACGTTGCGTGCCCAGATCAACAAGGTCGCGCTAACCCCCTCGACTCACGATATTATGATACAATCTGTCCGGCCAAGGTCATCAGACTTTGCTGCAGTGTAAAATACCTTTAGGCGAGTTGTGCTAATGTGCCGTTATCAGTATCAAAGTTTATTTTCTAAAATAAAAAAATAAACAATTATATGAAATGTACACCTCACATTTTCTGTGTGTTTGAAGCAAAAAGAAAGCGTTTCCATCCAAGAAATCCATTGCGTTGTTGAGCTCGGGCAAAGCTGGGTACGTCTGCTAGTATTTTATAATTTCAAAAGACTGGGATGCCCGTATTCCATTAGTTTTATAGATAGTATTGTATTAATTTACGTATCCAATATTTAAAACAAGATCGTACTTGATTTGTAATCAAATTAAATGTGAAAATTAAGTTAATTTGCTGAAGCGCGTGTTTGAAGAAGTATAGTTGAAGGGCGCCGCTTACGCTAGCGTTGAGACGCGTTGTAGACGTTCAAAAATCACGCATTGTTTTGCTATTTTGACTTGATCCATGCCAAAATTATTGGAGACGAAAGGTATAGTAGGTTCACAGTAGCTTTGACTTATTCTGAATATTGTAAAGTTACTTAAGACCTTTTGTGTTCCTTCACCTTTCAAATAATATAACTTGCTTTGGTGGCTGCATAGTCTAAGACGTCACTCTCTTGTTAAACTAGACTGTCTATGACAGGGAGATCGAGACTCGAAATCCCAGTCGGGTGTATTTAGGGTGGTTTTCAAAAAATGTTTTTTCTCCACACGAATGCAAGTGCACTTCATCTAAATTCATCCTTCCTTATCCCTAACTCCATAATTAGTACATATGAGTACAACCTGAACAGGTAGTAGGACGCGATAGTAAATATATATTATTATTATTATTATTATCACCGCGTCTTACTACCCGTTCGGGTTATACGCAGTAAATATATAGCCTATATGTTTACTCACTATTACAAGTGAAATCAATTTATATTATGATTTTGTTAAAGTGACAACTTAATTATCCAGGTACCTTCATCGCATGGTCTAACGCGCTACTCTGGCAGTAGACTGGACTGCCGATGATGGGAAATGAGGTTCGAATCTCGGCCGGGTGTACTAAGGGGGTTTTGTTCCAAAATGGTTTCCCACTCTCCCTCCACGCAGATTCGGGTACACCTCCTATAAATATCACCTTCCTAATGCCTTAGCATGCCATTAGCGTGATTGAAAAACTATTTTGGAAAAACAACCCTCAGTACAGCCGATCGAGATTCGAACCTTTATCTCTACGTTATTGACAGTCTAGTCTACTTCGAGAGTAACGCGTTAGGCCACGCAGCCACCGAAGCGGTTGAGTAATCAATTATCATCCATCCGAATTCCGGCCTACAGTGCCGTTTAGTTTTAGTTAGAATAGCTTTCATGGTCTTGTGCGAACATATTTATATACATGAAGAATGTTCAGAAATTCACAGCACAAACTGCACATATAGTTTATTTGAGCCAAAAATAATACTAAACCCCTATACACTTATATCCGGAAAATTCTGCTAATACCATGAAACTGTGTTCAAAGTTTCAGCGTAAAGCGCCGGGAGATAAAAATTGTGCAAGCATGCGTGTACAACAAGTTGCATAGGAACTAGGCTCGTGGCACTGCACATGTAATAATGGCAAGTAATTGCTGTGATAGTTGACTATTAATTATGACCCCCCTGAATGTATTCCTATTTCTAGATGGACTGGTGTGTTGCTTATTATAAAATGTAGTATGTTCTACTGCCATGCTCCAAGATGTCAAGGTGTGCAGTACGACACGCCTAACTACTATGAAACCTATTAAACACGTATGTTTGCACAGCTTTGCTCTCCCGGCGCTGTACGTCAAAACTTTGATAACAATTTAATTGTATTAGCAGAGTTTGCCGGATGTGACTTTGGAACTTTGTCTTAGTTTTGGTTCAAACAAACTATATGTGCAGTTTAAGCGTTGAGTTTCCGAACACTCTGTATATTTGCTAATACCCAGTGCAACACGTCCTGCCCATCCGCATATTTACATTAATGGGGATAAGAATGAGGAAAGGGTTTTAGAAGAAAAGTTCCAAAATGTGTGTGGAGTAAGAGCGTTTTTTTTTTAATAACCTGAGCACATCCACCAGGACTCAAAGCCCTACCTCCTCTAAATCCAGACAAGAAGTGGCTAGCGCTTTCTTCACGTGTTCACCAGTGAGGGCAAACGTATTCATAGTATTCCCCTTTGTAAAATATGTGCCTTCCGTTTACCCTGTAAAGTAGAGTTCATTCGCCATATATATGGTGTTAGCTGACAGCTAGAAGAAAATGTAAAAACGGTTTAAAAAAACATCATTTAAAACAAATTGTTTATTGTGAAAGTTTTGACTAACAAAAGGGACAACAAATCAACATAATATGGTCTTGAATATAATCTGGTTTGGCGAATGAATTACTGAGAGTAGATCTGGTAACTTTTACTAGCTATCACTTAGCTACACTCCTACCGTAGTTGGGGAATAGTAAGCTTACCTTATACATTTCCACTATGGCATAGCTTTTAAGGTAGGGACAGTGTAATCTGTCATGGTTAACATAGTGTATAGTACGCTGTCCAACATTTTATCTCAGTACACGAACAGCCACAACGTCCATGCCTTACATGAGGGATGAAGAACCTGTGACCTTTTCGCTTTTTCTGTATCTATATACGGGGCTACATCACTTTTATATATATATATATATATATATATATATATATATAAACTAGCCTGTAGCCTACGAGAAAATTCCAAAAAGTTAAAAAAGAAAAAAATTTAACTCCCGAAAAAAAAATTAAAATGGTGGTGCAACTTTAAAGTAGGTGTGGACCTTTCTTTGGAGGTCTATTGTGGCTAAACGGTAAGATTTATCAAAAACGGCTCTGGAATTACATTAGTTTACATCCACTTGCAAAGAAAACTCACTGGGGGTTTGGGGGCTCGGCCCGCGTATATAGACTCGCTTTGCTCGTTGGGGGCTTGGCCCCCAAACCCCCAGTGAGTTTTTTTGCAAGTGAATGTAATATCAGTGAGTGAGTCAGCCATGTGGCTTTATAGTATAATAATAATAATAATATGAGCGTGTCTGGTCTACATCACTCGTAGCCCCGTTTGTGGAAATACTAGCCAGTACTAATGTACCGTTTCCCAGGAGGCGCACGAATGTACTAATCGTACATCCTTTCCATGTCCCGATGATATGAGATGATGGTGGTAGTGAATATGGAATATGAAGGTGTGGAACCAGTAGAAACTCTTAAACCTAGCTTAAGACTAATTAAAAAAAACCTAGTTCCCATCAAAGACAATTTTCCTTTATGCAAAATGACCCAAAGTACCAGCCGGGTATCGAGCCGGTTATCCCTAGGTTCGTAGCCACGTGCGCTGAGCTCGATACAACGGGGTAGGTTTTTCTGTCAATTATATCTCTTCATCATTTATAAATGATACATTCTCAAACTAAAATTGTGGTTCTACAATATAATAAACTGAAGTATTTTGTTAACTGTCGAGATGTTTATTTTGTAGAACTCCATTAATGAATAATTTTCAATAAGATTTTATAATCCTTATTACATGCTGAAATGAATTTTTAAGCATGCTTGCACAATACTTATAAGCTACAGTTAAATTTAAAAACTAACCAAGATTCATGGTGAACAAACTAGAGAAAAAGTGAAAAAACTGTTGGTTAAATATTTTATAATTTATTTATTCCTTATTTTAAGTATTCTTTTATGACTATATAATAAATAAATGAAATTTGTCCTCTTTGAATGAAAAGGTAAAAAGTACAGTGAAAAACCGTTCGCTCCTCTATGGGTTCCTAAAAAAGGCATTTAACTTATATTTAGATAAAGTACGTCCTTATAATTTTGGCGAAACTTACTGTACATAAAGTGTGTGGCCTTGAGAGGAATCCGTGAAATGGAATACGACCTTCCAATGCCTTGAGAGTCCATCAATTAATATCAAAACAAACTTCTCACCAATTATATATTCTGACCGTGCCAGAAATTGAACCAGGAATCCCTAACCCACTATCCAGAGGTGCGATATACACAACTAAGGTGTCAGACCTCTATTAAACAATGTGGTCACAGTCGAGATGGGTTGAATGGGCCATGCGTGTCGAGGTCTCCAGTGCGTTAGATCGATACTCCACCCTTCCAAAGTGCGTGTGCCGCCTCCTTGTTCGGACAAACGGAAACAGACCCGCAATTCTTGACTCTGGAACGCCGGCAACCGATCAAATTACAAACCGCTCTTTCATTTACCTACCATACACTCCTCAGACTCACAAAAGGCCTATGGTAAGTTCCTCTTGTTGTTTGTCATCTGGAATTACATATTTGATTGTTTCATAACAGTGTTTCCCAACAGGTAGCTGCCAGTCCGTAAAGCAATTTTTAATAATTGTATCCATAGGCCTACTTATATTTTAACGTTGGGTTTAAAAAAATATCTGTTTTTAATAGGAATCAATTTGTTTTATATAAATTACGTGAAAGATTACTGTGATTCATTATTGAGCAAACTAGTCCATTCGTGGTAGAGTAACAGTCAACCCATAGGCCTACCTCAATTACGTGTTTGCGACATTTATTTACTTATTTATATTTTATTTATTAGTATGTGCATGTATAAAATGAATTTGAACCTAAAACAACGAATTAATTAGTTGATCAGATTAAAAACGGTCAGAAATAATTCAGAGGCGTAGGAAAGTTTTCTGTCGGGGAGGCTGAAGCAAAAACTAGCTTGTGATGTCCTCATAAATTAAATCTAACGCCTTTATATAAAGTTATAAATTATTTCCGACGATGACACCACTCACAAGTCATACGCAAGGCAATTCAATCGGAAATTTCTTTAATATCCACCCCGTTTATGACACAATACTAATTTATATAGGCCTAGCTCACAATTACAAAAATAGACTGATGAAAAGTTGCAAATTTTATTAAAATTAGGAACTTTTTGTGAAATAAAGTAAAAATATAAAGTTGAACAAAATAAGGTTTGCTATAGAAAAATTGTAGGCTTGACCCCCAATTCTTGTGCCTTTCCGAATTTTTAAAGGAACAAATATTTATGGCAGTCCATCTATTATAAAATAGAAGCCAATGAACCATGGAACTTCATTATGATAGTTTAATTACTGTAATATTCCTTCCCGAGATATAATATTATAAACTGCTTTTGCATAAATAATGTTTTAAAATTAGTTTAGTAATGGCAGCGCATAGGTTACGAAAACAACCAAGTTTTAAAACGCCAAAATTAATGGTAAACAAAGAAAAGTTTTATTTTATACAGTATGAATAAAGTGAGTGACTAGATAGTTTATTTATTGTATATTCACCAGAGAAAAAAAATAGTAAACTTATGTCAGTGTAAAACTATCCTCAGTATGAGAAATTAAACTACCAGTCATACACGCTAGTGCTGGGCTAACCTACCAGCAGACCCAGTAAGAAAATATTGGTGCCTGAAACACTGGTGGTTTTTAGATCCCCTCCAAAGACCAGCACAAAGCTGCAGTTTAAGAAAATAATAAGACAAAAAAATTGTTCGTGTAGCAAATAATAACAATAATGATAATAATTCATGTATTGATCATGTTTGTCAAATTATACAGCACTAAAATATGGACACGAACGCATTTGTAGGTTGTGATGTAAAACAGAGTAGATTCACAGTGTAGTTGTCATCCTGCTCCAGATTAGAGCATTAAATCCGCAGTCTGATGTCTAATCTTGGTATCAAATTTAATAATATCTAGAAATTCACCATTATCAAATAATTATATAAAAATATGTTGCTATGAGCTTAATTATTTTCGAAAAAGTAGATCACTTTTGTGTTGTGTAGTTACTGTTTAAAAATTAATTACCTAAATATAAGTGTTTATGTTTTAATTCTAAATAGGATCTAGCTATCAAAAACTGTTTAGTACATTACTTGTTCTTAATTTTTATAGTAACTTATAAAAGGCAAGCTCTTCAAAAGGGTCGCCTACCGTAGTAGTGAAATGCCTTACAGACGTTCAGAAATTCAGTGTTATTCAAGAATTGGTGGGTTAGCTCAAAATAAGGCTTGTGTCAAAAAATAATGGGAGCAAAAAGTATCTATATGGCCTGTAGAATGGAAAACCACATATTAAAATTTTTATTTAACCAAAAAAATATTGAATAGGTGAAATTAGTAATTTTCAACTAAGTTTCACATGAAATGTCGCAACCTGAGGTAAAAATGAATGACTATTTATGCAAAAGATCTAGTCTTCCTCAAACGAATAAGTATTTTAATGGGGTCGAAAAAACAATTCAAAAATAGTTTGAAGTGGTTTTAGTTTTTTGAAGCTTCATAGTTGCTATTCCCCTGAGAAATATCGCAGTGCGAGGTTATTACCCTTCAAGTAGGCAGCACCCTTAAAAACTATTTTTTTTTGTATCATAGCTAGTAGATAATTTGTTAAGTTCAAACTTTAATCAACGTATTGTAGGTAATTGCAAAGAAACACAAAGCAATCTCTCTCTATCTCTCCTTATACTAGGCGGAATTGCTAGTCTTTCTAGTAAAAATACTTTCTTATCTGAACACAACATTGCCTTACCCAAGCTTCCTTTTCTATCCACTCCATTTTAATAATTTAATGGAAATTAAGTTTTCCATTTCATTTAGATTATGTATCCATGTAACACGCAATATTTGGTGTGGCACGAAAGTAGAGCAACTAGAGCTAGTTTTAATTACTTAATTACCGTACAAATTTTTCCAAATTTAAATTAAATTTATTTAGTTACAAATATTTTAAATAATTTAGATATAGTTAATTTAAAAACAACTTATATTTATTCAGTTAGCTCGGAAAAAGAGTGAGATAAGTTTATTTAGCCACTGAATATTTTTTACACATCTTACTAAAAGTCCAGGCTATACGCATTTTTATCTAATTAAGTAGGGGTGAGGAAGGTAGTGTTTATAATAAATGTATCAGAATTTCCTTGGAGGGAATGTGAAAAAAACAAAATTTCAACACACCCGGCCGAGATTCGAAACCCAACTTTTTGGTCACTGGCACACCAGGTCAGATGGACTTAACATGTGTTCCCCGCGCCCATCGCGTGCATCGGTGTGGGTCATATATTTTTTTATCCAGTGTTCAAAGAACCTAGTAGATCCCGCGCTGTGTACTGGTTTTTATAATAATATTTAGCACCGCGTCTTACTACCCGTTCGGGTTATACGCTTTAAGTACTAATTACGCTAATGGATTAGGAATTGGGAAGGCTTAATTAGAGGAAGTGAACCCGCATTTGCGTGGAGGGAGAGTGGAAAACCATTTAGGAAAAACCCCTCCCAGTTCACCCGACCGAGATTCGAACCTCGATCTCCCCGTCCTCAGCAGTCGAGCTCAACATGATAAGCGCGTTAGCCAACTACGCCACCGAGACGGGTAAACCGACACAGTTTTAATCGACCTTGAATCTTCAGGTAGTAGCGAGATCTGTCTGGCAAAGTTTTAATTAAAGAGTAGTTATTACTTTCTCAGTACGTGGCGATCTGGACAGAAGTTAATGGAACTAAAGTTTTTAATAATCCTTTCTGGTGACCTGGTGGTCTAGGGGTAAGGTGTCAGACTTCTATGCTGACGGCCGGGGTTCAATCCTCGGTCCCGGCAAAGATTTATCTGATTACCAAACCCTTCCTTCACCTCTGACAATACATCTTGTGAATGTGGGGAATGCCAGGCCGCCACCGTGGTTCGGATTCCACGTTAAACTGTAGGTCCTTCATTTCATCTCACAATCACCCTACCATTACACATTAGCGTAAGTGCGTATAACCCGAATGGGTAGTAAGACGCGGTGCTAATAATAATAATCCTTTCTAAATAATTGATTCTCTTTATACTTATTTTTTTATGTATTTAATTTTACCGTTATGTTTTGTTTATTTTTCCATTTTGATTCCTTTTGCTTATATTTGTTTTCAAAGTATTTTGTAAAGGTTTGCAGTATTAACTATGATGCCATTGGTCCTTTTTATCTGGCGTTCTAGTCTCTGATTGGCCTTGCCTGACACACGACTTCCTGTTCGGGCAGATGATGCCTTTGATGACTCTTTCACTCTCTTTTTGGATCTGATTGACGTGAGACTTTAAATTTTGTTTTTCTCTTATTTTCCTTTTTGTGGGTGGATTTAAATTTAGATTTATTATTTTGCATCTCATTTTGTAACCTTTATTTTACGCTAACCATTGTCGACCATGGGACCTGGTTTTCGTTTGCTATTTTGTATCGGTCGTGATCCTATATACCACGTGGTCTAAATTATAATTATAAAGGGGATTAGGCATTATGGTTGAGGTTATTTTCTTTATCATTATTAATTTTGTTTTTGTCCTCTTGTCTTTTACTAGAGAAATCTTCTTTTGTTAAATGTTGTAGCCTTTATTACAAATCGGTAAAGTTGTGGTGAATGTAAACCTTTTCTTCTTTTCTTTAAATTAATAGTAAAATGTTTGGTTTTATTTTGTAATTAATAAATTCTAAAGTTTTCATTTTGTAACCCGATTATTATTTAAAGATCCCTTTGGGAAACCACGTGTTTAGTGCAATCCTCCAAATCTTCTCTTTTTTCAAATTAGTATTTTACTTGTGCGCTATCTTTCAGTCTTGACGAAGTCTCCCACTATGGTTTGAGCTAGGAGAATATATATAATATAGGCAATTTTATGCGATTTTTAAATCACTTGCCTAAATATGCAGTGTTTTTGATAAAAAGGGAAGTTGAGTAAGGAGTGCACATAAATAAAAACACATCCACTAAGGACAATAAGTTGTTACTGGTTTCCTTTCTTGTTTTTTTTTATATCTACGGAACCTGAACTTACCTTTTAAACAATCTGATAACCTAAGCTCAATATTTTGCAATGAAGAGGAAATCAGTACAGCTGCCCAAATGATCCCGCTATATCTCTACCAGTCCTGAGTCCAAGGAACCCTCAGGAGTGTGCAACCGGTACAGCCGCACAGGGCCCTGCGCTTACGTAAGTAACAATGGAGGTAAAAAACAAATTTGGGTGGACAATTTTTAATTGCGCATTACATGTATAGGCGTTCTAGCAAATGTGGTTAAAGTGTAAGATCAAATAAAAACAAGCGAAGAGAGTTCTCAATTTTAACTCCACCGATTTGCATTTGTCTGTTTGTCTGTGGTGGATAAGTCTCACAATATTTTTTTTAACACATTAACTGATTTAATTCAAACTTGCACAGTTGACACTTTATACATATCAGGTTTGTTGTGGAAGAAAATGGAATGGAGGGTTTGGGAGAAATCCACCTATATACAGCGCCGGTGCACGGTAACTTTGGCGCCCTAGGCGAAAGACCTGTGAGCGCCCCCAAACCACTAATTTCATTTCTACCATTAGTCAAAAGTCATACTAATGAGGCTTCATAAACCATCATAACATGAAATCTAAAATCATTAAACTTCATTACCTGAACGTAACAGTGACAGTTCTGCAACAGGTGTCGTTTCAACCTGACTCCTATAAACAAACGTTTGACTATAGAACAACACTAGTGCACACGGCTTCTCGCATTAATGATGATACCCCCATGTAATTACCTCTTAGGCCATTTCCTGATACATTATACAGTTAAAAATTGGTATACAAGAGCTAACTACTGTAATACCAGTAACACTAAGCAAAAATTAGGTTTCACACTATGTTATAGAGGAGGGGAGAGGGAGTTTGCCCAGGAGGACCCCCCGTCTGTTAAGGGCAGCCCTGTCTGAGCCTCTTCTATCCAGTTCCCGGCTACCCCCGGGCTATACATAGTCTCTCCTTCTGAACCATGGTCTTACTTACCAAGGGACAGGTATTTTGTTAGGTTTGATTCAACATTTGTGGAAATTCATTAGTTTGAAAAATAAATATATAGACAAATACATATCAAGACGAATTATACATCTTTGGAAGTATATGAATAGTTCGGATTTTTGAAGCCCTTGGACACCTCAAACGGTATGAAGTTTCAAACTTTATCACGGTTGTCTCCTGTTCATTTATCTTAATGGGTGTAGGGATATCTTTATCATTTCAGGATTTGAGCGATAAAGACTAACCCGCCTCGGTGGCGTAGTTGGCTAACGTGCTAGACGTGTTGATCTCGACTGCTGAGGACGGGAGATCGAGGTTCGAATCTCGGTCGGGTGAACTGGGGGTGGTTTTTTCCTAAATGGTTTTCCACTCTCCCTCCACGCAAATGCGGTTCACTTCCTCTAATTCGACCTTCTCAATTCCTAATCCATTAGCGTAATTAGTACTTAAAGCGTATACCCCGAAAGGGTAGTAAGACGCGGTGCTATTATTATATTATGATAAAGACTAATTTTACTCAACCTTTATAGTGTGTTAAAATAATAGTTTTGTATTTAGATAATGGTATTACGAAATATATATAGGGGTGCGGGTGGCGTACTAATGTACAGCAGTGGCGGCTCGTGTATAGGCACTGCGGAACTGCAGCACCCCCTATTTCTATTTGAAATTATCGATAACATTTAATATAACGAGTCCTTTATTCTTTAATTCTTTATTTATTTTTGTAGTACAATATATATTCCCTAAGCTTAATGTCAGTACTTCAGTAGCCATCCCCCAGTTTATGAAAAATATATAAAATATGTGTGAAACTGTGTGCTTCACAGTGCCAGCAACATGGTGTTTGACTGTTGTGCGCATGCGCACATAGGAGGTGGTGGGGAGGAAGGCGGGACTGCCAGGTATAGAGAGCACTGCTGCTCTCGCAGTGCCGGCTCTGGCAATATGGTGAAGGAAGTTGTTTTTTTTACTCAGTGTGTGTTGTGCTTAAAAACCGTGTACCATATTTTTGAATGTGATAAAGTGTAGAAGAGTGTAGAATTAGATTATTATTCTGCTTCCAGCTATTTTTTTTTTCGGTTCTTTTATTTAACAGAAAGACTAAATGTACTTGCAGTACTTTCAACGGAGAGAAAATTCCTCAATTGTCATCCAGAGATCAAGGAGAAAAATAATGAACTTTTTGCGCAAATTAAAAGAAGAAGAATGGATTTCATTTTTAAATGAATAGATCAACTTGAACTGTAACAATTTAAGTTAAAATAAGTAAAAAAGTTTGGCTTTTTTTGTTAAGATTTTATCAGTTCCTGAATAAATTTTCTTTTTATACATTTTTTTTTCTTTGACACAATTTTAAAACAAAAGCTAAAAAATTTCTGGAGCAGCACCCCAACTAATTTTAGCTACGAGCCCGCCACTGATGTACAGTGTAACTAGGTCAAGGAAACAACTGTTTAAAATTACAATAAATTCAAATTAATGCTGTTAAATATTATTTCTAAACATGATATGGTAAATTCATTTAATATAAATGTATTCTGGACTTGATTTCATAAGTCTAAAAATGGAACGCATAAGGTTTAAAAAAAAAACTAAGCTGGATACAACATGATATTATGTTGGGGACAATAAACTGCACACGCATGGAAACGCACGAAAATGGGGTCTGCTATAACTCAGGAGTTGGGTTACATTGCAAGTTACTGCCTCATTATTGTAGAAATAGTTTTAGATTTATTTATTTGAGATATTTAACGTGCACTTTCTGAACCGACTGATCATATACACTCACAATAATTGCTACGAATTAGAGCGAAAGCACCTACCAATTTGGCCATGAAAGGTATTTTCACATGCCTTACAGGGTTCTATTACATGCCACACTCGACATGGGACTGACGGATTTACTTCCCTTCCGGAGAAAGTTTTACTATGTATGTTTATCGTTCAAGAAAAATCCATCGACCCAGGCTGGATTTGAACCCATGAACATCGATAATTCTATGAACATCGATAATTCTGTATCTGTATCCAGGAACTCTGACCATTAGACCACAAAGGTGGTTTGATTTGTAGGATTGCATGAAATTAGGATTAAACTAATGAGTGAATAACTATGGTATTATATTCATATAAATGTAAAATAGATTAGCATCAAGAGATGTTCAGACGAATGCACGAAACCGGATGGACATGAGTGGTAAATATTATTAAGTTGGCGTGATTCATCGTGTGTTTTGAAGTATCTGAAAGACCACACTCTGTCCTGTAATTCAACTGTGCCCTTGACTCCGAAGGCCTCGCACCCGGCTGTCGAACGCCATCATGAGAAGAGCGGCTGGCACTAATGAAAGGGTGGAATGAGGCCTTTGCATAAGGGATAGTAAAATGTCATCGTTGGTTACTATGGCTCTTTATCTCCATCTTTATATAAATACATAAATAATATATTATTATACATATAAATAATACATAACTTACATACTGCGAAATGGTTGGTAATTTAAAATATTTTCCAAACAAATTTATAGCTTAAATTTTCAATGCAATAAACGATCAAATAAATGGCAAGACTTTATAAAGTATAGTTTATTTTTGAAATGGAAACAAAATTTTCAAAAAATTAATCATTAGTAAATTACCCTTAATTTTCGAGCTAGAATTAAAATTACGATTTTGCCTCGAGATATCGAAATTTCAAGTTTGAAAGTAGGCCATTTTTAACCATTTTGGTTGGAGCTCCAGGCACAGAGAAACAGCCGCGTACTTTCTGACGGCACCTTCAAGACTGTTCCACCCCTATTTGAGCAGTTTTATACTAATCATGGATTTGAATCAAATAACTCCGTCCCACTTGTGTATGCACTTCTAGCGGACAAGAGACAAGGAACTTACTCTCGTCTTTTAATAAAGGCGAAGGAACTAAAGCCAACTTCTGACCCTCGGACCTTAATGATTGACTTTGAGATGTCAATGATAAATATATTCAAGGATGAGTACCATCTTACAAATCATCGTGGCTGTTTCTTACATTTTAGCAAGTGTATTTTTTGTAAAATTCAAACAAATGGTTTGAAACAACGCTATGAGAATGATGACGATTTTTCCCTAAAGCTTTGAATGTCACCCGCTCTTGCGTTTGTTCCTACTGAAGAAGTCGTGGGAACTTTTGATTCTTTCTGCAATAGCAATGTATTGCCCCAAGAAGCACAACCTATTATAGATTATTTTGAAGACGTGTGGGTTGGTCGTCCAGATTGACGATTGGGCCGTCGCCTTACAATTTATGCACACCAAATTTATAACTGTCATGATAGTGTTCTTAAATGCTACCCAAGACAAATAACAATATAGAAGGATGGCACAGAGGGTTCCAACAACATATATCTTCAAGCTATCCCAGTATTTGGGAATTCGTCTCAGCAATCCAGATGGAGGAGTCTCTCAATGAGGTGCGAATCGAGCAGTGCACCAGTGGGCAGGAACCTCCTCGTCAACGTAAGAAATACCGAAACAGCATGGAAAGGTTGAGGCGAATTGTTGCTGGCGGGGTCCAACATGGGAACATGTGTGACTATTTGCGAGCTGTTTCACGCAACATTGGATACTAATACTATTGTATGTTTGAATACTAGTTTTTAATGAAATTTAATACTTGGAAATGTTTAATTTATTTGGATCCATAAAAAAATATTAACAATAAAATAAATAGTCAATACAAATAAAATAAATTTATTTTAATTTGCAAAGTTGTGCTGTGTCTAAGTATTAATTTTTTTTAGGTTTTAAAAAGAGTTTGTACATTCATAGATTATAAAAAAGATTTACGAAAAATATATTTTGACAAAACTTGTTTTACGATAGTTATTTTGGGCGTCTTAAAAATATTAATAACTATTAAATTAAATAATTGATAAATATGAAAATTATAGAACACATTTAAATGAAATCATTGCTGTTTTAATGTTTCTAAAAAGTTTAACATTTCGATTCACATATTTTTTTAAAACTTGTTTTACAATAGCATTTTTCGATAGGTTTTTCAATAGATCATATCTTCAAAAAAATATCTCCGGAAAACTTGCAGTTCGCTAAATTAATTTTCCGTAAAAAATCAATCAATTTGCAGTTCACAAAATTGATTGTTAGAAAAATTTATTCTGTCGAACAATTGATTTTCGGTGAATTCACTTCGGGAAATTGATCTTTGGGCAATTGATTTTCGACTAAATTACTTTAGATGACTTTGTATCAGGTGAATTATTTCGATAAATCGATTTTCAAATAACTTGTTTTCGAAAAATTAACCTAGACCCTATACAGCTATACGCAAATCATGGTTTCCATGTTGATCTAAACAAAGAATGATTATACAGATGAACCACTGTCCACACAGAAGAAAAATTTGGAAAATTCGCTGGTAAAATTGGATTTTAGTTTTAGGCCACTATTTTTACCGGCATCCTGATTCCCTTATCCATCAAATGAGTGTTCCGTTTGTCAAAATCGTAATTTCTATTACTAGAAACGGACTTATCAAATTATATATAAGATATATGATAAAGAGAGTGATAAAATGTGATAGTGAAAATGAGAGTGTAAGTGTAGGTGTGAGAAAGGGGGCGTAAGATACTGAGAATGAGCAATTGAGAGAGATCGAGTAAGTGTGAGCGAATAATAGTGAAAGTATGTGTATGTGTTAGAAAGATAAATGCTGGGAGAAGAGTAAAAGAGTGAGTGAGTGTGAGTGAGTGTAGTGAGTGAGTGTGAGATGGTGTGAGAAAGGGATAAAGTATGAGAGAATAAGAAAATAGTAGGCTATTTTAGAGAAAGTGTGTGTGAGAGAGAGAGTGTGTGAGAGAGAGGTGAATGTGTGTGAGAGAGTGTGTGTGTGAAGAGAGAGTGTGTGAGAGTCTGATAGAAAAAGAGAATGTCAAAACATAGATGTGGTACTCAAAATATTACGTTACTTTGAAATATAATTTCCTCAAAATTAAGTATCAACATGGAAACATAACAGCTGAACTTACACATATTTTGTAATGTTAAAAAATAGATGGGATGCACAAAACATTTCTTTTAAATATTATATCCTCAAAATTAAACGGTAAAATGAAAACATAGCTTAATTTATGTATTTGTATTGTGTTACTATTTTCTAAAATGAACATCAAAACCCATTAGTTGAAAAAAAAATTAAAACCAAAACTCATATTTAGATAGTTAAAATGGCTATTTTTTTAACAGTATTCAAGATAATTTTCATTTTTGAGCGTATAATACATACCTAAACATATTTAAACATCATTTTATCATTCGCGAAACAAAACGTAGACAATGTTTTCACGAACTTAACAACTTAACCTTTTAATTTCCGAATTATACTCAATATTATTCATTTAAATGTGAATTAACGATAACAAAACATTCCAATAAAAAAATAAATGTTTCCCCAGTTTAGGAATCTCAATTTAGATTTGTTATGACCAGCATCCAAAGAGAAATATTCATCCAAAGAGAAAATTGTGATGTGTTCGGACCAAAAATTAATGAAGATTGAGCTATTACTTTTTAGCCAAAGAGATATCTTTTATTTAGAGATTTACAGCCATGCAGTAAATAACGGTTTCCATGGTGACTAAACAAAGAATGAAAAACTGAAAATTCTCTGTGAAAATCGGGTTTTCGTGGAAAAATACTATTTTTCCCGACATTCTGGACTCCTAACCGTTAAAATGAGTGGTGGTTTGTCAAAATCTGTTCAGTCATTTCCTCGTAATTTCTATTACCGGAAACGAGATTATCAAATAATTATATATAGGAGTCATAAATAATTTAGATATAAATATATATACTGGTCACCAGTAAAAGAATAGTCAGCAGGTTATCTAAGGAATATTCTGGTTGCGCTGGTTTATATTGTTAATATGTGTACAGTTAGACCATTTTAAACCAACAAACAGTCCTGTTCATCAGAGAGCTTCCCGGTGGACCAATCCGCTTTTAAAGTTTAGTCAAAGATCTTGAGTTCATCGCACCTGTTTGCTTATTTAAATCACGTTCAAACACGTCAGCATATTCAAGATAGAGACCAATGTTTCTTAATATACGCTTAATATACACTTAGCTGTATCCAGGAGAAAAAACGCCCAAGGGACAGGGTTTGTAGCTAGGACTTTTTGAGATTTTTGTGTGAATATAGAACGCAAGGCTTTTTTTAAGAGATTTTCAACAACTTTTGTATGTTATCGGGAACCCTATATGTGTGTGTGTACACACACACACACACATTCACAGACTAACGTAAGCTTTATTATAGAGATTGCGACGTCGCTTTTGAAAGTTTATAAACATTTATATCATTCTCGAAATAAGAGCATTAGTTAAAATAAAATTGTTTGGTAGAGCTCGAGAAGATGGATATAGATAAAGATAGAATATGTTGATAGAAATAGTCTTTTTCTTGATTGCGGCTGCCTCTTTTGAATATTTTTGAAATTTGTTTAGGCTTTTTTTTTAAACACAAAAAAAAACACAATATGAAAATAACTTTTGCAGTACTCCGGGCATTATTGCAGAAAAAATTGCTTCAAGTTTTAAATACATAGATGGAGTAGGTATACTTAAGAGGAAATATAGCTGGGAGGGAATTTAGAGAAACATAATCAGAACACCCGACCGGGAACTGAGCCCCAACCTCCAAGTAATCGGCAATCCAGTCTATTGCAAGAGTGACGCCTTGACCTCCAATGCGGGTTATTCAAGCTATAATTAATGTAAAAGCTAAAGTATATAAAAAGGGACACACCCACGACACTCTTACTATACTTTTCTATCACGATTCCACTAAACTCATGTCTATTGGTACAGTATAGCACACACCTTATTAAAAGCTCAATCTTGGGTTAGGGATTAGGAGGATATTTTTAGAAGAAGTAGACACATTAATGTGGAGAGGGAATGGAAAATTAACAGAATAAATCAAACTTGCGAATAAAGCGTATTGCCTAGGACCATCTATACTTATAAAATAACATGTCCTGACTGATTCATCATCGCCGAGCGCAAACTATCTAGGCTACAAGCATGAAATTCGGACTGTATATTCATTTTGTTATGTAGGCACCCACCAAGAAAGGATTTTAGAAAATTCCACCCCAAAGGGTCAAAATAGGGATGATAATATGTATGAAAGTCCGTCATTTTGAAAGTTACATAAACAAAATTTTGTATTTCAGTTATTGACGTAAAACAAATAAATACGTATTTCAGGAATTTTGGAAATTTTATTTAATAAGGGATGAAAAGGGGGTGAAAGTTTGTATCGGACTTGCATTATTTTTGATCTGAGGTCAAGTTATGGTCATCAACGTAAAGTAATATTTTAAATTAATCTGTAAATACATATGTATATTTTCGTATTTGTATATAATCAACTTCCACGCGAGCAAAGCCGCGGGCAACAGCTATCTAGTATATATATATATATATATATATATATATTGTAACAAGATTAGTGTTTAACAGCGGGACAGGCGTGCACCAACACACTTTTATATACTGCCATCTTTGCATCTTTCGATACTTCCTAATTCTTTGTAATAATAATATTTAGCACCGCGTCTTACTACCCGTTCGGGTTATACGCTTTAAGTACTAATTACGCTAATGGATTGGGAATTGGGAAGGTTGAATTAGAGGAAGTGAACCCGCATTTGCGTGGAGGTAGAGTGGAAAACCATTTAGGAAAAACCATCCCCAGTTCACCCGACCGAGATTCGAACCTCGATCTCCCCGTCCTCAGCAGTCGAGCTCAACACGACAAGCGCGTTAGCCAACTACGCCACCGAGGCGGGTATCACTTTGTAATAATAACACATACATCCAATTAATCCCCGAGATAGATTCAACCGTCTGTCGATTTCACCATCTATTCCTCCATTTTTACATAACATTCTGCCCAGATTCACAAAACCATTAACTTGTTATAACAGTTTTACATTTATATTAAAGTGACAATCAATTTCTGAACCGTCCTCATCAAAACTATCACCTTAGTTAAGGAGACATTTATACGAAGATCCATTCCGCCTGTCACCACATTCAAAAGATTTAATGCATTCTGCAAGTCACTTTCATTCTCAGCCATTAATACGGCATATTCTGCATATAAGACATTCACATTGTCCATTTGTACACCAACCGCGTCCTAACAACTAATGTTGGTATTATTAATATTATTAATAGCACTATTAATTATTAATATTTAATTGTGTACAGCTCATATGAATGTCTGGATATACTAAATTTCAGCTCCATACATTAATCAGTTTACCATAACCATGGTGCTCAAAAAGCATAAAATAACTCGTGAATTGAAATAATTTGAAATCAATGAATTAGAAGGAGTGTTCAATACCAACATAAGGAGCTTAAGTTCAATACCAACAGAGGGAAGCCAATGGCCAAGTATAATACCAAACAAAAAACCAAGTTAAATGCCAACAGAGGGAGACCGATGTTCAAGTTCAGTACCAAAAAGGAGAAGGAAGTCCAAATGTCCAAGTTCAATACCAACAAAGGAACCAAGTTCAATACC
This sequence comes from Timema cristinae, assembly GCA_039000515.1. NCBI lineage: Eukaryota > Metazoa > Arthropoda > Insecta > Phasmatodea > Timematidae > Timema > Timema cristinae. The sequence goes on from JBCFYV010000012.1 coordinate 78,792,486, forward strand.
AACAGAGGGAGGCCAATGGCCAAGTTCAATACCAACCAAAAAACCAAGTTCAATGCCAACAAAGGGAGACCATGTACAAGTTCAATACCAACCAAAAAACGCAAGTTCAATCCAACAAAGACAGTCCAAGTTCAATACCAACAGAGGGAGGTCAATGGCTAAGTTCAATACCAACAAGAAGTAATGCCAAGTTCAATACCAACAGAGGGAGGTCAATGGCTAAGTTCAATAACCCAATCATAGAGGGAGGTCAATGTCCAAGTTCAATACCAACAAAGGAACCAAGTTCAATACCATAAGAGGACACTGAGCTCAGTCTCAATAAAGGGTGCACTTTGTGGGTTTATCCCTATTAAAACTTACCCCCTTCAAATTAGCTCACATCAATTTTGGTGGGTACGCGGACCAAGGAATAGTTCTTGTCTTTGACTAGTTTAGTGGAGCCGATGAGACTAAGGTTCAAATCTCGTCGGGTAAGTGAGAGTGTTTTCCATGAGAGCTTTATCATTGCTTGTCCCTTATCCCTCTTCACGATTATGCGGGTGCATTTACTCCAAGTTGCTGTATCGCTTCTTAGAATAATACAATAATATTGGTGCTAAGAGAACTAATTAGTTCATTAGTGGGGTGGATATGAGGAAGCTTAAATTTAGAATAATTATACACGCATTAACGTGGATAAAGTGTGGGAAACCATAAGATAAAAACACCCTTAGTACACCGGGAATAAACCTCTACATCCCCGTTATTGACAAACCAGAACAAAAGAGCTTGATACCTTATCCCTCGTGTCCACCGATGCGGGTTGGACCAACTTTAAAATACGACCCCTTAGACTGATGAAGCCATATTAAAGGCTAAAAGTAATTCTACTCTCACTTTTGGAGATGAAATTTCTTTAGAGGGACTCAAGTTTCAAACCGAACATGGAAGGCTAGACATAGCAAGCAAAGCTTCATCACAAGGAAAGTCATTAGAAGGTTTCTTTCTTGGCTGAGGTATTTAACGTGACGTTCTAAGTCAACAGATCATATCAGACCCAAATCGGTGAACAACACGGACTAGACTTCAAGACAGTCTTGTCAGATTTGTCAGTGACTAGGCGCTATGGGTTTAAATATCGGTCAGGTGTATCGCGTTTTTTTCACCCCCTGAAGGTATTCCCACTCTTCCTCCAAGCAAATTCGGTTAAATTTCCTCAAAATTCTACCTTACCCGTTCCTACCCTACTACCGTGATCGAATGTAAATATCCCGGATGTATGACAGGACAAGGTTAAAAAAAAATTTATATAAGAACACTACTTACATACTAGTCTGATTTTAGATCAGACACTAAACCCAACCATCCGGCTGTCAATTAATTACTATAAAATGGGAGATCACCATTTTCATGATTGATAGAAAAATTAATTCACGCTAAGTCGGAAATTGAACCCGAGACTGTTGGCGCGATATATTAAATTAATTATGCTAATACAATTCCATCCATCCTCGATATTGCGTTGCGGATGGAGATGGATTAGGGAGAGATGGAAGGTGTCCAAATAAAATTGGGGACTGTAAGGGATGGGTTGAGTTGAGATTCCGGAAAATACAGCTGTTTTATGACTTCATTTGATATTCAACGGGTAGCGTCATAGCTCTTTACGTCTCCCAAGGGATGGTAGCCAGCGTCTGAAAGTCGGTTACCCAGAGTATACGAGTAGGTAAGCATCGGTTCTTGAGGTGTACACCGTGATAGGCCTGTCAATCAGTAGGAACCTCTATCTGGGCCCTGTGTTGTAGGGGTCAGTGCATCTGACTACCCTGGGCAACGCTCTGTGCCGTCAGAGCAGAAAATAGTCTACATCAGGGGTCCCCAATCTTATGCCCACGGGTACTATGGCGCCCGCAAAATTTGTTGTGTCTGGCCGCCACTTTTTGACCACAGCTGAAATGTTCTTGAATAATAATTTTAATCTGTCACATTTCCAACAAAAATCAAGTTTGTGCTTATCTACAGGTATGCTGTTCTCAAGAAGTTGGTAATTGAAAGTCCCACTCTTTCCAATTCCTCCATTTCATTTCGCTTTCTTTGCCGGCTCATTTACAAAGTGTACTTTTACTCGGAACCACCGTAGTTTTCAAGCTGAATGGTTTTGCTTTTTCCTAATCTCAAAGACCTACCCCCTTTCATCATGCTCTTCACACTCACTAATACATGTAATACTTCTATTTCCTTCGTAAATAACTTGAGATGGGTCTACCCTAGTTTTGTTGCCTGAATAAACAACAGAATAAATATATATTTTAAAAATGTACCCAAGCACCAAAATGGTAGTGAGTAGTTAAATAGTTTCTTGTGTCTTCATTTTGGTCTTGTTAAAACCGATACATTTTTTAAATTTATTTTTTGTCAACTTGGAGGGGGTTGAACCCCTCTCTCTCTCCCCCCCCCCCCCCATGGCTACGGCTTGGATTATTACCCACAACCACATGTGACGTCACAATCGCTGTTGGAAACTTAACACGGCAGCTGACCGGCCGTGTGTATAGCGTTGAGGCTGACCTCTGAGCCTGGCGGGAGTTAGTAAATTTGCCTTGAAAAAGTGATTGGTGCCCACCGAACTACCGTTAATTTTGATTGTGCTCCAAGGTGCAAAAAGGTTGGGGAGCTCTGGTCTACATACAGGCGTCCAAACTGGGAGTCTTATCCCTCCCGGTCAATAATGCCATACGCTATATAAAAAAAGTTGATACCTCGGTGTGAGTCTTCACCACCGCTATTAGTTTCATATATATGCTTATAGTATTACTACCCTTCTGGTGGGCTATTCGGATATTAACATTAATGAGATAGAAATAAGGACAGTAGTGTTTTAGTGAAACTGCACCTGCATCCACGTGCAGGGAGAGAGACTAGTAGTAGTTTAGGGAAAACCATGTTAATACACCTAAATTAGGAATAAAGCCCAACCTCCAGTCCAAGCAGACCCGACAAGAAGAGATTGAGCTTATTCCATGAGCCCATTAATGCAGATAATATATTATTTTTAGGTCTAGAGAAGCATTTCATTTGAACCATTCTCTTTCTTACCCCCTCTTGCCCATCCTCCCCATTGAAAGCTGCTAATAATAAAATATTGTGTGGTTTCAAAGCTATCGGGGATTCAGGGCTAGAATCATCATAGATAAAGGATAGTATAGATCGATATCTCCCATGTATCGAGTATGAACAGTTTTCAGCGCTAGCAGTGATTGTAGGCGGTACTAAAAGTACTAGTAAAAGTAGTAACTTTTGGCTCATCCTGTATGCTAATTGTTACAACATTATTGCATAATAATGCTATAACAATTAACATAGTATATTTATATATACAGAGGGTAAGCAAAAGTAGGTACAAAGTATACAGGTTTAACTAGTCTTTAAGAAATGATGTTGATTTGCACATTTAGAAGTGTCAATTAATTCTTAAGGTGTTAGAATTGTTTGCCCCAATTGTTAACACATTCTTGGGGTATGTTTGCTACAATAAGATACACATCACTATCATATGCATGGGAAAATATCGAGACTATATCGTATACCTGCTTTAGCACACCTTTGTATATACACACAAAAAGTAAAACAATTTTTGAGGCTAAGGAGTTTTATAGTGTAACGTGCAACACTGTTCGTTAAGCTTATACGAAACTTAAGCTAACCACCCACACCAATGTTAATACAGTTTAAGACATCTGGTCCGCATTCAATTGATAGGATTAACTGTAAAGAGGAGGTAGAGGTTCAAATCCTGGCCGGACAAAATGTAGAATGGTTTTTCACATGTTGGTTTTCACTTTGGTTTACTCATCCTCTCTCCATGTTGATGAAGGTTCATTACCTCAAACTAATCTGCTCATACCTAGACTTTAAATTAGCCGGTTAAATGGCTTTAGTGTCAAAACGCACTAGCTAAAACATAAGCCTACCGGTAAATTTAAAGACATGGAATGAAGAAAGTTAATGTTAAGGAAATGCACCAGTATTCTGATGAGAGAAACAACCACTAGTAACCTTACTGACAGTGCATCCAGTCGGGATTGAGCCCCAGCCTCGCCAAGGTTGAGTCACCGAGTGTAAGCGCTGTGGTTAATTGGTCGGTTTGATTACTGCTCCAAGCCGCAATGCAGACTTTCCAAACTCCCAAATCTAGAGGTCAGAGTCTGGCCGCATTCCAAAATCTTGGCAAGTAGCTCTCCGACAATAAAACATGCTACTGGCGGTGCTATGGATGCGTCCCAAGAGATAAGATCTGCACGAAACATCCGACTTAAGTCTGGTTTATCAGATACAAGTGAAGGTTTTTTTAGCACCACGTCTTACTACCCGTGCGGGTTATTTCCATATTTACTAATTACGCTAGTGAGTTAGGGATGAGAAAGGTTGAATTCAGAGGAAGTGTACCCACATCTACATTGAGACACCCGACCGGGATTCAAACTCTGATATCCCCGTAATCGGCAGTATAGTCTATTACGAAAGTGTCGCTTTAGTTAGACCATAAGCCACCGAAGTGCATAAGTTAAAGAGTTAACGGGGCGTTAGAATGAGTAGCGTCTTAATGCTGAGATAACGATCAACGTAGTAAGTGAAATAATGTGACTGTTAAGATTCACTTAGCGTAAACACGCAAGGAAAATGCTGTCTGGGTATTTCGAAGGTTTGAAAAACATAATTGTTTGTAAATAATTATTTTGAGCAATTTAAGTTTTACTAAGCTAAAGGTATTTGCAATAAAAGCTTACCAGAACTCCAAAATAAAATGTAAGAAAAGGCCACGACGCTTTGCTGCTCTCGAACTATACCACAGAAGGCGTCCGCGTGCCATGAACAAACAAATGAGATACTAGCCGTGTCGACGTTGCTCGAAAACATGAGCTGAGCCTCGATCGACAATGTGAGGGGAAATGTAGGGGTACAGTTGGACTACATGTGTAAAATAAAATATTATATTATTATTATATTATTATTATTATTATGTATTTGATCTATATCGATACTAAACATTACTATCGGCATAGTTTTCTTTAAAAATTATTTGCCATCCCTATCATGTTTAGGTATGCATACTATAATTAATTATGATTTGTGAATGTTTGTGGTTTGTGTTCTTTAATCATTATATTTTTTCTTTCAGTTATGTAGAACTTCTTTCCTCATTTATTTTACTTTAGTGTGTTCATGAATGTACAAAGAGCGATGGGGTCAATATATTTGTCTTGTTCTTGTTATAATTATTATTATTACAGTACTAATTTTATAAATTAGTTTTTAATTATAATATTGATAGAATTTGAGTATACAATTAAACATGCTTATAGTATTACGGGGTTAAGTGTAAGAAAAGTCACCGGCCTAAGTTCGCCCAAATAAATACATATTATTATTATTATTATTATTATTATTATTATGATTGGATAGCAGGAGCACGTTGTACACTTCGCGTAACGTAACGTAACGTGAACGCCCTTATGCCGGAATCACGATCAACTTAAATTTAACTTAAAGTAGCGTTCACTTAACTTAAGAAAACACGTGTGATCACGATTAACGTAACTTAAAGTAATAACTCGAGTCAAATATCTGCATTCTAGAGTGTTTTTTTTATCTGTGATTTGTACAGTTTGTAAAGTATTTATTATCTGTAAATGTTTACTTTTTCGATAAATTTAGCTTTTCTATTTTAATTTGATCTTAAATAATCTACTATAGCCTAATAATACCATGAGTTGTAAAATATATTGTGTATTATAGTTGGTTATAAAACCAACAAATGAATTACTAGCTATACCTGTAGACGTCACTCGCGTAGTGATTGTCTGGCTAGATCACGTGATACCCTTCATGTAACGTTCACTTAACGTGAAAGACCTCTCAGGACATCTATTAAGTTAAGTGAACTGCAAGTGAACGTTAAGTTAACTGCATCGTGATCGCTTCCATTTAAAAACACGAGGAGAAACTTTACGTTAAGTTAGATTAAGTTAACCTTAAGTGAACGTTAAGTTGATCGTGATCCCGACATTAACCCCTTATTCGTTAAGTTAACATCCCGCAGTGGTGCATAGAAGAAAGGGGGTGTGAGGATATAAGCGGTGAATAATTTCAATAATATATTAAAACGTATAGAGTCCATTTCCAAAAGCTACTCTAGCAGCTCTGTTTAGCGATACAATGTTTTAAATGGTGGTGTTACCCGCCTGGTGGCGTAGTTGGCTAACGCGCTTGTCGTGTTGAGCCCGACTGCTGAGGACGGGGAGATCGAGGTTCGAATCTCAGTCGGGTGAAATGGGGGGGGGTTTCCTAAATGGTTTTCCACTCTCCCTCCACGCAAATGCGGGTTCACTTCCTATAATTCAACCTTCCCAATTCCTAATCCATTAGCGTAATTAGCACTTAAAGCGTATAACCCGAACGGTTAGTAAGACGTGGTGCTAATATTATTATTAAATGGTGGTGTTTCCACGACCGTGTGCGACTGAATTAGCAGCGCGGCAGTCGCGTACGGTCGCCTGTCCTTGCGACTAGTCGCGTGATTTCCATCAGCGCGACCAGTATCCAAATAAAATAGTTGGTATCTAACAAACCATACTATCCGCAAGACGATATTTTGATTTTTTGTCACTTTTGGCAGTCAAAACGTTCGTAAAAAAACAGTTTTTTTAGTCATGTTTTTCTTTTGAGTGTTTTTACATCTTCTACTAGCTGTCAGTTACCACCACTCTTATGGCGAATGAACTCTTTAGATACAGTACATTGTTTTCAATGGTCGTGTTTCTATGGGCAGCTGAAATACGCGGGATTCTTTCCAAAGAGAGCCACGTGTTGTGCAAGGTTAGTCCTTACGTGATACCAACATTCCTTTGAGAGTTTAGATGTGGAGATGTTTATTAGTGAGATAGAAATGCTACCTGCAGCTCTATGGGATTCAAGGTTATAATGTAGTAATTCACAAAATAATTCTATTGACATGAGAAAATACCTGAAAAATATGTTTTCGATTTTATTGTTTCGTTAAAAGATTCTACAGACGTGCGAAAATACTTGAAAACTGTGTTTTAATCTTTCCTCGTTTTGTTAATTAACGTATAAAACCGTCCTGTTATCCCCTCCAGCTGTCGAATGATCTAAGGCAGGAGTCCCCAATTATTTTTTATGCAGGTCCGTTTTAAAAACTCGGCATACTTCCGCGGTCCGGCAAAACTTAACAGTGACTAAACCTATAGGAATAAACTAATTCAAAAACGTGATTTTCTTTTTTTTAGTTATTTACTTATTTATTTTTGCTGTCCTTCCATGTCTACCACCCACCCGCCACCGAAATATAATTATTATTCTGTTTATCGCTATCTCGTCAAGGTCCTTAAAAATGTATCTGCGGTCCGGATGCGAACAGAGGTCCATCATTTGCTGACCACTTGTTTAAGAGTCACTCTCGCAATAGATTGGATTGCCGATAACAGAGAGATTGTGGTTCGAATTCCACTCGGGTGTACTGAAGGTTGGTTTTTCCTATAGATTTTTACACTCCTCTTCCGTGCAAATGCGGACGACTTGATATTAGAAAGGTGTATTGCTGCACATATTTTAAGTGAGCCTAAAATTTCAGGCTAAATATTAAAACCTTCTAACAACATGATATTCTAAAGGGGCATCACTGCACACATTAGAAGTGCCCATACAATTCCTAATTTGAAAAGAAAGTAGAGAAACCATAGCTTTGACACTCAAAAGTATATTTCTATAGAAGCCACTGACTTCCCGTCAAGTGCATCGTGATAGATTCCGGGAGGTAAACATTTTAAGTTGTTTTTTAATTTATTTAGCACCGTGTTTACTACCCGTTCGGGTTATACGCTTTAAGTACTAATTACGCTAATGGATTAGGAATTGGGAAGTTTGAATTAGAGGAAGTAAACCCGCATTTCGTGGAGGGAGAGTGGAAAACCATTTAGGAAAAGCCACCCCCAGTTCACCCGACCGAGATTCGAGCCTCGATCTCCCCGTCCTCAGCAGTCGAGCTCAACACGACTAGCGCGTTAGCCAACTACGCCACCGAGGCGGGTAACATTTACGTTAAGTAACAATTCGTGACCGTTAGTATGACTGTAATTACGGCATTCTAAAAATAGCTAATTTATTATTCGTTTTTACCCAAAGCGTCTCACCACCCCTTCGGACTATATTCATATATAAAAATTCCGTTAATTGAATAGGGATAAGGAAGGTAAATTTAGAATAGATGTGCCTGCATTTGTTTGGAGAATTAGTGGAGAAACTACATAAGAAAAAACACCTTAAATTCATTCAACCGGGATTCTAGTCCCGATCTGCCCGTCATCGGCCGACTACCTTAGTGATTAGAACGTTCGTCCACCGAAATAGGTTATCGACGTTTTTATTTTCCCGGTTCATTCGAATGTGTACGGATCGTGTGTGGTGTAGCAGTTACTGACGATGTTGGATATTTTAATATTTTATAACTTCAATTATTTCTAAACAGAAATCCATAATTATTATAGCCATTTAGAAGATGGTTTCTTTGAAAGTGAATATTAATTGTTTTGTATTTTTGCATTTATCTTATATAGTATGCTTATTTTTAATTATGCTAGATAATAAGTTTTAAGTCTGGTACGACACCAATTCTTGTACAAAAAGTTGCAGCCTGATCAGGGCGTTGTGTGAAAACCAAAGATTGCACAAGATCTGCTTTGCACAACTTTTTGTATGCATTATCTGATACCTTGTGGGGTAAAGAACGCGTCCTATATAGGACTTTTTTTTTACAACTTTTGAGTTGTAAACATATTTAACCTTGTTTTATAGACAAAAAGTTTGTTAAAATACATTACAGAATACTTACTAAAAATAAAATTGTTATTAAAAAAGGTAACTTTTAAAATTATATATATTTAATATATACATAGATAATTAAAAATGTAAATCTCTTTATGTATAGGTCTATAAATTATATATCTTATATTATATATTATATATACATATATATCTTATATATATGTATATATGCCATATATACATATATATGCCACATATATTATATGCATTAGTGTATTTATATATACTACCATTATAATTAAACGTAGTTTTTACTTTCTTTAACTATTCACAGATTATACTCAAGATCTTGTGTTCAATTGTATATGCCGTGTTCATGTGAACAGTCTTGAGATAAAACTTGTATGCAATCGATGTGACGAAAATATTATAAAAATGTTTGCACAACTTTTTGTACAAGAAGTCGTGTAGTGTGTGCCTAGCTTTAACGTGATTTATTTTGAATAACATGTTTCGCAATATAATAACTATCCTCCCAGATGCATTTATCTCGCAGTTTAACTATTTTCCGCTAGAGAACTTTGCTACCTTAATTTATGATTGGATAGGTAGTCTGGATAAATTTAAATTGAGTTAAGAGGTTAGTCAGTAAATGTTGATATTTACATTTGAGGGTGGTTTATTAGATAAAAAAATATATTCACACAGTTTTATTTTATTTAATGAAAGCTGGTCCAATTATTGTAAATCATTACATTTGTAGAGAGAAACATTACGTGCACGTAATTTGTGCATTGCATTTTATACAGACACATTTGCAGAAGATATAACTAGTACTTAGTAGTTATAGATTAGCAAATTGAGGAGTGATTCTCCTGTATTTAAAACACAAGTTAAAATAAATATCTTTTTTTAACAAAGTTTTGAGAGAAATAGTTTAAATTAAATGTACTTTATAGCTATATTCATAATTCAAACATAATGCCAGATTGATTCAAAGTAGATATTAACTTCTTAATTTATGCATACACAAACCATTTTTCATAATATAAGGGTGAAAACAATAACGTTTGAATACATGTCATATATTTAGAATTAACTGATTTGCTGCTTATTTCGTGATAGTCAGTATTATTATTTAAGTATAAGTGTATTTACTAAATTAAGTACGAAAATATCTGCCGTATGCATGGGTCAGATCAAGTCCCTCCAAGGGATTGGCGACCAATCAAAACAGGCCTATGCTGGTTTATAGGCTGCGCTTAGCCCCTCATGTGACAGTTAGGTGCCAATCAATAATATGTTAGCATGTACACTATCTGGAGGACTATATTTAAGTCGAGATATGAGGGACATACCTTGTTATTTATAAACCATGACGTGGTCAGGGAAACTATAGAATACGGTATTGAACATTACATGAGGTAGGTAGGTCTAGGTCGACTTGGAGATAGAGCATGCAACTGATGTAGGTTGCTATACATTGTAGACGTTCTTGAAAAGTAAAATGTAATGTGCAACTGTTATGTGAAGTATTTAACGTGCTATCTATAAACATACAGATTATACCTACATATTATTATGTCTTACAAACTTTCTTAACTTGATATTACATATTCATTCTTAGCCCCTAGAAATATCTGGATTTTCTTAAGAATAGACCTTTTAGAAAATAAAAACAAGTTTTTTGCGATCAATATTGATAACTTACGTTTATTATTAGTGATATTTTTGAGGTATTGATATTTCTTTAAAAAGTGACAGCTATATATCATATGAATTGACATATGAATCGTAAACGTAGATCCAGTAGAGCTTTCTAGCTGTCATATTGTATAATTGTAATAAATATTGTAATAAAATTGTAGTAAATTTATCAAATGAATACTGAATAGCGTAAAGATCCGCTTTAGTGGCCGATTGGTCTAGCGCGTCACTTTAGTGTTAGACTGGGAGATCGGGGTTCAAATTCCGGTCGTGTCTATAAGGGTAGTTTATCCTTAATGGTTTCCCACTCGCCTTTCAAGCAAATTAGGGCAAGTGAAATGTTTCCTTCCTCGTTCTTACTCCATTAGAATAATTATAATACATGCGTATAAGCTGAACGGGTAGTAAGAAGCGGTGATAGTAGTAAAATAGCAGAAAGAACCAAACGCTCCATGATTACGTGGCCTTGGGCGTCAGGATCACTATTGACTATATCGCCGGTGACGGGAATATTTAGGTTCGGATATAGCCCGGGTGTGTTAAGGCCTAAGGGGTAAGTCTTCTCACGTGATATATTCATAAGACTCTCCCATCATCGCTCCAAGCTAATGTGGACATATTTAATATAAAAATACCCATTTTAAGACATATGCATAAATTTACGTGGGGGGAAAAAAACTATAGTTAAGAAGTATATTAAATTTTCATGGGTACCTGGGTCTAGGGTAAGGTGTCAGACTTCTAGGACGCCGGTTCAATCCTCGGTCCGGCACAGATTATCTGATACCAAACCTCTACTCGAAAGACTCTGAATGTGGGGATGCAGGTGCACCGTGGTCGGATTCCACGTTAAACTGTAGGCTCATTCATCCACAATCACCCTATTACATAGCGTAAGTGCGTAACGAACGGGTAGTAAACCGTGATTAAAATAATAATATAAATATAATAATATAATAAAAACATTAGGAAAACATAAAAAAAAACACCCCCAGTACACCAACAGGGATCGGAACCCCGATCTTCCTATCTTCGGCAGTCTAGTATATTGCGAGAGTAGCGCGTAAGAACATACGGCCTCCGAAGAGGGTACCCAGATTAATATTGTGAACCAATTAAATGAGTATCTGTTTGAGGAAGTCTGTACTTTTGTTTCTAACCATTTATTTTTAACTTAGAACTAAAATTTCGCTTCAAGTGGTCGGTGAAAACAAGCTAATTTCACAATTTCGTTATTTTTTAAAAGAAATTATAAAACCTAAAATACAATGTTTTTAATAATATAGGAAGATGTTTAAAAAATTTACTTACATTTTGATGTAAGCTATGTTTTAGGTTGAAAAATAAATGTTAGATAAAGTGAAATTTGTAAACGTCCGCAATGTTGGCTTCTAAATGATTGTGACCAAAAAACTGTTCAGATTATGTTTCATCACTTCGATTACCAGTAAACACAGTTTCCTAATTAGAACTGTGTTTACCGTTTCATAAATTCAACATAGGGCCTAATACACTGTTAGTTTGGATAAACACTTGTACATGCACAATGTTATTGCTATGAGCGCACATGTGTGGTTTGGAACAACATTATCTTCTGTGTAACAAACAGGATTGTCGCGAGGCAGAGGTCGAGCTTGCATTATAGGCCTGACGCACTTGAGGGGTTTTATACATAGAATGTTGGTCATCCTATCTTCCCTCGACGCTAATGCAGGTGTACTTATTTTGAACTCACCTCCTCATCCTTACTCGCCTGTGCTAAGACTTCAATTGACTCAGCAATATCGCTCTCTCATTTATTCGTTATCTTTAAATGGTTGAAGAGATTTACCCAAGATATTTACTGCAAATCGTATAGTAGTTTTTATAACTTACAGGTACTTACTATTGTTTGGAAATCACACATTATGTTCCCAATACACACCTATACCGCGTGACAGTTCTTGTTTGTAAGAATAGTGCACGTGTATTTCCCTCGTGTATGACTATGATATCATCGAGACTGATGATATAAGCTCTATGGCATATTGAACAGTAGACTTATACTGCAATTTAAGTCTGAAATGCTCTATAGTATATTTATGAACTGTCCAAACATTTTACTGTTTGAATGGAGTCGAGCTAAGCTAACTGTGAGTTTAGGGTCGGGTTTAAATACCTATGAAAATGTCGTGCAAATTTCCCGAGATTTGTGACGGTATCAACTATCAAATTAAAAGGAAAATATAAAAATTGTATTCATTTATAGTGTAATTTAAAGATCCACTATATTGGATATATAATTGCTAGAAATACTTACACGAGTGGTATAATGGTTTAAAGCTTCAGACTTTCAAAATATCAGGTTGCTGGTCTCAAAAAGGTATAGGTTCAAATATCGGAAGGGATGCTCTAAACTAGAATAGTTTTCCAACTGTTTCCTTGTTGTTTTCACATCCCCTTTAACCCACTAATGTAGGTGTACTCAACACAAACAACCTTTCTCTTCCCCACCCCATCGACTAAACCATTAATATCCATGGTGTAAAACGTAGAAATAATTGTCACGAGCAAGAGTCACGCGCAAGTAATTAAGTTGGTCGTCCACCCTCGAGTCACACAAATTAATCAAATGTAATGTGGTCTCCCCCAAATAAATATAAATTTAACATCACTAATTAAAAGCTAGTAATATGTCAGTCAATAAAGGATTTTAAGATATATCATTAATTAACTGTACATTTTAAAACTATATTCCTTTTATTAAATATGAATATTTATTTATTTTTGTAAGCATTATAATATTATTATATATATATCTACTAAGAATAGCCGAGAGAATAAGAACAGATTTCTAAGAATAAATCGAGCCATTCCTAATATAAATTATATACATTAAACATGCATACAACAAACAAAATAAAATTAATAATAATAATAATATTTAGCACCGCGTCTTACTACCCGTTCGGGTTATACGCTTTAAGTACTAATTACGCTATTGGATTAGGAATTGGTAAGGTTGAATTAGAGGAAGTGAACCCGCATTTGCGTGGAGGGAGAGTGGAAAACCATTTAGGAAAACCACCCCCAGTTCACCCGACCGAGATTCGAACCTCGATCTCCCCGTCCTCAGAAGTCGAGCTCAACACGACAACAAAATAAAATTGAAATGGTACTTTAATAAATGAAAAAATATAAAAAGTCAATAATTGAACTTAATCGCTAATCAAAACATAATATGTTTTTTTATAGAAAGGGCGTGTAACAAAAACTGAATTTTCTAAGGTTACCAATAATATTACCAAATAGTTGTAAAAGAAATGCATGAAATAATTTATCATCTCGCAAAACTGGAAACAGTGTGATTCAAACTTTTGACAACAAAACTAACATACGCACGATTTATTGGAACAAATTGTAGTACATAGATTAGATTTACCGTAGGTTTAAATTAAACGCCATTCAAGGTAGGAATTACTCTCTGAAAGGCCTTTTTTCCTACCAATATCCTACTATATAATAGATTTATGGTAAGGAAAAAGGCCTTTCAGAAGTCAATTCCTACCGTGAACAGACAATATACATAATTTATTTTTTAAGTTTATTTTTCTGAAATTTAAAATGATGCGTCCTTATTTAAGCTTTAATGTATACTTTACAAGCACTAAATTATATTTGCATATTTTTGTTAATTAATTTAACAACAATAACAACAAAATACTTAATACATTGAATCCACTTTTCCTAGACTCCCAATCTTCTTTCTATGTAATAATCTCAAATCCGTATCTTGTAAAAACGTGATAAGCATTAGAAGTTTAAATGATCTAATTTATATAAAAAATATAAACATTAAATCAATTATATTAGGTTTTTATATGTACATTTACATTAATTCTTAAAGTGCCAAATTATCTGTGATATAATTGTTAGGTTTGTCCTACAATTATTTCGGATTAAACAACAATTAATAATTTGTATACCTTTAAAACCAAATCCAAAACTAAAAATAACGATTTATAAAAATGTAAATTCAAATATATTTTTAATCCTAGCATCTCCTGAAGAATTCTAAGAATAAAAGAAACCATCCCTAATTTAAACTAACCCTCTTCTTCTAATCCCTCAGCGCAATGGATTTGAATATATGGATAAAAATAAACCATCCTTAGTTACTTAATTGTTTTTCCTGCCATTTGGAATTGAACTAGGACTCATTATATTTATATCTCAAACCACTCAGTCCTGACGACTGAGTTAAGCTACAATTAATAACATAATCTCAAACCTCTTCCATTGCGCTCTTCAGAAACAGATGGAGACGTTTTATTTCTGAGGAAGTTCACAGTCACCCGAGCCACCCACTTCCCTCAACATTTGGTATTGAACGGAAAATCAATAGGAATGAGTTTCTGTAATGTTTTAGAAGGTTGGTATTCCACCAGAATCATTCCTCATTTCCAAGTGAGGGAATAATTCATTACGTCAGATGAAGTAAATAGTTTTGCTAATATGCTAGTTTGAAGAAAAACAGAACTCTTCACATGTCCTTAAAAACGGTAATTTTATTAATGTATTTTCACTTGCACTGTTGATCTAAGCCAAGGCATTAAACTCGTCATAATCTGAACCACCGAATCACCACTAAGTTGCACTGCAAACCGTTTAATTCGTTAATAGCTATGATTCGTAAACATACCAATTTAACAAAATAGTCTTTTTAAGCCTTTAAAAAATCTTCAGTTACTTTAGGATAGATTCTAGAGAGCTACTAAATATAAACAGTGGTCGCAAATTTTATTTTGAACAAATGGCAATCTTTTAAGGACTCTAGGACATTGAGTTTTCTCTAGGTCACCTATATATGTGTAGGGGAACAGTTTTGCTCTTTATTCGTATTTTATACCTTCCTCCTACCTCCATAGTGGCCCTTTTATAGATAATATATTTCCTCCTTTAATAAAGTTTAGGAATACATCCTCATAGGTTAAGTTGGTAGGGGTTTAGCACCTGTATTAAGGTTTGTGAAATAGTTTGTGTCTATCATTTGCACACTATATTTAGACTACTACTTAGCACCGCGTCTTACTACCCGTTCGGGTTATACGCTTAAGTACTAATTACAATAATGGGTTAAGAGTTGGGAAGATTGAATATAGGTGAAGGTAGAGTGGAATACCATTTAGGAAAACCACTCCCAGTTTACACGAGTGAGATTCGAACCTCGATCTCCCCGTCCTCGGCAGTATAGCTCAACATGAAACTAGTGCTTTAGCTCACTATGCTTAGAAGGATGGGATATAAGTTATGAGAGATGAATTAAATTGGTATGAACGATAGGACAATTAGGTATCAAATATCTCTCCTCCACGCTAATGGGGGTACATTTATATACCCACCTCTTGTATAACCCAAATTTAAGTATGTTAAATATTTTTTACGTAAACAATTTTCAAATTTTAAAAAGGCACTACCAGTGCCAGTGTTTCTCCTATTGAAGGGGCGCATACTGGCCCGTCATACTCAGCTGCATTACCGGTGATCTCTCGCCCGCATTCTCCTGTTTGTAATTGACTCTTGATCGCGTGTAGGCGTTGACTACAATGACAGGGATAAGGGAAGACTGAACGAATTAAGGCTATTCCTCAGTCAAGCCAGGAAAGCTGAAATGTACAAACTAGGAATCGGATCAATTGAGATACATCTAAATCAACCAATCCACGATAACAAATCCCACTTAAAATCTCACAAAGGTGTACTTGAAAATCTGGAAAAGTATAGTAGGATTTTGGTTGGAAGAACAATTTAAAATTCAAACCTTTTTGTACAGCCAATATTGACAAAATATTACTATATAATTATGTTATTTTATAGACATTAATAATATATATCATAAGTGATAGTTGAAAATAGCATGACTTGATGTATGAATACATTAAAATTGTTTTAGTAGCTTTAGTAACTACCAGATAATGTTATTCCTGCCCAAATCAGGATGTACTAACGTTGATCGTAATATTAGCCCTGCACATGTCTGCCAGAGTAATCTTTGGTTGAGCCAAAGGTTTATCTACCTGTGGATAGAAATCTACTGGATTCTATTTAGAATTTGGTATTATCGATTGGTAGTTTAGTTATACAGGATGTATTTTAATTTGGGTCAAATATTCTAGGGGCAAATTCTAATTAACCAAACATTTAGAATAATTCATACAAACATGGGTCTAGAGACGCTTAGTTTCAGGAGTAGGAAGAATTTTACTGTCCAATTAGGTGCCCTGGCGGTCTAGGGGTAAGGTGTCAGACTTCTGCTTTGGAGGTTCAGGGTTCAATCCTCGGTCCCGGTACAGGTTTATCTGATAGCCGAGCTCTTCCTTCACCTCTGACGTGTATTAATCACAACTTGTTAATGTGTGGAATACCAGACCTTAACCGTGGTTCGAATCCCACGTTTAACTGTAGCTCCTTCATTTAATCTTAAAATCACCCTACCATTGCATATTAGCGTAAGTGCGTACAATCTGAACGGTTAGTAAGACGCGGTGCTAATAATAATAATAATAATAATAATAATAATAATAATAATAATAACCGTTCAATAAATAAGCAATCCAACAGAATAAGTAGGCTCTAATGCAATGAAACAAGACAAGGTATAACAGAAACAAACAAGAACACAAGACATAAAAGTATGTTACAATCTTTGTTCAAAATAGTGTCCTTCTGCTGCTTCTATGCATCCTCTGAGCTTGTGTTCTAAGATTTGCCGAACTCTGTTGAATGTACCTCGGCGTTATGTATTTGCTCACATCCATCTCTCTCTTAAAACGTCAACATTAGGTAGAGGAGTTGCGTAACTAATAGACTTTAAATGTCCACAGAGATAAAATCCATCGGGTTCAAATCTGGTGACCAAGCAGGCTATTCAATTGATCTCCCAAGACCAATCCATATTATTTGAGGAAATCCTTTAGTAACTCTAAAACTTAACGTTTCTAGACCCATGTTTGTATGGACTTTTCTTAAGGTTTGGTTGATGGGAATAGGTCTACACCCCTAGAATATTTGACAACAATTAATATACCACCTGTGTAAAGGTTTGAGTGGATACAATTTAGAGTTAATATTTACAGTCGTAACGCAACAGTGTTGTAAATAATTATACTACGAACCATCCTGGGCGAAAGTTCACAAATTAAGGTAATATATTGTAATGTTATTGTTTTGCCCCTAAAGAATATGTGAGCATTGACAATAATATCGTCCTAATTTTATAAACGTATCTTATTTAATTTAAATTATAATCTATTACATGGCGCTTAAAGCACTTCTTCTTCCAAGAAGGTACACGCTACTGTAAGTGACGTCAGAACGCATCACGTTAGTCAAGTCAAGTTGACAATATAAGATTTTTAAATAATAACTTCCTCTTCTGGAAAGTTCGAATAGAGATTTTAAAAGGTAATTTGAGTCAGTTTCCGGCTCTCGAAGCTTCTAGTGACACCGAGATGTTTTTGTCTTGTATTTTAATTTTTTATAACACAACCTTCTCGAAGCTTCCATGAGCAATGGATATATACAAAGAATGGTGCAATGTAAGGGCACTACTCACTACTCACTAGTCACTAGCACTTGGAGTCCAGTCCTTGAACTACTCGGAACTTGATCTCCTGTCCGCGATCCCTACGATCATACTATAGGTCGCGTAAATAGTTCGCCGACGACATGATCTATTTTCTCTAGAAATAAACCGAGATTTAGAAATAAAAACATGTCAACATAATAAGTGTGTATTAATTATTCAATATTCCAATCACCAATAACTCTTTAATTGGCTCTCGATCACGGGCTATAAATACCAATTAACTCACCACATCAAAATACCGGACCGCTTTAATTAGTGCTCGACCACGGGGCAATTATCAGCTAATCAAACGGTATAACTTCAATCGACGCCCAATGCGACGAACCAGATCCAGAATTCATCGATCGACGCGGAGAGAGACGTCCAAAACATCATAATTGGCGCCCAACGTAAGCAGTAAAATTTCAATAACACTTCAATTGGCGCAAAACGAGGGGCCCCGTAAAACAGAAACATTTCAATATACAGGCAGGCATGCGGACCAAACGTCAAGTTCATCCAATCTTATTTTCAGGTGACGTAGAGTTCTGGGTTCAAACACCAGTAGAGTGTTTAGAAATGTTTTTTCTTAAAGGTGTTTCTTCTTTCTCTCCATACAAATGTGGAAAACATTTCCTGTGAATTCTACCTTCTTAATCCCTACCCAATTACTGTAATTACATGGGGATAAGTCAGACGGGTAATAAAGCACAGTGCAAATAAACAGTGGGGAAAAACAAGGCTAGGCTATATAGGCCTATAATTGACATCAGTGAACAACCTTTTTTTTTATATTCTAGTAAAACCTATTGGTGTTTTCATCTCACCCTTATTTCGTGCTTCACCACCCGTTCATGCCACCCGTATAGCTACGCTAGAAGGATATAAATAAGGATGGTATAATTGAGAGAAAGTGTAACTGCATTTGCATGGATGGAGTGGGATACCATTTAGGAAACACAGCTTCAATACAAATAGTGTAACCAGCCTTAATCAAGAGAAGACGAGATTAGATCCTTGGTCCAAGTGCCCCATGGGGTGAGTTATTACATGTATGTCCATGATTATAGAAAAAAATAATTTGATATTTTACTAAAATATAGTTAAATTATGGAGAGAAAGGATAGGTTTAATTATAAACACATAGAAGCTATTTCTTATTGGGCACATTTTTTGTTTTCTCTCTTTGACAGCGTCCTTTACTTAACTTTTATTTTAGCACCGCATCTTACTACCCATTCGGGCTATACGCTCATGTGCAAATTAATCTAATGGGTTAAGGAAGATTAAATTTAGAGGATGTGTACTCGCATTTGCGGGAGAGAGAGGGAACCCAATTAGAGAAAACCACCCTCAGTACCGTGGTGCATAAAAAAGAAAATATCAAATCCTACAAACAGAAAAAGTATGTAATCTCTTCTACTTATTTAAAATAATATAACATATAGTAAAACTAATTGAGTTAAATTATATCGATCGTTAAATAAAACATATTTTAGAGCAAAATATATTATAAATTGCCATTGCCTACTTTTAAATCGGCCCATATAACGTGCCGTTACTATATTATAGTTTATTTGCAACGTATTTTTCGATTTAGTTTAAACAAAAGTTTAAATACAGTTTGAATATTACTAGTTCGAAACAACAATAAAAAAGTACCTAAGCTGGAGCTTTAGCCTTGGTCCGCCCCCCCCCCCCCCCAAGTAAACAATATTACAATGTAATTTATCATGATAAACAGATACTCATTTTGAACTAATTCATAGGAACCATTTGCGAAATATTTCAAATGCTTAAAATTAAGTTATTTTGTAACTACCCTTAAATGATTTTTACTTTAAAAAAAAGTATACAGTGTTATTTAAAATAAAAAACAGTCCCCAGAGGACTATTTTGAACAAAAATTGTTGTAACAATTTTCTAAAAAGAGTTATAACCATATCCCATCTAAATATTAAATTTGAGCGAAATTTATTAAACCGCTTTAGCTGTAGTCCCAAGTACAAACAAGAGCAGCATTGTAAAGCCCATCTTTATTTTTAGTCCGAGACCACATAATATAATAATAATAATAATAATATATAATTATTATTATTATTATTATATTATATTATTATATTTATTACACCGCGTATTACTACCCGTTCGGGTTATACGCACTTACGCTAATGTGTAATAGGTAGGGTGATTGTGAGATGAAATGGAGGACCTACAGTTTGACGTGGAATCCGAACCACGGTGGAGGCCTGGCATTCCCCACATTAACAAGATGTCTTTCAGAGAGACCACATAAAACTTAAATATTTGGATTAATATTAAGTTCAAAAATATTCACGATTACAATACTTATCTACTAAAATACAAACAAGAATTAGAATATCAACCTATTAAATAATTTTCCTTTATTATATTATTACAGTATATCATAGGATTAGACATAAGACGCGATGTTTGATGACGTCACAGAATACCTCAAAATTGAACGTAAATGTACATTTTGACCGTTAATATTTCTCACTTTTTGCCGAAGTTATAGGTGTCAAAACTATCAATGTTCAAAGTGAAGTCTGAAGTTTTCGAAGCACACCCTAGTAGATTCAATTCAAATTTAAATATAGCTGATGGACCTTATATCAGTATGAAGATTATAATTTTATATGTCTGTAAATACAGATTAACGGTAGAATTTCATGTTGTATACGAAATATTATTTAAAAAAAGTGCTTGCATAGCGGTTCTTTTCCAGCCCGTTATATTTGGATAGTGATCTAAAAAATATAGGAGTTAAGACGTGTACATGTGCTGTAGACTATAAAAGCACCACGGTATTATTTCAAAAATATTAAAATCTTATAAAGTTAATTAGAATTAATCACGATAATACCTATCAGCTAAGTTAATTAAAATCAATAAACAGTATTAAAAGGACGCAAAATTTAATAGGCATATGAAACAAACACAATTTAAATTAACATTATTATTATATTAGCACCACGTCTTACTACCCGTTCGGGTTATACGCACTTACGCTAATGTGTAATGGTAGGGTGATTGTGAGATGAAATGAAGGACCTACAGTTTAACGTGGAATCCGAACCACGGTGGAGGCCTGGCATTCCCACATTCACAAGATGTCTTGTCAGAGGTGAAGGAAGGGTTTGGTAATAAGATAAATCTGTGCCGGGACCGAGGATTGAACCCCGGCCGCCAGCACAGAAGTCCGACACCTTACCCCTAGACCACCAGGCCACTTAAATTAACAGAAACTACCTTCCGATTAGTTGTAATGATCGCTTTCGGTCGTAGCAAAACTAAAGAATATAAAATAAAGTAAACGTCAACAGTGTAACTGCTACATGACACACACCCGCCTCGGTGGCGTAGTTGGCTAACGCGTGTCGCTAGTCGTGTTGCGTTGCTCGACTGCTGAGGACGGGGAGATCGAGGTTCGAATCTCAGTCGGGTGAACTGGGGATGGTTTTTTGAAATGGTTTTCCACTCTCCCTCCACGCAAATGAGGGTTCACTTCCTCTAATTCAACCTTCACAATTCCTAATCCATTAGCGTAATTAGTATTTAAAAAAGCGTATAACCCGATCGGGTAGTAAGACGCGGTGCTAAGTATAATATACATGACACACGACACGTTCATAAACTATTATGAACTAGTACAAAATATAGCGTCGACTAATTTCCTAAACACTCGCCTTAACGCATACATTAACTACTATTAGTTTTTCAATTCCGACCCTAGCTTAATTATGTTCTTAAATAAGAAGACTCTCTGCCCAATTAAACACAAGGCCCTTAATCAAAGATGTGTCGCTGTCATTCCCTACAACACGACTCTCCTATGGGTAGCTTGGCCTAGCCCTGAAATTATAACGAGGTGACGTGGTTCCTTAGCGCGTTTATATCGGACTAAAATATTTGTATTTTTAAGCATATGCTATAATGACTTTGAGACTTAATTTAAATTAAATTAATTTACCACTTATGGAAAGATAAGAAATACATTTCACAGCTAGGAATTTTTGTACTTTCCCGGGGATAGTTTAAACATTAATATTTTTACCATTTTCAACTATGTCCATTTCTATTCAATCAGAGTGTACATTAATCAACGTCCACGCGTCTCGCGTCTTTAGAAGATAAAGCGGACTTTATTATAGACACGTGACCTCCGAGA
This sequence comes from Timema cristinae, assembly GCA_039000515.1. Taxonomy (NCBI): domain Eukaryota; kingdom Metazoa; phylum Arthropoda; class Insecta; order Phasmatodea; family Timematidae; genus Timema; species Timema cristinae. The sequence goes on from JBCFYV010000012.1 coordinate 78,814,814, forward strand.
GAAATAAGTTCTCTTCTCGCCATTACACGTGCAGAATAACAATAACCATCACTAAGGCCTTGTGAGCTCTACGTGAAATACTAAAGCACAGCTGTTGTCTAGTGGCATTCCATTTTATTTGAGACTAAAAGCGAAAAATAGGAGGGAGAGATTCTTGCAATTGACGAAACAGCCTCATGGGTTCCAACCAGCACCAGTGGGCACGAGGACACGTGTGTCGACCTCGTTTGGTCTGGTTTGCCGGTGACGGTGAGGTCGGGGTTCGAATCCTAAATGGGTGTAGTGGAGGTCCACCCCCCCTCCCCCTAAATAGTTTTCTAATCTCTCTCCCAGCATATGAGGACACATTTACTTTAAATTCTACTTTCCTCGTCTTTAACCCATTCATGTAATTGAATGTGAATAGCCCAGACGGCTGCAAAAAACCCAAAAGTTGGTTTCAATTAATCAATGACTTCAAAGAATATTCTAGAATTAAACAAATTTGTGGAAATAAATACGTTAGTGTTTGGTTTTATTTTATTGAAAGTAGAGGGAGGGCGCAAGTTTATGAAACAGTCTGACAAAATGTGAAGCATCATAAAATGACCGTTACTTGTAACTATGACAGTCATTCGAAATGACGCGCTAAAGAAAATGATGCGTGCTCGCCTTGCAGGCACGTATTAGGTTGTGTGGAAGAGAGAAGGGGAAGGGGTTATATGATACCCACTCATACTTTTAACAATTCCTTTTCTTAACTGAACAAGTTTATGCCGTTTTATTTGTGAGGAATCAATCCACGAAAATGGTCGGCTGCACCCGACACGCAACACCTTTGACAACTAACTGTATATGACTCAAGGTGACCCCTTACGTTACATATAGCATATATAAAAGTAAATGATTATTTTATTATACTAATTATTTACTGCTAAATAATAGCATAGGCTACCATTATTTTTTAATTTGTTTTTATAAAGTGAATTTTTAAATTCCTTTCGTATCTCGCTTCTTTTACTACCCATGCACGTAATTATAATAATGTAATAAATGACGAAGGTAAAATTTAGAATAAATGTACCATATTTACGTAGAGGGGAAGGGTAAATATTTAGTAACTAGCCACCTCAGTATACCAGGCCGGAATTTACGCCTCAACTGCCCCCTACCGATTAATAAGACTATAGGAGACTGGTGCCATCAACTACGTTCACACCATATCGGATATGTTACCTATCTAACTTATCCGAGGGTGGGATAGTAAAGGAGGGGAGGGGGTTGTAGTGAAACATTTTTCTAAAACCCGTTTCTGACCCGGAGGTCGATGCTAAATTCTTACGGGGTGCAATGAAGGTGCTCCCACCCCATTAATAGTTTCCCATGTTCAATTCAGATGAAACGTTGAAACATTATCTTAAAAGTCCCCTTCATCTTATGTCCTTGGGAAGGTTAGTAAAACACGGATCCAGCCAGAACAGGAACGAAGCAAATAACGCAAACAGTTATCTCTTGCTCTACAGCGGTATTTTTAGAACTCACCATTTCAACACAACCTTCGACCGAACTTGTTTATCACAAATGCTAATGTTTGATGAGCTCGTTACAATATGGTCACAGACAGAAACGCTTTCGATTCTCTCGTCTAAGGTTGATTTTAGTCCATAGACAGAAGCGTAACTAGGCTAACTAGCAGTAATGGGCCCGTGGCAATACTTAAAGGTGGGCCTCCCTCCCAAAAGAGAAAGACTCCCTCGCCCCCTAAAACATTATTCTTACGTGTGATTGTATATTATAATAAATTACATTAGCATTTATTATAACTGGAAAAGGGCTTATCAAATTATATATAAGATATATGATAGAGAAAGAGTGATCAAAGAAATGAAAGTGTGTTTGAATTTGTGATTGTGTAAGTGTGTGTGAAAATGAGTGTGAGTGTGAATGTGTATGTGAATGTGAATGTGAGAATGTGAGTGTGAATGTGAAAATGAGAGTATGAGGTGTGAGAAAGTGAGCGTAAGAGACTTAGAATGAGCAATTGAGAATGATCGAGGGAGTGGGAGCGAGTTATAGTGAGAGTAAGTGTATGTGTTAGAGAGATAAATACTGGGAGACGTGGGGAAGAGTTTAAGAGTGAGTGTGTTTGTGTATGTGTAAGGAGAGAGAGAAAGTGTATGTATGTAAGGAGTGTGTGTGTGTGTGTGTGTGTGTGTGTGTGTGGAGAGAGAGAGTCTGTATGTGAGAGAAAGTGAGAGAGAGTGTGTGTGTGAGAGAGAAGAGAGAGAGAGAGGAGAGAGAGGAGAGAGAGAGAAATAGAATAGGTAAGGGAGCATGCGTGAAAAAGTGTGTGTGTGAGACAGGCAGAGAGAGAAAGAAAGCGTGTAAAATTTTGGGAGGGATATCTTGTGAAGGAGAGAGAAAATATTAGGGCATATGAGAGAGAGTTCGAGAGAGAGAGTTAAAATGGAGAGATTGGTTCAGAGTATTAGATTGTGAGAGAGTTAGAACGAGAGTTTAGGAGAGAGAGAGAGTTTTTTAGAGAAAGAGTTAGAAAGATAAATTGAGAGAACGAGTTTGAGAGAAATTAAGTTTGAGAAAGATTGAGAGTGTGAGGGTGAGAGAGAGAGACAGATTGAGAGTGTGAGGGTGAGATAGATACAGTTTGAGTCAGAGTGTTTTAGAGAATAATATTGAGAGTTTTAGTCAGATTTTGATAGAGAGAGCGTTTAAGAAAAAGAAAGCGTTTGAGAAAGAGAGATCTGTTGAGATAGATCTTAAGAGAGAGAGAGTATAATTAAGATAATGTGAGAGCAAATGTGTGATAGAGAGTGTATGTGAGTGTGTTTGTGTGTGAGAAAGAGGGAGAGAGTTTATGAGAGCGTAAGAGTCCGATAGAGAGAGATAATGTGAAAATATAGATGTGTTAATGAAACATTTGAAATATAATTTCCTCAAAATTAATTATCAACATGGAAACATAAGTGAACTTACTATATTTGTAAGAATGTGTAAAAATATATGGGGTACACAAAACATTACTAATTTTTAATACTATACCCTCAAAATTAAGCGGTAAAATGAAAACATGGCTTAACTTATGTATTTGTATTGTGTTACTAGTTGCTAGTTGCTAAAATGAACATAAAAACACATTATTTGAATGACATGATCATAAAAGCCCATTATTTAAAAAATGAACAAAAACTCTTACTTGAAATAGTTAGAATGAATATTTTTTAAACGTTATTCGAGATAGTTTTATTGTTTTTGGGCTTACAATACATACCAAAACATATTTAAAAATAATTGTATCATGCTCGAAACCAAACGTAGACAATATTTTCAAGAACTTAACAACTTAACCTTTTAATTTTAGAATTATACTCAATATTATTGATTTAAATTCCAATTAACTATAACATTCCAATAAAAAAATAAATGTTTCCCCAGTTTAAGTATCTCAATTTAGATGTGCTATCACCAGCATCCAAAGAGAAAATTTTTATGTGTTCGGACCAACAATAACGAAGATTGAGTTATTATTTTTTAGCCAAGACGATATCGATGGTGTCAAACTAAAAGGGAATAACCAACATTTTTTTCGAAATCCAGTTATTACCTTCTCGTAATAGCAGAGTGTATTTTAAATGAAATGCTAAAAGGATATAACTGAAAACACAAAAATAAGCTAAACAATTAAGTATTTATTTATTTGTTTAGGGAATAACCAACAGTTATTCTTCTAGGTTGTCATACATAAAGGGAATAACCAACATACATATTAGAACAATAAAAACAAACACAATACATACTAATACTACTTTAGAGTCTTTAAATAATAATATTAATCAAGATGAGACGATAGGGGAAGGCGGAAAAAAAAATCGCTACAAATGCCAAAAAATTAAATGAGAAAAAAAAAGAAGACATCTGGAAAATCCTACAGACGTGTCAATGGTGTTCAAGCTGAAGGCAAACAATTGCAGCCATATGTAAACGTTGTCAAAATGAATGTACAACTTTTACTAATGATGAAAGACAGTTTGTTTTCTCACTATTGGGGATTTGAAGACAAACAAAGACAAAGAGATTGGTTGTTATCGTGTATAACGGAAATAGATGTTGGAAGGAGGACAAGCAAAGAATCAATTAGAGCTAGAACTGTAACAAGGCAGTATGGTATGCCAAAAGAGGGGTGAACAGTAAAAGTTTGTAAACAATTTATGATTGCTACACTAAATATTAGCATGAAGCTTATTGAATATACCATTGCGCATAAGTCCGATATATTCAGTGCTAAACCTGATGCTAAACCTGCCCACAACAAGACACCTGATGACTTGCTCAGCACGGTTAATCGATATATTGAAAACCTTCCAGATGTCCCGTCACATTACTGCAGAGCATCTACATCTCGCAAGTATGTGCCTGCTATTATTATTATTATTATTATTATTATTATTATTATTATTATTATTATTATTATTATTACTATTATTAGCACCGCGTCTTACTACCCGTTCGGGTTATACGCACTTACGCTAATGTGTAATGGTAGGGTGATTGTGAGATGAAATGAAGGACCTACAGTTTAACGTGGAATCCGAACCACGGTGGAGGCCTGGCATTCCACACATTCACAAGATATCTTGTCAGAGGTGAAGGAAGGGTTTGGTAATCAGATAAATCTTTTCCGGGACCGAGGATTGAACCCCGGCCGCCAGCACAGAAGTCTGACACCTTACCCCTAGAAAACCAGGTCACCTATGTGCCTGCTGAGATGGGAAGTTTAGAAAACATGTATCGTAATTATGTCAGCTTTTGTGAAGCGGGTACAAATTACGTTAGTGGTGTCGTTTTTAAAAACATTTGGCGCAAAGATTTTAACATTGGAATACATCATCCGAAGAAAGATAAGTGTTCTTTATGCGAAAGCTTCACAAGAAAATCGGAGTTAGCAAAAAGTGAAGAGGATAGAAAGAAATATTAAGAGCACCGGACTAAAGTTGAGATGAGATGAGTCTCGAAAAGTTTCGCCATGACCAGAAAAGAATTAATGAAGATAAATTTGTATGTGTAAGCTGTGACCTATAGAAAACGTTGACGGCACCTCATGGCATTAGCACTTTAATTTATTATGCAAAGAAATACAACGTGTACAACTTGTGCTTTTACGAAAGTAACAAAAAGAAACAATGGACTGAATCTGATGGGAAAAAAGGTTCAAATGAAATTGCTACAATGCTATATTTATATTTAGAAGAGGTTGACAGTAGAAATAACATTCATGAAGTAAGACTGTATTGTGATAACTGCCCTGGTCAGAATAAAAACCATAGAATTCTGTCTACAATACATTTTTTTTAAGACACCGAAGAATATTAAAACAATAACTTTAAACTTTCTCCAACAAGGCCACTAATACATGCCTGTAGATTCTATGAATGCTTCTATAGAAAACTTGATCAAAGGGAAAACGGTCTGGGTACCAACCGAATAGCCAACAATTCCTACCAATTCAAGAGTAAAAGACCCATACCCAGTTGTTGTAGTGAAACACAACCAGATATAAGACTGGGCGCCGGTAGAGGAATATTTAATGCCAGCTAAGAGAAAAAATCTTCAAAATGGTGAAAAAGTTAAATTCAGTGAAATTATGATGACTAAGTTTTAAAAAGGATCTGATTGTGTAGCAATTAAATGCTCAGCAAATGAAGAAGAACATTTCCAATATTTAAAGATAAGACCATTTAATGGACGCAAAATTAGTACAAATAGAGCTATTAAAACTGTCAGATGTCAGCCAGTGCCACTCTATAAAACACGTCTTCCTATATCTACACCCAAATACAAAGATCTAACAACACTCTGCAGGAAGAAAATAATCCCAGATATATACCACGAGCAATACATTAATTACATTATCAAACAGACCTACAGTTCTCGATGTGTTGATGGATACTGACGAGGAAGATGGAGATCAAAATAGGGAGAGTGAGCAAGATATTGAATAACTTTTATTATCTTGTTTGTGTAAAAAGTAACAAAATTCAGTGTTTTAATTCTTTTTATAGAGTATTTTATTTTAAATAAGTTGAGTGGTTTTTTTTCACCATCATGAACAGTAATAGCCTAGGCCTCTTGCAAAATTTGAAGAACAGTTGATTGTTGAAGTTCCAGTACTGAAGTTTAAGATAAAGTAAGTTATGACAGAATGTAATAGCAAAATTATAGTAAGCTAAAAGGGAATAACTGTGTGAACGTGGGTAATAACCATTATAATACCTATGACATGACTTGCTAAAAGGGAATAACCAACGTATCACTATTATTATTTAATTTAAATCAATTTTTTTATTAAATTCAACTATTCTTATTATATTTTTTCTTGAATAAAAAAGTTTAAGCTTTAAGAAGAACCAATCACTTTAAGAATTGAAAGAATCAGTATTAAATAAATACATTTAAAGCTCCTACTGAACAATTTAAAAAATGTTGTTTATTCCCTTTTAGCTTGACACCATCGATATAGTTTATTTAGAGATTTACAGCCATGTATCAAATAACGGTTTCCATGGTGATTAAACAAAGAATGAAACACTTAATCTCTGAGAAAATCGAGTTTTCATGTAAAATTACTATTTTCCCCGACATCCTGGACTCCTAACCGTTAAAATGAGTGTTCGTTTGTCAAAATCTGTTCATTCATTTCCTCGTAATTTATATTACCGGAAACGGGCTTATAAAATTATATATATATAAACCTACAAATTTCATCTCATAGCCAATATGACTAAAAAGTAATTTTACTTTATTTATTTAACATAATGTACAATTGTGCATAAATATTAACGCAACTCAAATATAGGCTTTCATCTCGCGCTGTATTCTTTGTTCAAGGTCATTCTTAAAATTATTTTCTAAATAGTTAATGAGTGCTTTACAGTGTCTTGATAAAACATTTATGGGGTCCGCGGCTAAATAAAGGTTGGTGACGTCTGCTTTACCAGTTATTTCAAAGAAAGCATTTAAAATTAATCAAAATTGTTCAAACGGCAGCATAAAGCTACCATGGATCAATGATGGAGTGTGTTTTTGATTGTTATTAAATGGCCGATGATTTTACACATATATTACCGACTAACCCTTAAAGTATTAGCGATAAATGACCCTAGCACAGGATTAGCTCTAGATAGCTCAGTGGTAAGATATTGACATGCTAAGTTGGAGGTTCCGGATCTAGTTACAGATTTCAAAAGAATTTTCAAAAAAAGCTAATTATTTAAGTTCAATAATATAATATATGAGTTTAGAGACATTTCACCAACTTATTAGTGGTTTGGGCTTTTTGAATTTCTTCGTAAAAGCGTTTTATTGCCTTGGAATGCTTATTACTTTTGCCCTTTACATATCTTCTGCCATCTTTAAACTTTTGTGGGGCTATTATTTAAAATAATAAAAATACAATTTTCCCTATTATTACACTTCACACATCCCTAAAGACATTAACTGCAATTACACTAAGCCACACTGAAAAAAATCCTTTCAACAATCGTCGCATTTGCTACAATAACTTGAAAACTGTGTAGAGCCAGGTGACAATCCCTAAAGAGAGATGGTGATGGGTCAGGGCGATAAGCTTTACAAACATGCCAAAACCACTGACGACATATCTATGGTTTCAAGGACAGACAACTAGTGACTTGGGATGAGAAGGGATGAGTTGTGTGCTCTGCTCTGACCAGGCCGTTCTGTTTCGGATATTGCAGGATTGTATCAGATATATTTCCAAAATCCGAGGGCAAAATATGAAACACCTCAGCTCGTATCAGTTTTAATGAGTTTCAGATTGAATATTAATGTGTATTATTATGTGAATGAAGTGTCATTATAGAGTTAAATGAAGTCGGCATTAATTGATTTACTTTTCCCATTTATTATACACGTTTAAGTATACTAAATAGTTAATTAAATATTGCATTTATTTGGAAATTCTTTAAGCAATTAATTGAAGGTTCATTGACATAATATTTATTCCAATTAATAAACCTCCTGAAGTACTTCTAACATTCCAAATATGAAATCCTTGCATCATTTGGTTTTTCTAAAAATTGTTGCCTTAGGTAACATTTCAAACTTTGAGTAAGCACTGTGCTCAAAATACACATTTAATCTATATTTAATAAAATGATCCAAGTTTGGTTTAAGAAGACCTACTAATATATATATATAATATAATATATATAAAATTATTATATTGTTAATTTTGGGCCACACACCCTTAATAAATATTGTAAACAAAACTATAAAACAATATATAAACACCTACGGAGGCTAAACAAACATTGACATTTAAAACTCCTTGTTTTGATCTTTACGAAATTGTCTATAATTTCCTCCAAGCTGTTTTGTTTTTTTGATTTTGAGAATTTACTTATATCATGTTAAATATTGATTTTAAAGAAAAATATGTAAAAAGCTTTTTATATAGAGAATGAAATTATGCAAAATAAAGTGACTATTGAGTAATTTGTTTTAATAATAAGATTTTTACGAAACAGACCACTTTCATCTCTTGACGAATTAATTTTAGGCTGGCTGGCCTACGTAGTGGGTCCCATTTTGTTCGCAGGCCGGCGGCATTTTTCCACCTACGCCACCCTATAGTTACGCCACTGTCCATAGAATTTAACCACAAGTGTCATTTTAATGACTCGGTAAAGAGGGTAGGCCTAGAAAAGTCGTTTTAGAGGCAAAACCCACACCAGTGTGCACGTGGATTAAAATAATGTCAAGTTCATCCAGTCTGGCTTGCCGGTGATGAGGAAATCGGGGTTAAAATCCCGGCCGGTTATTTTGAGGGTGGATTAAAAAAAATCCCTACGCTCCTTCCACGCAAATGCGGGTACAGTTCATATAACTCCACCTCACTCACCCCTAACATATTAGTGTAAATTAATAAATAAGCTTACCCGCTTCAGTGGTTGAATGGACTAAGGCATTACTCTTGTGTTAGACTAGCCTTTTGATGACGGGGAGATTGGGGTTCAAATCCCAGTTGAGTCTACTGAGGGGGTTTTCCCTAAATATTTTCCCACTCTCCTTCCATACAAATGCGGATAGATTACCTATAAAACGCTCCTTCCCTCATTTCAACCCCAACAGAGTAATTATATATGCGTGTGGCCTGAAACTGACGCACTTATAAAAAAAACTTGCCAATTGTACGGGCATCAAGTCGCGTTAGTAAAGAAGGAGGTGAGAAGTATGGATAAGGGAGGGATGTAGAAGGGGAGAGCAGAGACAGGAGAAGATAAAATAAATATAAATGAGACAGAGAGAATAGAGACGATGGAATTAGAGAGGAATTCCAATTAAGAGAGGAATCAATGGAAGAAATAAAGGTAGGATTGCGAAAGGGGGTGGAGCGTATTGAAGAAATAGAGTGTGAGTCTAGTAAAGTTAAAGAGGATAAAGAAAATGGAGCGTTAGAGAGAAAAGTAAAGAGAGTATTAAGAGATAGAACAAATGGTGAGAAAGAAAGAGGGTTAAGAGATAACGAGAGATGAGATGATAGTGAGATTTAAGTTAGTGAGAGAGAAGGGAAAGCACTATAGAGCCCCCTCACCTCCCACTTTTCTCAAGTGCATCTACTCGAGATCGAATTCAAAACTTACGGTCTTTATGGGAGAAGCATTCATTAATATCTTGGTTTAGTCAATATTTGTGGAGGGTGATTTACAAAGTAATAGTTTATAGGTCACATGTGTGCGAACATATTCTTGATTCCTTAAAATGTGCAGTTTTATATAATTTACGTTCATCGGTGAATGTATAAACGCACTTATGACAGGATTCCTGATTTTATCAAAAAGTGGTCGAGGTTTCTAAAACCCATTTTATTTTGAGTTTTACCAATAGAAATAAATGTGTGGAAATGTGACATTAGCTTATTTTAAACGACTTTTTAAACATATTTGAGGAATTATGAGAAAAGAGTTGATGAAAAAGGGCTTTATATTTAGCCTTCCTCCAACAAATACAGTAATTTCACAACAGAAAATGTTTTTAAAGATATTTGAGAACTAGCGGCGAGCTTTCCTTTTTACCGTGCGATAAGAAATTTCGTAGTTTTCTTTCTCCTATTTCTTATTTAAATGACCAAAGGAGGTTGTAGGTGATGGTCCAAAGGGAGTATAACCTTAGACAGAATAAAGAAGTCGTTCCAGAAAACAATAGAGAGCATTGTATTTTAAGCCATGTGGCCTGACAGCAATTAATACTTTCTCGCTGACCAAGGCGGCTGCCTTTAAGCTGTAGAAACTAACAAAGCGTCTGAGCTATTTCTGGGATTTACTACAAACCTTGTGCTTTGGACAAGCGAGAAAGTTGACTGATTATTATACTCTCAATGGTTTACACGTGTTTCACTTACAATAGTATGTTTTACAACAAGGTTATTAACAAATTATTCTAGGATAATAAGAAGGGTAGCTTATTAAAAATGAACCTGCATTAGAGTGGAGAGATATGGTAAAACCACAGTAAAAAATAAAATATAGAAAAACCCTCAATGCACCCGGCTGAAATACGAACCTCGACCTCCCCGTCACTAGCAAATACATATTCTTTATTTAAACAAACAAATAAACGAACAAAAGAACACAAAAATATTTATTAAATTTCATATATTTATAGCGATATGGTAAACAGTAATATCATATAAGTCAAACGTGACCAATTTTAACAAAATGGCATCCATTTAGTTGTTGTTAAAGTCGTATGGCGTAGTTCTCTAAACCATAAACGGTTTGACTTTTTTTAATAGCTAGTATTTATAATTTATAGTAGAACACCTTAAAATAAATATATGAACACAACAACTTAATAGATAAATTAAATGGAGTCCACCCAAAGTAGCAAACACTAATCCGCATCGGTGGGCAAACGAACTTAAATGGCAGGCTCATCTAGTCCGCTCTACCAGTACCGATCCGATGATGAGGGTGATTTTCCCTGGATGGTTTTCCATTCGGCCCCCACGTGAATGTGGGTACATTACAATTTAGCTTGATTTAACTCGTTACCGCAATTAAAATGTGTGAAGTCTAGATGAGTAGTAAGACGCGGTGGGGTAAAGAAATATTAGCCTGGTTGATGAAATACAAAAGATACATAAATTAAGTTGTAGTTTTTATAGGCTGTAAAAGTCTTAAGATTTTCTACAATTTTCTCGTGTCAGTGAAAGAATGTATGGCCTGAAAGTTCCTAAGTTCTTCTCAACTAAAGAATCTTGACGAGTTCCACGTTTTATAGGCATTTTTATTAAAGCTCTGGAAGAGTAATTACCGACCTGAGTTCGCGCCAAATTTTGGACACAAGTTATATTACAAGAGATACGTTTATTTAGCTTTTACCCCTCTCAGTGGCGTAGTTAGCTAACAAACTATACTGCCGAGGACGGACACTCGAGCTTCGAATCTTGCTCGGGTGAATTAGGGTGGGGGGGAGGGGTGTTTCCTAAATGGCTTTCTACTCTTCCTCCACGCAAATGTGGGTTCACTTCATCTATATTAAATCTTCCCAATTAATAACTCACAAGAGCAATTAGTACTTAAGCGTGTAACCCGAACAAGTAGTAAGACGTGGTGCTAAATAAATCATTTAAAAAAATTAGCTTTTCATGCGGTATTCTTTTTAGCTAGACCGCGAACTGAACTCTATGACATGAGCCCCAACTGTAAGATTGTAATCCTACATTAAATAACGGTTATTTGTAGCTAAGCATTTAATTAACGTGCAACCCACACCAGTTGGGAAGAGAACTAAATGTTAACTTCATCTAAACTGGTTTGCTGGTGACGGGAAAGTCACGTGTTCGAATCCTGACTGGGTGTTACTGAGGAGGGTTGTTCCCAAATGATTCCCTACTTGAAAAACCAAGAATTCACCCATAATAAATTTTTGGGCCATAACGTAAATCGAACCCGGACCTTACGATAAAAAGGCAGACACGCTAACAACTGAGCTAAGCTGTCGTACAGGAATATAGTCTATAAAATCCTTGTATGGAGGAGAGGGGGGAAGATAATTAATTTCAGTTTTGGTTTACACTTCTCTTCTCAAGGTTTCCAGATATATTCCTTTTCTTGAAAACTCCCTATTCCTTTCTTGAAAACTCCCCTTCCAGTTCCTTCGATAAGAGTGCCAACTTGACCTTCAATATTATTAAAATACATTACATTTTAATGTTTAAGTACTTGCAAATCTTAGCTTGAAGTGTCCGAAAGTTTTCTGTGTCTTATACAATTCTAAATTATCCCACACTGAGGATAGACGTGTCGAACTCACAAATTCGTAAATTGACAGTTTGAAACTGTTTATTACAAAACAAACGTTATCCTAAGATTAAACTTAAAAATGTGAGGTAAAAGTTATAAACATAAAAATTCTGTAACTGGATGTCTCGTTCAAAATACAGTAGATTGTTATTTTTGTAAATAATTTCACAACAAAGGTGAAACAAATAAATTACCAGTATTTATTTTGGTTTTAATTGACCGGTAAAATCAATCACACACATGCACTTTATGAGAAGAAACACGATATTTGTGGTTATATTATTTTATTATTTTAATTTCAAGAGCTTATTTTATGCAAACACGAGACCTATTATTATTATTATTATTATTATTATTATTATTATATTTTAAAATTTTGTAGAAAATGAGTCATTTATCTATTTTCCTTGAGCCTTATGAATTTATGATTTTGAACAAAGAACATTATTTGAAAAATCAAAAATAGCAAAAACTGTGGTCATATTTTTGTTATTATATATCTAAATGTATTAATTCATATACAATGTAATTGTCAAGTTTTCTTCCATAACTGGACTGTGGGAAAACGACTGAAATTGTTGCCAGGTGGGTATAAAGTTATAGTAAAGATGGAGATTAACACATTCTTAATGTGTAACCTAAACAAACTTTTTTTAAAAATTTAAAAAGGAAATCCAATGTATTATTTTAAACAACTTGAAGCAATGTTGACTTAGGTGATGTGTTTGTTTATGTCAGATCGCGTCTCAAAACCTGCAAGAGTTTATCTATATTAGTGTCAGACAAGGTTAAGTTAAGTCTTCCGGACCAAGCACGTAGTGTTGACTAATATCTTATTTGATAAAAACTGATCCACTTCTGTCATACAAACAATAAAAATAGTTTATCAAGAGATAGGTATTATGTTAAGTTCTAATCGTGTTTTAACAACCACATAACAGTTAAACGTGCCGTTCTTTGGCAAGTCTGGAAGACTGTTGGGAACGCGAGAAAGAGGAAAGGCCAGTGTTTTATGCAGCTTTTATAGCAAGCTTTTTTATTTTTAGCCAAAGTAAATAAAATGTTGCTTCCGTACAAACATAGAGTTTAATTGTCATCACATGGTGATATCAACAGTTGTTGAATATCTGTCATGAACATAAGGGTATTAAATAATTAATTTTTTAAATGAAGAGAAAAGGTTATCATTAAATTCCAGGATACCCTCGAAAGATATTCAAGAAATGTTGATGTGATGAAAATTAAACTATATGTTTGCACTAATATTTAATTACTTTTGATAAAAAAAGTTTTGATATAAACATTGCAAAAAACACCTTTTCTCACCTTCCATACATCCCCACCATAAATTTCTGCCAAGAGCTGCCTAAAATTGAATAAGTGTATATACACACAACCTATATAATTAATCAATTTCTAGTTTATCATGTGTCCCCCCGAATTCAAAAATGTATGTCTTACAATTTGTCTGCCCAACTGTCTATCTACCCATACCTGAGATACAGCTGAAACGGTATATTGGTTTTCGATCAAACTTAATATTTAGATGTTAAATGGTCGAGACAAAATTGCGATGTTAATTATAACTCTAAAATTAGGGATTGTTAATCGAGGATTGATTTTTGAAAATATCTATTTTATTCCGAATGGGTATCTAAGTAGTGTTTGCTATGTGACAAATAACACTGTATATTTGTTTTTTGAAGAAAAATTAATCTAAAGGTAATTTATAATAAGAACAGATTTTTGAAAATTTTGCTCCAAAAGATATAAAATATGAAAAAGTCACTTTTTGTGTAGTAGAGGTTATTCCTCATTTATGAGGATTTTTCGTTTTGTGTTTCTTTAACATTCAGTGCTATTTTGTTATTTTGGCATAGTGTTAGCCTGAACTAGGACACTTAAGTTAGAGTAATATATTAATTATTACAAACTTTATAGTGGAATAAGAAAAGGATGATGATAATTATTATGATGGAAAATATGACGAACAGCTTCGAAATTAATAATGCAACGGGACTCAAGTATAGTCAACGTAACGATGAAGGTTTATTCTCCAAGCTTATACACAGAAATCTATTGAAGAATGACCAAAAGTTCAGAGAGTTCTTCCATCTCTAGGTTCCACTGTTCAACTTCATTCCAAGTCAAGTGAAAGATGACCCGAAGAAAAACTTGAGGGGTGCTTTGCCACCTCTTTAAATAAACTTTCACCAATTTCGGTGACCGCATGGTCTAAGGTGCTACTATCTCCATAGATTAGACTGGCGAAGAATGTAAGATCGGGGTTCGAACCCAGACTAGTGTGCTGAGGATGGTTTTCCCTTAACGGTTTTCCACTTTACCTCCATGACCTGGTGGTCTAGGGGTAAGGTGTCAGACTTCTATGCTGGCGGCCGGGGTTCAATCCCGGTCCCGGCAAAGATTTATCTGATTACCAAACCCTTCCTTCACCTCTGACAAGACATCTTGTGAATGTGGGGAATGCCAGGCCTCCACCGTGGTTCGGATTCCACGTTAAACTGTAGGTCCTTCATTTCATCTCACAATCACCCTACCATTACACATTAGCGTAAGTGCGTATAACCCGAATGGGTAGTAAGACGCGGTGTATAATAACACTTTACCTCCACACAAATGAAGTTACACTTCTATAAGATTCAACCTTCCAAATACCTAGCACATAAGTGGGAATTAGTACATAGGCGTATACCATGAACGGGTAGTAAGACATGGTTCTAGAAAAACCCTTTAATTTTCTTTTGTGGAGAAATCTTGGACCATTTTTAATACAAGCCCAATCAAACTCCATGGCTTTAACCTGCGATCTAGCTATACCGATCGAGCAATCACCACCGTTAGCGATGATAGTACTAACATTTGCGGATAGAGGGTGTCATGTGGTCAGCAAAACAAACCCTCCAGCCGTTCATCTTAGTTTTCTAGACTGGAGCTTCGTGTGGCTCCTCATTTGTCCTTACGAGGATGAGTTTGATCTCTTTTCAGACCCATTTCTTCAAATAAAATTTCTATAAGCGCTGGGGATTGAACCGGGACCTCTGGATCTATAGTCAGGGACTCTGACCACTAGAATACAAAGGCGGGCTCCAAACCAATCAAACATAAAACAAAATTACCACTCTAGTAAAACAAGTTTTCTCGGCGGCACGTCTGCTTCCAGATTTCTCCCGGAGCAGCGTGGACGCAAACGCAATGTAGAGATGCTGGTTGCGCACGCCGGGACGCAAGTCGCGCCGGGGAACCCTCTTTTACTGCCCTTTCGGCAGCCCGCGGATTTCCACTAATGGGAAAGGAATAAGGAAAGTAATATTTATAGAAGAGTTAAGAAATGTGCCTAGAGGGGGGAGAAGTAAGCCATTTAAGGAAGTACACCTACTAGGATTCGAACCCCGATATTGATTGCATACCTGATGCCTTAGACCATATTACCACTGTTGAGGCTTTATGAAATCTTAGTTTAGGTTTATTTGTAATTTGTGTGTTGATATATCTACAGTGACACACTATCCGCCAAATACAATAGCATTATGTTTAATATAAAACGCATGACTATATTAATGCATCAAACCTGGGCAGGAATTTACTCTCCAAGACTTTAGAACCACCAAACTAGCGCTTCAAAAGTTGAGATACCCAAATTATAAAAATTATTCTTTTTTTATAATTAATTTAAAAAAATCATCTTTGATATAAATGTAGCTTTAGTAAAAGTCTGGCAGGTAAGAAATTTTAAAAATATAAAGTTTCTTTTTCGGTAAATATTGATATTATTAGAATTATTTGATAGATTTTGACTTTTTCTATTAAAAGTTATAATTGGTTACTTTAGGCATAACTATAAATAACATAACAATTGTTTTAGTAACTTTCGTAACTCTAAAAAAGCCTTCCTACTTAAATAGGACTATAAATGGCCAACATTTTATGATGGCACTGATGTTCGTTACCAGTTTTAAAATTAATCTCTAATTAATTCAAAATCAGTTTAAACGTGAAAATGAAGCTCACATTTTGAAACAGAACTAACTCTGTAACCATGATCAATTGATCATGAACATTTAAAATTTGCTCCTTTTTTTTCCCATCCCGTCTCACTAATTGTTCGAATTAGACGCATTCGAGTATATAATATTAATTATAGTTAATGTGTTGGGTATTATAAAGTTAGAAATTAGAGGATAGCGGAATTTATTTGGAGGGAGGTTGGGAAATCATTTAAGAAACAAACACCCTTATTTCCCTCAATCTGGATTTGAGCACCGACCTTTTTGTCACTAACAAAACAGCCTACGTGAGTTTGACGTCTATAACGCATGCACCAGCAAGAATAGTATGATTTTGGTAGGAAGAACAGTAGAAGTTAGTTATTAAAACTACTAAAACCGTGTTAATATATTCATATATCAAGTCTTGCTACCTGCAGCTGACCCTTTTGATAGATATTATCAATACCTATAGAATAAGACAAATAGTAAAGTAAAATTATTAATGTTGACCACAAAGAAATATGTTTTAATTTTATAAACTGTTCTTCCAAACAAAATCAGGATATAATTTCGCTTTTTAGACGATGACCAATCATGTAATACACACCCTTAGCTTTAAATCTTGAAAACACACATGTAATTTGGAGCTCACTATAATTATAGTCCCAAGCGTTAATATCTCCCCCTTGTGTCAAGTGTTTAAAGTGTCGTTCCCCCACCAGCTGTCTATCTATACTTATAAAATAACATGTCCTGACTGACTGACTGACCGACCGACTGACCGACCGACCGACTGAACGACCGACTGAACGACCGACCGACTGACCGACCGACTGAACGACCGACTGAACGACCGACCGACCGACTGAACGACCGACCGACCGACTGAACGACCGACCGACTGAACGACCGACCGACTGAACGACCGACCGACTGACCGACCGACCGACCGACCGACCGACTGAACGACCGACCGACCGACTGAACGACCGACCGACTGAACGACCGACCGACCGACCGAACGAACGACCGAACGAACGACCGAACGAACGACCGAACGAACGACCGAACGAACGACCGACTGACTGACTGATTCATCATCGCCGAGCGCAAACTATCAAGGCTACAAGCATGAAATTCGGACTGTATATTCATTTTGTTATGTAGGCACCCACTAAGAAAGGATTTTAGAAAATTCCACCCCAAAGGGGTCAAAATAGGGGATGATAATATGTATGATAATATGTATGAAAGTCCGTCATTTTGAAAGTTACATAAACACAATTTTGTATTTCGGTTATTGACGTAAAACAAATAAATACATGTTTCAGGAATTTTGGAAATTTTATTTAATAAGGGATGAAAAAGGGGGTGAAAGTTTGTATCGGACTTGCATTATTTTTGATCTGAGGTCAAGTTATGGTCATCAACGTAACGTAATATTTTAAATTAATCTGTAAATAAATATGTATATTTTCGTATTTGTATATAATCAACTTCCACGCGAGCAAAGCCGCGGGCAATAGCTATCTAGTTTGCAATATTTATTGACAAAGTTTGTTATTTATGATAAAATAAGGAAATCTGATTTCACATAATTGTTAGAAATGGCTATGAAATGGAAACACAGTTTCAATTCAAATTAATTACAGATTTAATATTTTAAAAGTAAATATCTAGTCTCGGCAATATATCGTTACTTTAAGAAACTGAAGTCATATATTTTAATGTGAGATTATTAACAGTTTAATATTATACTTATGCGCGTTTTATGTTTTTTTGACAGGAGTTTATTCCAAGATATGATATGACATATTTCTAGGCTCAGTTAAAAAAAAAATTGCGGTGATACCTTTCCCTCACAATGATAATTCAGTTTGTAGTAAACCATGTTTTCATTGAAAAAAATACTAGGTAAAAATTGCTTTCTTAATTTTTTATGTGGCTAAAACAGGCATTTTGAGCATTTATATATTTTTTTCTAAAATCCTCATGCCTTACTGACAAGGATATTAAATTTCAAAGAGATTGAATTATTTGTGAGTGAGATGGAATATTTTTGATAAACAAGTGCAGCTTACATAGAAGACCTCGGAAGCAGTAAATAACAAGCACTCGATGAAAGTTTGAAGGGCTGTAAAAAAAAAACTAGAAGAGCTAGAGAGGTAAAATTTGATGTAGTCACTTACCAACATGGAGGAATTGAGTTTACCAAGTTTCTTCAAAATCTGAGACATTGGGTGTCAATTTTTGTTTGTTTATTGAATTGAGGTGGAATTACCCTTATTAGTTTCAAATAAGTTTTTCTGATTGCGCGCTCTTAAGAGCTAATAATAAAATAAAATGAAGTATTTCTGCTTACCAGGCCATCAAATATGGTTCAAGATTCTAGTTGATAAGCTTACCCATCAGAACCAAATACAATAATTCACAGTTTAACATCTAAGGCTGGGCTTATATTCATGTATAAAGCACTAGCCCCCTTTCCCGTAAGAAAATATTGTAAAGAATCCTGTAAAACAAAGTTTCAAATCATTCATCATGTCAATATAAAAACAAAACTTTTTTTACTTTTTTTTTTAAATACTAAACACCTCTATCAATTACTAAATTTGTGCTCAAGGCGCGAATAACACAATCACAAATTTGCAGCTTCCTCCACTTTCATTACTCCCCTCGTTTCCCCAATTTTTTTATTTTTTTTTGCGTTCCTCGTCACTACATCTATTTCTCTTTCCTCACCCCCCCCCCCCCTTCACCAACCCCACTTTCCCTTCAATAACTTTTTTTTTACAACGACTATATAATAACTATCGACATTTTTATGAGGAATAAATTAAATTTAAAAATAAAATATAGCCTATGTTACTCGCTGATAATGTAGCTTTATATTGCTGAAAGAATTTTTAAAATCGGTCCAGTAGTTTTTGAGTTTATCCATTATAAACAAAAAATCAAATATTTCCTCTTTATAATATTAGTGTAGATAATAGCGAATATTGGCGTATAGCCGAACGGGTAGTAAAACGCGGTGCTAACGTTTATAATCGATGCATAGTGAATAGTGTATAATGCATAAAGTTGATTTAACGTTAACTTATTTACGTTATGCATGAAGTGTAGTAAAGATCGTATCAGCTAATGAGAATGCGAGAGGAGAAGGTATCCAATTAAACGCCAATATATAAAAAGACAAAAATAAGTAGCTTCTGTATTCACCTTCATATGTGAAATGTCTTATGATAGTCATACTTGTTTGTTATTCACGAATTAACTATGTTTTAGCGTCAATAACTATGATTGTCTATATTATTGAAAATGAAGGAGAAATATTTCATTTTGGTATCGAGAAGTAGGTCTACTATAATATTCATGACAATAATAAAATCGAAATAAATAAAAACTGAATTTGACTTAATATTTTGGACAAAATTTAAATTTCGTTAAATTCAAGATTCAAAAGATACAATTTAACTAACGTTGCTTTTTGTCTGACCCTTTAGTGAAGTATTTTTAAATAAATTATCTAAAAGTGGAAACTATTGATGCTATGCTATGACAAATAAATAATTAGGGAAATTTGGATTTTACCCAAGGCCGTAGTCAGGGTGCGTTAAATATCACAAATAACAATAAATATGTTAGGCATTACATTTTTAAGTATAATTATTAAGTTTAGTAAACTATCTACAATGAGAAATATAAATAAGTTAACCCCACGCCAGTGGTCACGTAATTTCAGGCATGAAGTTCGTTTTAAAGTGGATTTTATGTTATGGGAAGTGGAGGTTCTAATCCAGACGGGATGTTTTCTACAGTTGAGTTATAGATATTGTTTATACATTCTTTCTACACACTAACGCGAGTTCAATTATTTTAAGCTTCTTATTGATTGATGCCTTCCCCTTGTATTTATTCATTAAATAAACCATGTGTTAAAAGGCATGAACTAAAATAAATACTTTTTTACTAACATTAGAAATCAGTTAATTGCCAACGTGTTCGACTAGCATCGCATGCTCAACTCTCACCCGCGTGGTTTGTATTAGGTACACTCCCGGACGGGGATATTCCTTGACCCGGAGATAAATAAATGAAGAGAGCTTGAAAGAAACCGAACTAAATCATCATTGCCCTAGAGCTGAA
Source organism: Timema cristinae (assembly GCA_039000515.1). Classification (NCBI taxonomy): domain Eukaryota; kingdom Metazoa; phylum Arthropoda; class Insecta; order Phasmatodea; family Timematidae; genus Timema; species Timema cristinae. Next base: position 78,835,290 of record JBCFYV010000012.1, read on the forward strand.
GTTAACTCTAGGGTCACCCAGAGTTGGACCAGTTTTCCCTTGGACCCATTTTCTCAGGGGGCGTCCAACAGCAAGTTTTGCCGCTTTCACAACACACATATAAAAATAATTTTAATTTCTTACCAATTTTCCGATGTCTTTTGAAATTTGTTAGTTTTTAGATAAGAATAATTAGCTGAATAATGTAACGAAAATGTTATCTTTATTTCATGCACATTGTTTAAATTAAAATACTATGGCAAAATAATGAATCACAGAAATTAAGGTTATTAGTTTGTGTAAAAGTGGGCCTTAGGACGCCATTGTCCCTGGCCCCACAGGTCCTCTGGGCGGTCCTGGTTACCACTCTTGCAAAAAAACTGCGAGTGACTAATGTTAGCCGTGTCAATTAACCGTCTCATCAGCAACGAATATTGTATTGTAAACATGTGAACTCTCTACTAGCTCTAACTGTTCAATGTTTAGTGTACTGGAGATAACAGAGGTGTAAAAAACCACGATATTGCTTTTGTAACTAGGTCAAACTTAAAGCGCGCAAGCACGTAACAGTGGCAAACATCACCCTCGTAGTTAGGATGGCTGATCCACAAGTTAAGGAGCCCTGGTTAATTCCGGATGGTAACGGCCGAAATATTAAATACTTGTAAAATATAGCTTCGTACAGTTATTCAATTAATCTAAAACTATCCCGCTTGGGTGGACACATGATCTAACGCACTAATCTCGCAGTAGACTAGACTGCCGAGGATGGGGAGATCGAGGTTCGAGCTCGGTCGGATGTTCAGAGGGTGGTTTTTCCAAAGGGATTTTTAACTTTCCCTCCACGAAAATGCGGCTAAATTCCTATAAATATAACCTCATTAATCCCTAAAAACCATTAGCGTAATCAGTACATAAGTGTATAACCTGAACGGGTAGTAAGACGCGGTGCAAAATATATATGTAAAACTAGGTAATAGTTCTGAGTGTGTACTATCTTAAGCGTATTTATCTTAGGTTAAGTTGTTTGTAAATGGTATGCTAATATCATGTCTATGTATGGAAAATTCCCGCAAAATAAATCAATTAAATGAATGCATAAAATGAAAAAAACTCTCGTTTTAAGATTAGATTTTTTATTAGAGGCAGATTTTCCATTAACTTTAATTGCTGTGGTTTTAAAATCATTTCAATGATTCGTTGTTTATTTTGTTTATTGAACCGCTTCTTATTACTCGTTGGTGCTATCCGCATATTTGCACTAATGTGGTGGGAATAAGGAAGGTGTAATTTCGATCAAATGTATGTGAATTGGCGTGGAAGGATAGTAAATCCTTTAAGCAAAAACATCCTCTCTAAAGCCGACCGAGATCCGAACCTTATTTCGCGTCACAAACAATCTAGTCTAACGCTAGAGTAATGTGTTCGACTACGAGACTACTGAAACGGGAATAAATTAGTTACAAATTATTTTTATCTTATTTCAAGTAGAAATGAGCCCATAACATTATCCGATATTTTAAATCGGCAAATCCTTATGGTTCTTAGCTCCGAAATATCATTTTCGAAAATGTATTAGAATAGTTTATAATAAAAATAAAAATAATAAAAATGTATTACTTGGGGAGGTTTAAAATAGTGTTACCTGTCTATAAACCAAACAATACACTCAATTAACAAAATGGTGCGTTTAGTCATTGAACTGTTAGTGAAGCAGACGAAGCTCATAACACACACGAAGCAGATGTGCGTCCCATACAGTGCCTTCATGAACTTGTTTGATCTGCTACGTGGAAAATTTTTTTCCTTTTATAGTTTTAGCCCTATCTTCCACGTTGTTGGATTTTCTGTAAAAACGTAATGTCTGTTGCTATATATTTGCAGTGAGCCGTGGTGAGGTTATGCCCTACATTATAACAAATACTAGTGTAACTAAGCAAAAATAACTCGTAAATTTTCTCGCTTGTCCAAATCAATGAGTTTTTAGTGAAGCCAACCTACAGTTCAGCATTTTGGGATTTTTGTGCAAATCTACACCTAGAAAAAAAATGTTTTTAGCTCACTTTTTATGAGCTTGGAAACCCTGTCATAATAGCGTCCATATATTCACAGATTTGCGTTAGTTATCGATATATAAGGCAGTAGTAGTAGATCATCTTAGATAAGTTGGACTAATAAATAAGGCGTATATGAACTCTACAGCCAACAGTATCAACTTGTACTACAGCCCACAACACTGTCTTTGAGCTTTAGTGACGTCACAGTCGTACATCTGTTGGTCAAGTTCATAGCATGGAGGAAGACAGGCTCAAAAAATATTTTTTTGAGGTCAACACAGATAACAATAATTTACTATATTATATTTATTTATATATATTATATTATATATCAAAAGTGACAGCTGCAGAAAGTCATCATCTCATGATGATCATCATCATCGTGAACAACTTTCAGCCACTGGTCGTGTGTCTGTTTGGAACATAAGATTCTCCATCGCCTTCTTTCCTCCCACCACCACTCTCCCTCCTATTTGGCTCAGTCCTCCCCTCTCTCCTCCACACTCCTCCTTAATCCCTTCAGCCATCAGTCCCTTGTTCTTCCTACCCCCTACTACCATGTCCAACATCCTCCTGGGCATCCTTTTTCTCTCCATTCTTTTCACATGGCCATACCACCCTAGTCGTGCCTTCTATGTCATGTCCTGGCTCTTCCTTTACTATTCCTCTAACTCTCTCATTTATCATCCTGCCAAATTTGTCACACCGATCCTGTTTTTCATAAATATCTTTCCACTCGCTGCATTATGCTTCCATCCTGTTCCTTTAATATACACATTTCTTCATCGTACTTCAATATTGGTAGGCAATGGGCATTATAGATCACTCTCTTACACTTGACTGGCATATATCCCTGCTCCATATCAGGTTACCCACATTTATGAAAAATGCATCTGCTTGCCTTCCTCTCTCACTTAATTCTGTGCTGCTCCTTCCACTCTCCTTCCCAATACTGCCCAGATACTCGAAACTTTTTACAATCTTCAATTTCTCTCCCCCACCCCTCACCCCCCACTGTCACACCAGTTGTATACCTGTCCTTCTTCCTTGTCATGATCACCATCTCACTCTTCCTTACATTAAGCCTCATTCCATATCGCACTTCTTCCCAAACCTCCAGCTGCTCATGTACTTCTTTCTTATCACTACCCCACACAATCAGGTAATCTGCAAACACCATTGCTTTCATCTTTCCCTCCCCAATTCTTTCTACTCCTTCCTGCATTATTTCGTAAATAATTACAATGACCAGTGGTGATGAGAGCACACTACCATGTTTCAGACCATTCTTTAACTCAAATCAATCTCTCTCCCACTTTCACATAGTTCCCACTACCCTTGTACACATTCCTCCCTATGTTAGCTGTCTCATCTTGCACTACTTTCTTCTACAGCGTTTTCCATACTCTTCTTCAGCACACGCTGTCACACACTTTTTCAACATCCAAAAATACCATAACTAAGTCTTTTCCATAATCTATTCATTGTGTCGTTCTTGAAGCTGTCTCACATTAAAAATAAGATCCACTGTTGACCTTCTTAGTCTGTAGCCATATTTCTCCTCTCTCAACCCTCCTCCTACTATTCCTTTAGCTCCTTTCCCCAATTTTTTTTTCTCGTTAACCTTTGCACACTGGTTAAGTTAAGGTGACTCCTCTGTAGTTCCCACACTTCTTCCTGTCTCCTTTCTCGAAGATGGGCACTATTACTCCCCCGCTTACCATCTTCTGGGGTCTTCCCCTCATTCCATGTTGCTCGTAACACTCTATACAGACACTATAGTCATCCCTTTCCTGCTGCTATCAGCATTTACACCCTTACTTCATCACCTCCTGGTGCCTTTCCAACCTTCATACTTTTCAATGCCCCTTCCACCTCCTTCCATGTTAGGTCCTTCACACTTTCCTGGATAGTGCTCACTTCGTCCTTTCCCTCATCCTCTGTGGTCGCGTTAGTGTTTAGCAGGTTTTAAAAGTTCTCGCTCTCCACACTTTGCTTAAGTACTCCTTTTCCACCACATTTCCATTCTTGTCTACCATGCCAATCTGTTCCTTTCTATTTCTTCTCTTATTCCTGACCTTTCCATACAGCATTTTCTTACTACCCACAATGTCCTCCTCCATTATTTTCGTCCACATCGCAATTTAACTTCTTTTATCCTCCTCCCCTACCTTCCTTCTTTTTTGCCTTATATTCTTTCTTCCCTTCCATTGTCCTCTATTTGAACCAATACCTAAAGGCTCATTTACTGCTTTTTTGTTCTAGCATTCCACCATGGTGTTTCCATCCATCTACTATTTTCATTTGTCCTTCCACACACCTCCTCTGCTACGTCCACCAATGCCATCCAGAATCTTCCCCATTCTTCTTCCCCTGTTTTGGTTTCATCCCCTGAAAGGCTGCTCCCAATTCGTCTTTGGAACTCTGTCTTATGCACTTCTTTCAACTTCCATACCTTTAATCTCCTCTCTGATTTTCTGCTATTCTCCCCTCTTTCCTTCCTGCAAGGATTGTTGCCAGAAACCAGCGGTTACTGTCTAGGCCCTAAACAGTGACCCTAGGGCTTCTAATGTAATTATCTTTACAAGTCATATCCTTCCTGCAGATTACATGACCTTTATAAATATATTAAAGTAGTTTTAGTAACTTTTGTAAGTCATATGCTGTTCTTTCAAGCAAGATATTTCTATAACTACGAATGCGCAATATCATGGTCAACTCTTTCCAGTATGTGGCCGGTTCAGTTTAGTAAAATGGCTCCATCTTCCTCTATTCTTCCACCACTCTTACTCTTTTAATTTCTTTCATTCTTAACCTCTCACTTGAACACTTTCTGTTATCTACTTTTACCATCTCTTTCTTTACCTCCCCTGTGATCTTTTCCCCACATACTTCATTTCTAACATTTTCTTCGGCATCCTCACTTTTTCCACATTCTTACATACCCATACCATCTCAGTCTTGGTTCCTCTAGGCTCTAATATTACATGTACTCCCTGTACCCCAACTCTTCCTCGGATAACTTCATTCCTAATCTTGTTTCTCCTCAATACGGCTAAGATGCTCTCACAAACTTCATTCCCAAGGGGTACTAACGGATTAGTGATGCGCAATACATGGAGCCTACCTAGTAGGTGCCACTTAGCCTCTTCTACTCAATCCTGATCTCACCACCAAGTGGTGTACCCGGGATCTGAGTAACCTGGTGGAGGTTGGGTTGAACCCCAGTGGAAACCAGATTAGGTGCAGACGAGAGACAGGAGACTGGTCAGGGCCAAAAACCAACAAGCTTGGAACAGGGTCTGGACAGTTGGCTCCCAGCTGGGTGGGCCGGGAGTGAAAGGGTTGGTGATGATGAGCTAAGTCAACATAGCACCCATAGCCTCAGTTAGGGAAGGCTACCACCAAGAGAAGGTCTATCTGAGGCCCTAAAAGCGGCAGCCCCGCTACTCAGGTGTAAGCCTCGACAGGCTTAGTAAGCCGATGGCCGAAACAAACCCGTGCTCGAGAAAACAAAGAATGCGCAATATATGCATATTAAAAGGTACATTTTAGAATGGCTCTTAACAGTGTAGTTTATCGGCATGTAAAATTCAAGCATTTACTTTTCTTAAGGTGAAACATGTCTTAGTGCTTGTTCGAGCTATCCGCATATTTACACTAGTAAATTAGGGTAAGATAAAATTTAGAGGAGAATAGTGGGAAAACTATTTAAGAAACACCATCTTCAGTGCACCTGACAAGAAATCAAACCCTGATATCCCCGTCATCTACAAGTGTATTACGATAGTGAAGCTTTAGACCATTTGACGACCGAAGCGGTTAAACATTAAATACTTGAATCGTAGGTAATATGCTCTATGTTTGTACTAGGATGTGGAATGTCTGTGTCATAAATTTCCTTTATTTGACCATGGAAAACTTAAAATTAATAGCCTGTATAAGTGGATTATTACAGCCAAAACACTTCGTTGCAGAATATGAAATATTAATCTTTACTTGTGCAATCTTACTTTAAAATAAAATAGAATAACATAATTCAGCTATCTATTAAAAGTAATAATTGATGAGGAATTCTTACCCGCACTGGTGGGCACGCAGAGCCAACTCGAGGCTCATGTAGTTTGGTATGATACTGACAAAGAAGATGGAGTTTGAATCCCGGCCGGGTGTATTGTAGAGTTATTTTTCCTAAAATGCTTATCACTTTCCCTCTACGCAAATACGGGTAAATCTAATCTAAATTCTACTTGTATCACCCTTACTCCACTATCACTATAAAAATTCGTAGAGACCGGACAGGTAGTAAGACACAGTGGCTACAAGAGGGGGGGGGGATTATAAAAAAACGATTGGCATTAAAAGCTAGTAAGCCACTTTAACTTTCACTTTAACGTAAAATCCAAGTCATAAAATATGCCTGGATATTATAGCAGATAATGATCGATCAAAAGCCGACCACTTTTTATGGCAGATTGAAAATACAAAAAACAAATTTGGACACACATGTTTTAGGAACTCCAGTTTATCTTATCGAGTTTTTTTGTTTGTTTTATGACCACACCTGTCGGGAACTGACGACGATTTTATTGTCACTAACTTCCAAGCTTTGATTAAAAATATTTTTCTGGGTAGGTTGACGCAGTTAAAGTTTAATTCCTTTAATCATTATTATTATTATTATTATTATTAGCACCGCGTCTTACTACCCGTTCGGGTTATACGCACTTACGCTAATGTGTAATGGTAGGGTGATTGTGAGATGAAATGAAGGACCTACAGTTTAACGTGGAATCCGAACCACGGTGGAGACCTGGCATTCCTCACATTCACAAGATGTCTTGTCAGAGGTGAAGGAAGGGTTTGGTAATCAGATAAATCTTTGACGGACCGAGGATTGAACCCCGGCTGCCAGTATAGAAGTCTGACACCTTACCTCTAGACCACCAGGTCACCAATTCCTTTAATCGATTTGGATATTGATTTGGAAAAAAGATGAAGAAGGGAAGGAGGGACGTCAAAACAAGACGCTACAAACCTGGGAGTAAAAGTTTGGTCGAAGGAGAGGGAGGGGGGGAGTCCGAAGGGGGATTTGATCCTTAAAATAATAAAAAGTAAAATAAAAGTAACGGGGGGAATAGTCATACTAGGGATTTGATATAGCTTGTAATTTTTAATAAGGAATCAGCGCACTTAATAGGTCCTACATCTTGTTCGATCATTACACCTACCTTGATTTGTGCAAAGTGCACGCATTCTTCATTCCTCTCATTTGTTTGGTTATACATACCCTGAATTTGTTCGGAAGAAAGGTTTAGAAAATTCAAACATATTTCATTGCAGCCAACATTGCTAAGATTTAACTATGTTATTTGGATTATTCTATAGGTATTGATAATAAATATCAAAAGTGACAGCTGTAGATAACATGACTTGACGTAGACTGTATATATTAAAATTATTTGAGTAGCTTTAGTAACTAATTCTGTTCTTTCTACCAAACTCATACTGTACTATATATAAATTGTATCAATGATAAACTTTCTAACCTATTGAGACAGGAAGGAAAAGGTAAATTTTAAAAGAGGCATAATCTCACGTCGCTATAATTTATGGCCGATTGTTTTTCCATCGAGGGTGGTATACACACATTTAATGAAAACACGAGAGATGTGTTCTAAACTACTTTCGTTTCACAATAGGATACATACACTTATTTACAAAAACTGAAGTTTGAGGCCGCATGGTCTAACGCACTACTCTCACATTAGACCAGACTGCTAATGACTGGGAGATTGAGGTTCGAATCTCGGTCGGGTTTATTGAGTTTTATTCCCATAATGGTTTTTCACTCTCCCTCCACGAAAATGCGGGTACACTAAATATAACCATCCTAATCCTTTAAACCGTTAGCGTAATTAGTACATAAGCGTAAAACCCGAACAGGTAGTAAGACGCGTTGCTAAAATTAAGTTTGTGCATTATATATCTATGAATAAAATATAATCCCAATTTTGCATAGACAATGCATAGTTCTATTTTAAAATACACCCTCTAATGAAGTGCCGAACACAACTGAACTGTTACTCAGCTCGTCGCAGGATCAATTCTGGGTTTTGGAAACTGCATGTAAACATAATATAGTGCATCGTTTCAACAAAACATGTCACCTTAATCTAGGCATCCCTCTCATGACAACCAGAAGTTACAAATTGGAACTGTTTGTTTCTTTATCTGTAGAGCTTGGAACATTTTGTTTAAACAAAGTGTACAAACAAGTCTGGCACAAGCCAGATCGCTAAAGTCAGTTGTTATTTTTTCAACAAACCACCGCTCGCGTAGTGATTGTTATTATTAATTATTATTATTATTAGCACCGCGTCTTACTACCCGTTCAGGTTATACGCACTTACGCTAATGTGTAATGGTAGGGTGATTGTGAGATGAAATGAAGGATCTAAAGTTTAACGTGGAAACCGAACCACGGTGGCGGCCTGGCATTCCCCACATTCACAAGATGTCTTGTCAGAGGTGTAGGAAGGGTTTGGAAATCAGATAAATCTGTGCTGGGACCGAGGATTGAACCCCGGCCGCCAGCACATATTATTAATAAGCACGTGTTTTGCCGATTGGTAAAACAAACCAGTTGTACTAACGACCAACTCAACCCAGGCCTGGTCGATGATCGGTCAAGAGAAATATATGAATGTAAGTTCCCTTTTATACAGGCGTTACGTGACGCGCGTTCTCAAAATACACAGGAGACAGACAATTAGTGCTTTTAGGCCGATACACTGCAACGCGTCATTTATATCGTCGAGATGTGTCGAGTGTGTCGCCGTTACCTAGAGAACGCCGCGTCAAAAATGACGTAAGGCGATCCAAGATACAGCATATTCAATGGAGTATTTATACAGGCGTCAGCTTTTGTTTCGCCGTGCTGGCGAGACTACAGGGCAACCAACCTCTACACCACGTGTGTTGGAACGTCAGTGTATCTCAGTACCACTATCAGTGTTCTTCTGTGGCAGGAGTTTATTTATTAATTGTAGTTGGGTATTTTATCTTTAACCGCGGTATAGTCACAGCGTCGTGAGATTACGCTAAGTATTTAGAGTCGTAACATCTAGACCAGACCAGCACGTGGACTGTTGAAAGATATAATACTGAAAGAAGCGAGGACCTCTTAACCTAATTAAATCTGAACTACAACATGTTCAAACTACATCATAGTCTGTATATCCTCATAACTTCTATTCAATGTTATAATAAACGACTAAAAAGGAACCCATGCAGTTTTTGAAGTAACCTAACCCACTAAATCCATTCATTACAGATTTGCCCACGGGGTGGGCGGGTAGCTAGAGAGTACTTATTGGTTATTTTTTTCAGACACTAACTAATTATTAGCGCCTGAAGGTATACTAATCGCCTAAATCCACCCGCAACGGTGATCACACAGTCTAGGCCTAGCTCTGACCAGAAATAAACTGCATTGCTGGTGATTGAGAGGTCAAGGTGTAAATTGCGTCTTTTCCGGGTATACCGATTTTACAAGCTAGTGCTTGTGTATTTTATCTTAAAACTGTCCTTAAATTCCTTGCACCTCTTCTGTTTCCAACCGTGTGAGGACTCTGGGATCTGAATCAGCAATTTTCTCAGAGGTAAGGGTCATAGTCTGAAGCAAAATGGCTCACTAATATTGACTGTCCAAGAGCATTTTTATATTTACTTTGTTAAGGATAATAGATACGCACGTCCTGAACTGTTTGAATATATCACTACATGATTAGAAACAAACATACTTCCAGGACAAACATAGCACCTAGCCTCCTCTGTCATTAATTTGTCATTAGTTCATCACAGTTGAATTATATTTCAGCCATTCCCGGAATTGAACCTGGAGTGACGACTTAATGAGAAGGTGCCCTGTGAACCTGGTTAAATTGGTGGAAAATATTATACCACCAATTTAATATGTAGATACATATTTGATAGATTTTACTAACTTGATGTGTGAGTTTTAAAGCATTTGAAAGCGGAACATTTATATCATTTTATAATAACTTATCTTGTACACTTTGTTTAAAAGCTCACCTAGGCCCCTAATATTAAAATGTCCCAATCTTGATGTATTTTGATGTTTTGATTAATATTTTAACAACAATGCGCCGATCCAATTCTGTCCGCATATAATAATAACGTTTTTGGTTGGGTGGCGCTGCGGTTTGTGAGCTAGTGACGTTAAATGTGCCTCTTCTATCAGTCTATCAACTTCTATATTTCAACCTCAGTTCACTTTTTTTCTGCATACAATATTAACATGGTTGGGTGGTGGTAGTGGAGATGATAACATGACTTAATTTTTTCTCTCTATTCCCTTATTATTAATAGTTTTTTAAAGTTAAAATAAAAAAAAAAAATCTGGTAGAAACAGGAAGACCAAGTGATATATAGATCGACACGCAGAAGAAACATGAACCAAATGGTGGGTTTAGGTGTTCGACACGAGTAATACCATGTGATAGCCAACTCATCGACAAAACGTAGAAAAAAATTTGGAGTTCGGGGGTGTCAGGTGGCTGGTAATATTTAGACCAACTGCTCGATAAACTCATACAGAGCTATAAACTGCCAACTGGTCTACACGAAAGGACCAATTGATAGATCAACGTCGATTTGGATCCAGTTAAGAGTGGAACAGGTGACCGACAAGTTAACAAAGTGCTCGCTAAGCCAAAGGTGCTGGGTTTGATTCCCGTATCTAGATGTTCTTTTTGAACTATAGACCCACGTTTATATATACATTCCTGTGAACGACTCATCCATTAATTAATGATAATTTCAACCAACTAAATTAATAACTTTTCCTTTGCTTCTCATTACCCGTTTGAAATATACTATATATATATATTACATATACATTATATATATATATATATATATATGTAGAAATAAGGAGGATATAATTTAGAGGAAATCCTGAAAAAGCATTTAAAGGGGGAAAAACCTTGATCCATCCGACCCCGACCACCCCATCCAATCCAATCTAATGCGAGAGTAATTAACGCATCAGGCCTTTCGAATGCCGATCACTTATTTAGTAGATCTATACATTAAATTTAAAAAAAAAGTGTTATAGAAAGGTTTTATGTGTTCTTCCTCGTCTACAACTTCGTGGTTGAGCGCTTTGTTCGCGATTTATTAACTTGTCTGTCTGTGGGGAATGCCAGGCCTCCACCGTGTTCGGATTCCACGTTAACTGTAGGTTCTTCATTTCATCTCACAATACCTACCATTACACATTAGCGTAAGTGCGTATAACCCGAATGGTAGTAGACGCGGTGCTAATATAATATAATAAAAATATAATAATAAAATATTATTATATTATTATATATTATATTATTATTATTAGCACCGCGTTTACTACCATTCGGGTTATACGCACTTACGCTAATGTGTAATGGTAGGGTGATTATGAGTGAAATGAAGGACTACAGTTTACGTGAATCGAACCACGGTGAGGCTGGCATTCCCCACATTCAAGATGTCTTGTCGAATATATAATAATAATAATTTGTCTGTCACTTAGCCCACTCTTAACTGGATCCATATCAACAACGTCTACCAGTTGGTTTTATCGTGTTGGATTGTTAATATTCCTTTATGAATGAGCTTGTCGACCAGTTGGTCCAATACACGTCCAATTTTTTGTACAGCTTATCGACCAGTTTGTATGTATCGGGAGAAATCCTCAACTAAACGCACCATTGTCGTACAAGAGGAACCATATTTCTTTCATAACCGAAATGTTTGATCAGTAGACAAGCCAGAAAAATATTCCAATGCCTTATTTTAATTATGTTTAATTTCTATTTGCAAGGCTGTTGATACGCGTTTAAACTCCCTCCTTTTTTATTTTCAAGTGGATCACTCAGATGTAAACAAGATAGCAATTGAGCCTTAGCAGATTAATATAAGCAATAATCCAAGATGCCAGATAACGAGACAACAAATACATTTTTAGGGGGGACAGGGAGAACTAAACAAAGGTAAGGAGAGTTAATACACAACTTGAACCTTTCATAAGCAGTTTTTTCTGAACATTCTACAAGTTATCGAGCGAGTGACGTAACCTCTATCTCAGCAACTAACGTGTCTTATCAAGAAATTTCCAAAATTACTTAAAATGCTAAATGCCTATAATAATAACATTTAATTTCCTTAAATAAATTTTAACGATAGCAATGAATTTTAGCAGATTTGTTTGTTGGATTATTATAGCGCACTTCTATCCACTATAACGGGGTTCACTACTCTCCAGATTTGATTTAATTAAAAACAACAAAATGTCTTTAACTCTCATTAAAATTGTAGGTATCCTACCGCAACTTTAGATTAGTGTAAAAGATGATTGAATAGTAGGACGTAAAATGTATGAAAATATCAATTAAATTATTTAAGTTATTGATTTAATAAAGCAAGCTTTTTTTGTTGTTGAGTTAATAAAAACCCATTGGATAGAATATTTACATTTATTAAGGTACAACATTGTTGTGGTAGTATTTAACATTCTACGTTAAGCAAATTATACAGTCTTCGTGCAACCGAAATCAATAGTTAAACATTAGATATACAAAAAAAATTAATTTTGATATATTTTATGATTTTTACCTTGTAATTAGGAGGAGATTGCGAAGTAATCCAATGATCCAAACGCATGGTAATTCTCATAAAAGATAATAGAAAAGACAACTTTCAATGACACAACACAACAAAGCACAAATTCTAACTTGTCCGCACATTCAATTCAAACGTATTATATTTTTCCGCTCACTTATCACCACGCATAAGAAACACAAGTAAGGGTGTTGCTAACAACGTGTTTGTAAACAAAATATATTTTTAGTACGTGCATATGTCAAGATTTCTAAAAACATCTTATCTTTCAAACGGAGTTCAATTCAGTTCATTCGCTGTTAATTTGAATAAGTTATATTACATCTAAACGCCGTCAACATTGTTTCGCTACAGCAGAGGGTTGATGAATGTTTCTCTCTGCATCGCGAATCCCACTTGACTTGTGAGCTGCGCATGCGCCCCGAGGACGTTTACCCGTCCTTTTACCCTTCACCACCATACCTCCTACGACTGCGGCAACCATAATGACTTCCCTGCCGTCAGGAGAAGTGGACTCGACCTGAGACGGCTGACCGGTTGACACCATTGCGTAGATTTATCTCGCCAAAGAAAGTTATTTATCAGTCGCGAATTCAAGAATACTATGGCAAGTTTTATTCGAGTGTTATGACAACAATTTTGGTTAAAGAAAACGACTTAACAGTCTAATCTATGGAAATAGAATAAATATAGCTTTCAATTAATTTTATAATTTCGTTTAAAACTACATTTATTTATTGACTGTTTAATATCTGCACCTATCTGAACAAGGATAAAGGCGTCACAATCATATATCACTTGTTTAGTGCATCTGTCTGCAGAGATAAAGTCCCAAGCGCTGGAGAGATTTCCAACGCGCCTGAAAAATGTATAGTTACATTGAGGCTTTATTTTTCACAACGATTTGGGATTTGGACTGTGGGTCCTATAGAAGTTAGTTTTAAAGTCGTATGCTGGTATGATCAGTTGGTTCAAAAAGTGAAAGCTAGATACTCTTTATATAGTACTGCGTCTTACTACCCGTTTGGGCTCTACGAATATACATACATATTAATTAAGTTACTGTAGTAGGAATGAGGATAGATTTTAAAGGAAATGTTTCCGCACCTGCGTTGAGAGAGAGTAAACCATTGTTAGATATACCTACAGTAGCCCAATGGCTTCTTTGGTGCTGACTGACAGCTCACAAGATGACAGCTGACGGCTTTGAAAAGTTACCAGACCAAATTATGTATCCCTACGCCAACCATAAGATCTGCAAAGAGATGTGTTTAGCAGCTGTCACTTCTGACGGTCAAAATTTAGGTATATACCTAAATGTTTTTTCAAAATATTTTTACTTTATAATAATATGTATTTAGATGAGATAAAACTGCTTTATTGATTAAAAAAATGATATAGGTATTCCAAACCAGTTCTCACGCCTTTTAAGAAGCACAGTCATGACTGTTTCAAACTATGCATTCAAAAATGTTCTGAACTATGTAATAAGTGCCAGGTTACTTAGAAAAATATGTAAGATAATTCATTGGTTTTTATATTACATCGTCTATTTCTGTGGTCTTGGGGTAAATTGCCCGCCACAGGACTCATGATCGTGGGCTCAAACCCTGACGGGGTGGACGGATTTTTCTTGAGTGATAAAAATTAGTATCACAACTGCCTTCGGTGGGGAAGTAAAAAGTAATAATGTCGGTCCCATGTCGAGTGTGGCTTGTAAAAGAAACCTGGTACATGAATTAAAATTAAGCCTCGCCATTTTTTGACATAATTCCAGTTTCTCATTAAGTTTGATTGAGAAATATTGGAATGGGTATCATTTCAAATTAATCCGATTATAGTGGATATAATTCCAGTAGGTACAATCCCGATTTTTCATTAAGGTCACTTGTTTGAGAACTATGGAATAGCTGCCATTTAAAATGGATTCAATTCCGATTTTAGTGGGTAAAATTCCAGTGGGTACAATTCCCATTTCTCAATAAGTTCGCTTGTTAGATAGGTAGGTACTGGAATGGTAACCATTCCAAATGGGTACAATTCAGTCGTCTTTCTAGTCGGGTGTGTGAGGTGGTTTTCATAAAATTGTTCCACTCTTTCTCCGCGCAAATACATTCCCTCTAAAATATTACATTACGCATCCCTAAACCCATTAGCGTAATTAGTACATAGGCGTATAACCTGAACAGGTAGTAAGATGCAGTGCTAAAAAAAAAGAATAGGTCATGCTGAAATTTATAAAATATTTGTAAAATACAATATATTAAAAATCTAAATAGAAAAGCAGAATGTTAATTTGTGATAGTAAAGATGGAAGCGACTGATAAGTGATTATCCAGTAACTTGAAACTGTTCATGTACAATTAAAAACATGGCGTCCTTAGCGAATTCGCACTTAAACAAGATAATATTAAAAAATACATCATGCAACATAATCGATATTCTCACTTAAATCATGGTAGACTTAAATGTCTTCTATACAATATTGAGTACGCCTTTCCTGTATATATTTGTAACAAATGGTCAACAATTTCATAGCTGAGAGTTCATTTTCTTAGTTGAAACATACTAAAAATCTCAACAGAACAGTTATGCGACCAGACAGGCTGGATACCTTGTTTCTGCTAAGTTTACAAGCAGATTTGTTACGTCAGATTAGTTTTGAGCAATTATAAAATGCTTTGACATTTAAAAAAGCAGGAGAAATTTTTTAAAGTATAAATAAACTATAAGTAGGCATCGATAAACATTATTTTGCAACTTTTGATCCTATCTTCTAGGTTAGAAAGCAATGAAATAAAATATATTTTGTTTTGTAAAAATAATTATCTTTCTACATTACAATGTCTCATAAAGCTACTAATCCACCTAAATTTATTTCAATAAAAGGAATATTTTACATGTGCATTTTTCCCTCATTAAATTTTTTTAATAAATAAAAAAAAGAGTTGAAAATTTGTATTTTTCTGTTGCGCTAGCTACAAGAAACTAATTTTCTTATATTACTTACTTACTGCTATTTAATGTTAAATGACATAATCATTGATTTAACTATCACAAAATTGTGAAACAAGCCATTTAAATCATATATTTAATTATTTTTTTGTTCTTTCAAATAACTGTCTTATAAAAATATTTCTTTTTTTCCTTCTTTTAATATATAGATAATTTTTACATAATATTATATATTTATAAATTGTAAAAGGGGAAGAAGGACGATTATATTTGTAGGGACCTATCGGGGGAGGAGGGGCACCCTAAAATTTTGAGTGCTTAGGGCCTGATAAGGTACTATTAATCCAGCCCTGTTGAAGAGCATCACTACGTTTGACACTCGTAACTTGTTAGTTTAAATAAAAGTTGATGTTGGCTCATATATTAATACTTCCTTCAAGCTTATAATCTAAATTATCGTTTGAAAGTTTGTCAAAACAAATTAATGTAATAAAGTTTTTAGCTACCGTATTTCATTTTAGTTATTGCACTTTCAATATAATATGATTTCTGAAACCAATATAAAAGCTAACAGAAAACTTTAAAATATACATATATTGCAGTCTTGGCAGAATGTAACCACATGGGACTGATAACTGCATATTTTAATAAATTAAAGATTTAGTTCGTATCTGTACAATATTACCTGTAAAACTTAATGGTATATTCTTTAATGTAAATGCGCTTGTCACGTTGAGCTCGACCGCCGAGGACGGGGAGATAGAGGTTCGAACCTAGGTCGGATGAACTGAGGGTGGTTTTTCCTAAATGGTTTTCCATTCTCCTTCCACGCAAATTCGGGTTCACTTCCTCTAATTCAACCTTCCCAATTCCTAATCCATTAGCGTAATTAGTACTTAAAGCGTATAACCCGAACGGGTAGTAAGACGCGGTGCTAAATATTATTATTATTTAATGTAAATGTTCCTTCACCCAAGTGTGGTATAATATTTTACTATTTTCATGTTTTATTCATCAGAGACATATTTTCTCAGAAGAACATTAAATAAATAGTTGAATCTGTCCCCCACAATCAAGCAGACAACACATTTGGGCATCACTCTTTGGCCCTTTGCAAGGGGTGTGTTTATGACCATCTAGTTTAGGTATATAGATCACTGATTTAATCACATAGACTCGATAGGGAACTACCCTAAACTCAGTTCTTGAGCTTTCACTTCGTCTGATGTTCGTATTCTATGCCAGGGGCATCCCTTGTGATAGTCCAGAAATAATTTTCTAGCATAGCACAGCTCCACTTGCCTTGTTATCTCTTCTACATTGCAGATATGCCATGATAGAATCGCTCGCCATGCTCTTCGCTGGCCCCACCACAATAATTTTGTAGGAAAAATTCGAGATAGACAGGGCCGTTTTAAGGTAAAAGTCGCCCATTGGCAAATGCTGGCAAGTCGCCCCTATCACCCCTCTCTTTTATTAACATTCACATGCATTCCACACAAATTCCATTCCTTCCAGCTTCCATCCCAGTTATTGATTCATGCTACTATGTAAAGTGAAAAATATTATTAATAAATCAAAAAGTATGGATTTACTTACAAAAACAATAAATAATATCAAATTATTGAATTCGGGCCAAATTTACTACTTCCACTTATAAATCACATAAGGTAATAAACAAATGTAATCACTTTTAAAAAAAGATAATATTTTAAATTTTAGTCAAATGATAAAACACACCAACAACAAGCAAAAGTCATTGATCATTCTACTATCACTATTTGTATATTATAATCTTATCAGTCTTTTTTACAAATCCTCTTTCCGCTCTTTTATTGCAGAAAAATTGTAGATTAAACTGTCAAACGAAATTGTATCCAGAAATTCAGCATTTATAGCAAAAGATGCCGTCGCTGAAAGTCTCTCTTCACTGGTTGAATTTCGTGAGTAGTTTTTCACTCTTTTCAGACCTGAGAAAGATCGTTCAGAACTTGCATTGTAAGAAAGAATTTTAAAAAATCCAGAGGAAAGTGTCTACATTCACATAGATACTAACGATTAGGCCTTTGTTTCAAATAGTTTTCAAAAAAATTCCAAGTGACATTCATTCAGTTAGTTCTTTGAGGAACTCCTGGAAATGGATACATTCTTCAATTAATTCCATATCCCCATTGTTGGGATATGCTTCAACAGCTTTCCTGACACGTTCTCCAATATCATGGAGTGGAATCGAAGATAATAAACTAAGAAAGCCAAATCTTAAGCTTAAATTTGAATATTCAGATATTCTGTATGAAAGCTCCAAAACCAGTTAATCAATGGTAGACAAAAATGTATTTATCCGGATATTTTCCCTACAGTCAAAAATCGTGTCATTGTCTCTATTGACCTCATCATACTGCAATCTTTTACTCTTGAATGTTTTTCTTTCATGTTCATACTCTTCACATCCAGATATTTGTTCCCCCATCACATACATAGTAGTAGAACCTATCTTGGAACTATTCCACATAATTTCTTTGTGAATTATAAATCGATATTACGTCATTCAAATCAGTAGTAATACTTTGTAGATTCCTGCTCACTTTGTCAAACCATTCTAGTTCTGTGTCCAAAATTTGATTAATATTTCTGTCTCCAACTTAGAAAGTTAGCACATAAACCTTCAGCCTTAGCTCGTGTTTCCGGTTTTCCGCAAGAGTTATTGGCAATTTTTGTTGCATCTGATAGAAAAGTGTGGTAGAATGCCATCAGTGCTCTGTATGCATTATATCATGCAAACCACCGTGTTGTTGACAAAGGTTTTGGCAGCAGTTTGATGTCAGCATGACTTGTTTTAATTTAACCTAGGAGAATTTCTCATCTACCCGTCGACTCATTGAAGAGGGAACATACCATCCAGTCACTGTATTAAAGAGAATTTATGAAATTGTAAAATTCAATTACTTCCACCAAGTGCCCCTGGGAAATTTTCCCGTTTGCCTCTTCTGCTAAGATGACCCTGGAGATGGAAGTGATAAAAAGTGAGTTTTCAGTTACATGTTTCAGCCTAATTTGAAATAACTTTGTATAAGGATTTCCCCAGTTCTTCATAGCTATTGACTATTTTGTTCCCGGGAAAGTTATTCATTACAAACTTGAAATAACCCCAAGATTATTTTTTATCTCTGCGGTTTGGGCAAAGTGATTATTCTTAATAAGGTTTTGTATTGTTGGGTCAATAAAAACAGTAAATCTTTTTGTATTCACGCTGCATTCGATGCAGGAAGGAAATAACTTCCAAGTCACTGCAGTTCTGCCATTGGAACTTGTTATAGTGGATGGCTTCAAGGTGCATATTCATATTGTCATATGACCTATCAGGATTGTTGGTTGAGTGTTTCCAATGTATAGTAAAACTGCTTAATTTAGAACGTTTATAAACAGTCTCCACTCTTAAGGGCTGTGATCAATGTTCAGTGATTGCATTAATCCTTTCATATATGTGCAAGCGACAAAGTTATTCTCCATAATAAAAAAATATTAAATTATTATGGCGGCTTTGGTATACATACACTTTAACATAATCTTGAAGAATATTTCACTTTTGCGATCTTAAACCTAAAAGTTCTGGTTTACTTTAGGATGGATCGATATCTCTGATAAGGTCATTTAATTCTTTTTGCGTTACCGGTATCTCGTGGGCCTTTTTGACTGACAATCAGGAAAAATATAAGTATTTGTTGATGTTGAGGGTTCAGGTCTTTTCTTGGCTATCTTCAATCTCATTATTTGTATCTTGTCTATATTGTTATTATGGAACAGATATTAGAAGGCCTTTTCCACGGGGCTTTTGTCGAATAGCTGAACAAATGTTCGGGTAACTCAAGGTTCATTTTTTCTCCTGAGACATTTCTTGCTGTAGAGGTAGTACCATGCAAAAGTAAAAGTTGGCTAAAAATTGTTTGTTGGGTCTTTACACACCATAGGAACTGAGAGAGGCGTTGAGCGGTCTTCGTTATTCAGCCAGATATTAAAATTTGAAGCACAATTATTGCAGAAAGCATGAAGAACCCAACTTTTGTCTTCTCCAATCTGGTAGCAAAAATAACATTCATAGATTGTTGATACTATTTTAGTAATGGAACGCTTCTGTGGTGCAAGTGTCAGTTTAACATATACCACACACACAATATGAACTATAGCTGATATCTAGTGTGTCTACTACCCTCATGCATGAATTATATTCCACACCATAATACCCTCAATTCACGAATTATCTTTTAACCCCTCTCACCTCCATATTTTACTCTATGTATGTATTTTGTACTTATTCTTTTTTAATTAACTAAACTTGTTTTTGTAACTTTAATGTAACGAGTTAACCGCTCATTTTATAGACAAACAAACAAAAAATCATTCGATTCAGACATAAATTACTATTTTGTCCAGCCAATCTTAAACATCAGTGGCATAGTCCTCTAGTGTAGAATAATGTAACTTTAACTAGTGATCATTTTAATATCAATATTAAAATGATTTTTTAATATAAATTTTAATATCAATATTGAGTGACCTTGCGGTCTAGGGGTAAGGTGTCAGACTTCTGTGCTGGCGGCATCTCTGACAAGACATCTTGTGAATGTGGGGAATGCCAGGCCTCCACCGTGGTTCGGATTCCACGTTAAACTGTAGGTCCTTCATTTCATCTCACAATCACCCTACCATTACACATTAGCGTAAGTGCGTATAACCCGAACGGTTAGAAAGACGCGGGGCTAATAATAATATAATAATAATAATAATAATAATAATAATAATAATAATAATAATAATAATAATAATAATAATAATAATAATAATATTAATATCAATATTAAATATCAATTATATAATTACAATTACTTAAAATTTAGTTTAAATAAATGTATGATTGATAGAATTATAAATACGCGAGATTATTTCCAATCAAATGCTTACTACATTTTGATTATTGATAGGATGAAAAATATTACCACTTCGCATTTAGAAATCCTTAAATTTTGGTTCAGATCGATTTCATTTATATCTCTCAGTGCCCAAAGTTATTGGCTTCACCACAAAAAAAAACTTGTTAATCAGAGACAAGTAATTTCAACATTTGAATACCGATATGAAATAATAAGAGAACAAGTTAGCTATTTTAAATATTCGCATATAAAAAACAAGATAATCCTATAAACATCAGTGTTTGGTAATTTTATTTTCTGTTGTTGGTGAAGGTAGAATCATCGTTTTTAAACATTTGTTTTCTAAAGTAATGTGATCTGTGAGTTTGCTCTTTACACAGACTCAAATAAGATTATCTCGTCTTTGTTTGGAGATAAAATGGACTGGGACATCGATGATTCCTTCAATTATCAAATTAAAATTAAAAATGAGGCAAGCATGTACACATATATCTATACAAACATCTTTCGTTTAAAAATTTCAACACATTATTGGCGCCCCATGTCTTTATTAGATGGAGATGTTAATTCATAATAATTACAATGGTCGTGTCTGAATAGTCCGTCTAAGTGCCCTTGGAAGCCATGTGCACTTTAAAGTTGCAATGGCGTCGGCTTAAAGGTCGGAAGTGATTTTTAATGGTGTCAGAATTCTCTTAAAGTGTACAATTGCACCCCTTATTGCGCACTTTACTAAGGGGCACACACGAATTGCCCTTTATCGCGCACTTTAGTTAAACTAGGTGACCTGGTGGTCTAGGGGTAAGGTGTCAGACTTCTGTGCTGGCGGCCGGGGTTCAATCCTCGGTCCTGGCACAGATTTATCTGATTTCCAAACCCTTCCTTCACCTCTGACAAGACATCTTGTGAATGTGGGGAATGCCAGGCCGCCACCGTGGTTCGGATTCCACGTTAAACTGTAGGTCCTTCATTTCATCTCACAATCACCCTACCATTACACATTAGCGTAAGTGCGTATAACCCGTGCGGGTAGTAAGACGCGGTGCTAATAATTAATAATAATAATAATAATAATAATCTTTCTAGTGTGAAAAATCTCTCAAAAGGAAATTTATTTACTAGTTAAAAGATCTTCTCTAAATAAAATTTGTTTGAGAATAATACTTTACAGATATAAGTAAATTAACTAAGGCAATATATATATATTTATATAATATATGTATATATTTAATAATTTATTACATATGCAAACATGTTTGACATGCTCTTTGGTATCCCTGCTTACATCACACTCCTTTTGGTGCGTTGCTTTAATTTCTTTATTTATTCAGCAATCAATCATTCTGGCAAAATGTTTCAAAGCAAGAGATGAACATGTAACTTAAGTAACTTATTTTGGAATTCCTATAGGCCTATGTATTTATATGGCAATACTTTTACATGCTTTAAAACAACTTGATATTAATGTAAGCTAGGCCTAGTTTGTCAGCTTCCCAAAAATTTTTAAATTTTTAAACTGTGATAGAATTGACCATTTTTGGTGCTTCATTTTCCAAATACTTTTTTTTAACAAGAACAAACCCTAAGGTTCATAGAATTAAGGCAGATAAATGATAAATATGAATTTGCGCCTTAAAAAAATCTCACCATTGACGATTGACGCCATTGACAAAACACTATCAAATTTTAATATCGTTATCATGGAAACGCACGTTTCAGAATTAGCCACCATATGGCTCTAGCTGTACTTTGCTGTTTGAAAAGTATCATGCACCCTATGTACTTAGGGGCACCAGATACGTGTTATATTAAAGCGTGCAGTAAAGTGCACAAGTGCGTAGGGGACAAACTATTCAGACACGGCCAATGTTTGACCCTCTAGAATTTTATGGTGATTAAAAACGGGTTTATTGATATTGATACATAAAGCTGATGTAATAACAGATAAAACCTTTCATAAGCCTATGTAATCTGAGTTTAATTTCTAAAATGTTTTGGGTTTGATTTGTTTTAGCCCCTATTTAATTTTTCATGTTTATAATTACATCAAAATCAACATATATCAAACACAAAAAATTAAATAGGTACATCAAACTACAAAACAAAATAATTTGGGTCTCATAAACCTGTGTAAATACGATTAAACGTTAAATGTTAATGTAATAGCTGGAACTATTTAGTTATTAGTAAGGTGACCTGGTGGTCTATGTGTAAGGTAGTCATACTTCTGAGCTGGGGGTGCAGGATTCAATCCTCGGTCTCGGCACAGATTTATCTGATTGCCAAACCCTTCCTTCACCTATGACAAGACATGTATTAATCACAACTTATGAATGTGTGGAATGCCAAGCCATCACAGTGGTTCAGATCTCACGTTAAACTAGAGGTCCTCCATTCCATCTCACAATCACACTACCATAACACATTAGTGTAGTGCGTATAGCCCGAATGGGACGTAATACACTGTGCTAATAATAATAATAATAATAATAATAATAATAGTTATTAGTAAAAAACCAAATTAACAGTCTGGGTACAGTTACTTCTGGTGCTCACCACACATCTATTAATATTATTGGTACATATGTCTGGCTTCTACTTCCTAATAACATAATGTCCAAAATGCAACCATCAGTCACAACAACTAATTCTTAGCGGATAACCCGAGTGGGTAGTAAAACGTGGTGCTAAATAAAAAAGGCTAATTGTTGACTTATGCCTGGATCACTCTCAACTTAATATTAACTTAGTTAACTTAACGTAAAGGATCTCCTCGTGTTTTTAAATGGAAGCGATCACGATGCAGCTAACTTAATATTGACTTGTGGTTAACTTAATGTAAGAGATATCCTGGAAGGTATTTTACTTTAAGTGACCATGTTACTTGAAGGGTATCAAGTGATCAAGCCATCCAATCACTATGCGAGTGACGTCAACAGGGCTATTTAGTAATTCATGTATTGGTTTTACGACCAAGGTCTACTCTTTAGTTTAAGTTCTATTGATCATACATTGAAACAAAGTAATTAAACTAAACTAGGAAAGATAAATTTATCAACAAGTTTAATAATATATATTTATTATACTGATTTAAAACTGTAAACATTCACAGATCATCACTTTACAAATAGTAAAAAACACAGATTATACTTGAGAATGTAGATGTTTGGCTCTAGTGGTTACGTTAAGTTATGTGAACCGTAATCACACATCTGTTTTCTTAAGCTAACTTTAAGTGAACATTACGTTAAGTTCATGTCAAGTTGATCGTGATCTCAGCATGACCGTTGGAGGCATAGCTTGGAGGGGTGGCTCATTTGTCGAGGAGGAGGGTGGGTATGAGTTGCATAGGAACTACACCTAAATTTTATTTACAAAAGCATTTTAGATTTCTTGGGTTAAGCCTTATAAGGTATAAGCTACATATATTAACTAACTTTATTAACCATAAAAGCTTTATACCAAAACATACCCTGGTGTCATGTGTTGTAATATTTATTAATACCAAAATGTTTGTGCCCGCCTAGAAGTGAATCACAATTCTTTGTTATTTAATCAATATGATTGCCTGCATGAAACCCTATCCACAGACTTTGGCTGTGTCTGAAAAGTTGGTGTAGGGGCCCTTGGAAGCCAGGTACACTTAAAGTTGTAATAGTATCAACTTAAAGAGCTGAAGTAATTTTATATGGTTTTTGAATTTTCTTTCAATTTTTCTGATACACTCTTTACAATGCACTTTAATACAGGTCAGATATGATGCATCTGTTATCATGCTCTTATACCTGTATTGTGTTGTCTGGGAAGTAATGTGCACCCAATGCACTTTAGGGTGCCAAAAATGAGTTTTATTAAAGTGTGCAGTAAAGTGTACAAGTGTATAGTGCACAAACTCCAGACACAGCCTCTGTAACCAAAAGTGCATATTCTGTAGTTTGAAATCTATAAGAGATTAATTCCACAGGATATGGCAGATAGGAGATATTACTCTGTTTTCATATTCCTGATCTATATATTCTTGGTCAATACTAGTCCATAGAAGTTGATCAACTTAAACTTTCTAAGGTTTAGTCGAGATACAGGTGAATACGGACAAACTATCACTTTTAAGTAAATTTGTGTGCATAGATTTAAATGAAAGCGGGAATAGTCGACTCTGAAGGTGAGATTCTTTATTTTTTTATGTGTCACATATTAGAAATTTAAATATTTTATAGCTCTTATACTGTACTCACAGCAACATCTAAGCGAATCTCTGATTATAACATAACAATTATTTTGAAAAAGTTCTAAATCGTTAATTTTTTTTAGTAAACTCACCGAATTCACAGAGGAATGTTGCTTTACAAATACACTATTTTGAAGAATGGTTATACAGAGTCCTTTTCTACCAGACTTTAGTAGTAGTAGTAGTAGTAGTAGTAGATGTTGTTGTTGTTGTTGGGTATAACTACCGAAAAACATTAAATTTTCAATAATTAAAAAAAATCCCTCCTTTGGTATGCACAATCCCCATGAAAGCACCAATTGCAACATGGGGGATGGTAGGCCTATACATCATCCAACCCATTTTTTTTTAATTGACAAAATATTGATAGACTATTTGCCAAACATTTGCAAACATTTCATTTGAACAACGCAAGGCAGATTAAACCAATTAATAAAAAATAAGTGAACAATAAGAAAATAATCATATCAAATGATGGCCTTGATAACAATTTTTTTCATAATACCAATTAATACAAGAAATTTTTTATTGGGAAGTGGGGGGAATGACCTAAAAATATAGGGGAAAATAATATACTATTCAAAAGTTATTTTGTGAGCAAGAGCAGAGGAACAGCAAATCAGCAATCAGGGTCTACACTGCAGTGTAGTGACACAACATTGATTAATTAGGAGAAAAACAAGGCTCAAACAGAGTTTTAAAAATGTTCCAGAGTATCTCACCACTCTAAAGTAGGAGATGTACCTGTATTGTCAGGACTGTCAGATGGCGGACGATATATAACAGCTATTAACTACCAGCGGAGTATCCCTACAGGAGGACCAGGCCGAAATAGGCTCATATTTCCTTGAGGAAAGAAGGTCGATTATTCCCTATCTAGTAGTTAGTTCCTTTGCACGGATGAAGAAAGAGAAGTGGTAGTACCAGTCCTTTAGGAGGTGTCGATTGCAGGTATCTGTGCGAGGTTGATAAACAGGAGAAGGGGTAGATTGAAATAAAGGCATTGACAAGATAGCATGGTTTATTTAGAGGCCGCTGGCTTCCTGATAAGTAAATCCAGATGTCATTCTGACCAAAATCGCTATTAGGGAGAAGAAAATGCCCTTATAATGACCAAGTAATTATCCTATTAATAAAGTAAATAGTAGTGGGGCAACAGTGCCCGAATTTGAAACCTGTATCCCTGCACCAAGAAGTAGTAATCACAACTCAGGACGATGGTATGTGGAACATGCCATATCCTTCAGGATTAATGGATATAGAGCCCACCATCAGTTTCAGTAGAGGCTTAACTACTGACAGAAATGATGTCAGCGATAACCCACCACTCAGGAATCAACTGGTATCTCCAATCGGTGCAGAGACTTAAGGTAGAGAATGTGATCGACTCACACAGCTATCTCAAAACCTGTTAAAATAGGTTTGTTAACCACGGCATGGGAACGAACCCATCACCCAAATGGGGACAGCTGAGCCATAAGAAGGCAGGAAGGTATGTACAGGAGAATGTGGATTGGCCAACAGGAGCCAGGTTAAAAGGTGACGACAAACCATCAGACCTACCTACATACAGAGATGGAGAAGGAAATTACATTCTTTGAAGGAGTTACATACGAAGAAAGAGAAATGACAACGGAACAGAACTTTGATAACTTCTTTGCAAATATGGGGCAATTGACACGAAATAAAAGAACGAGAGATCAGAGGACCAATATTTGTCATCCTACTAAGTTTAAGGTGGGTGATTTAGATCTAACTAGAACTCACCATTTGTTTTACAACCTTGCTAGGGAAAAAAGCAAACTTTTTCTTCTGTGTATTGGTCCAGGCCGTGTAGGAGCCATTAAGGGGTGAATACCTATGTTATGCACAAACTGTTTCTATAGGGTTCTGGGCACATAAAATGTATTCTACTCCAAACAATACCACTGCAATGAACAGCAAACACACCGGCTACAGTTGAACTAATAATACTATGTGTGTGTTTGGTTGTTTTCTTTTCAGTATGGAATTCCTGGAGTACTGGGCTCATTTACTAGATAGTTATAAGGGGGTTGATTTTATTAATGTTTACATGTGGGGTTTTAAAATAATCGAGTGAAGATACTCAAGGCAATATTACCACTGTTTTTAATAACTAAATTTAATTACATTCATAATAGTATCACTGTTTTAAATAACATTTCTAGAGATAATTTGTAGAACTCTGTAATGGAAAAATGATCATCTGTGAGGTAAAACTTTGGGTATTTAGAACTTGGAAGAAAGAAAAATACATGTGGAAAGTGAATAGAAGTGAGCTTAGGAGCGGGTATGCTAAAGCTCTTTTAAAAGAAGATTAGGGATTTCTGTATGTCGATTTTGTAAAGGGTTGTGAAATTAATTGAACAGAAGTAGTAATTTGTGTTAAAAGTTGTAGTCTATAACTGTGTATTTTACTCGGCTTTCAAGATGGTTAAAGGCCATTACAGAGGTTTTGCAAGGGATTGCATTTAAGGTATACTCTCAGCTTCTTGTAACACCTCACCAAGGACCTACGAGAGAACATTGTTTTCATCATTGATTGCAATGATAGTAAAGTGATTGAATCCATCTAAAAACTTAGTTAGATCTAATAATCTTTGTATTAAAGTGCCTTTAAACTCCCATAAATAATAGTAAATTCTTTTATCCCCGAGGTAATCTAGCTAACAAGGAAACAATGTGAAGGGAAAATGTTCAAGGGAGTATTTGAACACACCGTAGATTTTTATACACTGGTTTTGGCTTGGACTTTAATACATCATAGCTTGAATCATCTCTATGCCTGTTTCTGTTACGAAGTGCAATACCTTTTTTTCCTGTGCCACTTTAAGTTAAAATAAAATTAACTCATTAATATTCAGTCTCATTAAATAAACCATTGTTTTCTTCTGTTTCATAGTCGGAAAAGGTATACTCATGCCGCGATAGGTCTACTATAGCTGAATAATTATTTTGTTTCCTATTATTTTAGAGGATAGATGAGGATTGGTTTGCTACCCTGCTCTACTCAATGTTAAACTAATATTTTTATTTTTTTCTATCCAACTTTTTCAAAAAAATATAGTTTAGGTTTGTTAAAGAGACCTAATGTTTTCTGTAATGGTCCAAACACAATTTTGTGGTAGATGGTATGTGCTGGCATAGTTACATTGGCAAGAAATAAACTATGATGGTTTACACTTCTAAAATGGAAACTTTTGCTATTTAAAACTACTACTATGGTATACAAGACATTTTTTGTTTTAGATGTTTATTTTATTTTATTATTTATTAATATGATTGTGGTGAATAAATTGATAAATAAAGTTTGGAAAATGATTACACTTTGTTTTTTATTATGCTATTTTAAACTATTTAGCACAAAAATAATAAGTGGAACAACTCCAATAAAAATAATTGTCTAGTCAAAGCTGTAAATAAAATTAATCTCACATTATTTATATGCTTCCCATATGTTATTTTGTGGATTACTTCATAACACTTCTGTTTGGCCCACAGTCAACTACTGTAAGAGTGCACCTGCAATTGTATGAAAAGAACTGCAATATTTTGAATTTTTGGTTTATGAAGTATATTCTGTGTTTGTATACACATGTGAGTTTATTGTTTAGGTTTGTTCACTCATATAATGTGTTTATAATTTTATTTATGACTCTAGGTTGAGGGGGACACTCAGGTTAAGTCAGAGATTCAAACCACTGAAGTACAATTCTATGATTCGTCCCTGAGGAAGATGGTGTCAGTGACAGAAATATTTACTCCAGAAAAGGAAGATTTCAAGGTATTTAGTTGCATTATTTACAAAAATTTAACAGTCCATCACATTTATATATGTCATTATTTTTATACTACATTGGCTTTTTAAAAAATGGATTAGCCATTAGTTTTTTCAAAAGAAGTGTAAAAAATTGTATGACATAGATAAATGAAAATTGGTATTGTGATTTGAAATTAACTGAAAGGGTTATTTCAGTGATCTTTTATATAAATTCTTGTCACCCAGTTTTGAATATAGGCATTGTGCCTAGAGGTATGTAGCACTGGTATTGGTAGGAACTTAAACATTTGAATAAAGGTGATTGCTGAAACCCACAGCTAATAATTGCTCATATATTTGTTACAAACATATTTAAACTTTGTTTAGATATCTTAATTTCGAAAAAAAAAAACTAATCAAGTAAAAGGTGTCTGTTTAATAAGTTGTATAGTAGCGCCTAGCTCAGATGAGAGTTGATTTTGTTGGTCAGTTGGCCTCACTGTCTACAATACTTTTAGTGTTTGTTCTAACATGGATTTATTTATAACCTTCATGTATAATTCTTTCATAGCTTGTACTTTATGTAAATGAGATATCTTGAAATTGCTGAGTATGTCTGAAAGTTAATTTGTATGTGATAATACAACATGGCGCAGTCAGTAGTGTCTGCAGTGAATTCTCTGTGATTCAAATTTGTGGATACGACTATCTCGTTCTGTAAAGAAGCAGTTTATCAATATGGAGTTTAATAAACAAAAGTCGCTTAATCTTGTTGGAGATTTGGCGAAGAATTTTGATGAATTCCAGGAAGAACCTCTAGAATATTCTGAGGCTACAGAGACTGGAACAAAATCTGTGGGCGTGCAAATAGCCAGGCTTAAAAACCTATTAGGACAAGATTCTGTCAGACTCTATAAAACCTTAAATACCATCAAACCTGAAGAAGAAACAGTGAATGGTATATTGTCTGTTCTTAAATCTCATAGTATTTAGAAGAAGAATGAAACCATCCTTGTGTTCAATTTTTCTAACAGGAAACAATGTCTCGGTGAACCGTTTGAAAACTTCTACGCAAAACTTAGAGCTCTTGCCACGCCCCGTGAATTTGGTGACCAGGAGGATACATTGCTGTGTGCGCAAATAATATTGGGTGTGAACTCACAGTCAATAAAACAACACCTTCTTAGGGAGGACACTACCCTACACAAAGTTGTAGAATATTGCAAATCAGTGAAGCTAGGCCTAGCAGACAAAAACTTGAAAACCATTGAAGATGGAGGGGGGATCCTCACAGAGTGATGTATTTAAAATTAGTAGAAAAACAACCACCCCCAATCCTTGCAAGTGCAGAATCGGTGCCACCTTCAGAAAACAGGACAAACAAGAAGTTGGAACCATCTACAGCAGACTGAACCATTACATCCCGACCCCAAAGAAAATCTTGGTGTGTCAAGAAAAAAGTTTATTTTTTATTATTATTTAGCACCGCGTCTTACTACCCATTCGGGTTATACACTGAAACAAGTTTAATGAAAAGTTTGTTAGAAATGCATTTTATCGATGTGGTTATGACCATCCAAACAGGCCATGTCCCGCAATTAATAAGCGATGTAATAGATGCCGAGGTATGAGCCATTTTTCCAGAAAGTGTGTTGCCACAAATAGTTTTTCTAGTGGTCGTAGTGCATTTGAACTAGGAACTATGAACGCTGATAGTAATGTTGCTAACCAGACTTTAAATGTTGGTGAGTGTAATTATTTTTGTCAATTTCAAGATACTGATGGTTACTCTTAGCCCCCTGTTTCAGGTTATTCAGATATAGGTTCTCTTTCAATTATAAATTCTGTAAATACCAATCGTCATTGGTGCATTGCTAATTAACTGCAAACCTGTACTTTTCAAATTAAACACAGGGGCAGAAGTTAACATCCTTCCTTTAAGGTCTTTGCAGTCCATTGGACCAGATTATAGTTTTAGTTTAAGTGTTCCTAAAACTCATATTAAAACTTTTGGGGGTTTTGAGATTGCACCTGTTGGTGAAATTTGTCTTCCTGTTGTCTATGAAAACAAAACATATAGCTTGGTGTTTACTATTGTCAATTCAGTTAAAGCCGTACCCTTACTTAGCCTTTCATCTTGTGTGAATATCAATCTCATTACAACAAATTTTGTTGGGGCTTTCAATGCTCAAAGTAAACCTGATTTTCAAAACTTCTGAAATTCAAACCAGGATGTTTTTAATGGCCTTGGATGTTTTCCACAGGTTCTTGATTTAAAATTTAAAAAAGGTGCTATACCTAAAAGCAGCCCAGCCTGCAGAGTTCCCCTAAAAATGTTAAGAAAACTTAAGGTGCATTTACATGATATTGAACAGCATGGCATTATTGAATGTTGTGAAGTTGGTGAATAGGTAAACAATCTAGTTATTGTAGAGAAACATAAAACATGGGCCATAAGGCTGTGCATAGATCATAAGGATCTTAACAAAAATTTGGTCCGATATTATGTGTTGATTCCCACTCTCAAGAAGATTAGTTCCAAAATGGGCAATAAAAATATTTTTGTGTAGTTGATTTAAGAGATGGGTTTTACCAGGTTAAAATGAGTAAAGAATCGGCTATTCAATGTAGTTCAGCACCCCCTTTGTATGTTATCGGTTTTTATGCGCTCCATTTGGTCTAAGTGTGCTTCCTGAGTACTTCCAAAAGATGACTCATAAATACTTTGGGAATGTTGGGGAAGTATGTGTATATTTTGATGTGTTTTATGTGGAGCAGACACAATGAAAGAGTTACGGAAAATAGTTAAACAGGTTATTCAAGCTGCTAGAGAAAACAACATAGTATTCAAGCCAGATAAAGCTCAATTCTTTGTGGATAAAGTTAAATTTTTAAGATTGGGATTTGATAAGGATGGAATTCGTCCTGATGATACTAGAGTTCAGGCTATTCAGGACATAGAAGTACCTTCTTCAGGGATGACTTTGTAGTGTATTTTGGGAACAGTCAACTACCTAAGACCATTTGTATCCTATCTGTCAAATATTTACACCCCATTTCGAGAACTTCTGAAAAAAGATTCCGAGCGGTCTTGGAATTCCTCCCACAGTAACAGTTAGAGCTTTTGAAAAAGTCTATAGCACAACATGCCTTGTTGACTCCTTTTGACCCCTTCAAATCCATCAACACACATGCTGACAGTAGTCAATATGCCCTTGGTGCCTCTTTAATGCAAGATGGCAAGCCCATTTTATATGCTTCACGGTCGCTTACCACCACTGAGCAAAATTATGCTCTGGTGGAAAGAGAGTTGCTTACTGTCACATTTGCATTCAAAAAGTTCCATAACTTTCTGTATGGTCACGAAGCTGTAACTGTTCATTCAGATCATCAGCCACTCACCTCCATCATTGTAAAAGCCATCGGTAAAATTACCAATAATCGCCTCCGCCGCCTTAGGCTGAAACTATTGCCCTATTCATTCACACTCAAGTATTTAGCAGGCAAATACATGCATATAGTAGATTTATTATCCCGAAATTGTAAAAATATTTCTTCATCTGTAGATGAAAGTATGTACGACATAGTACATGTTATAGGGACAACCTCCGATGTTTAACCATCCTTAATTGCAAAGTACAAGGAAAATACAGTTATGGACTCTGTTTTGAGCAAAGTCTTTAATTGTTACATTAAAGGTTGGCCTAAGTCATTGTCATCAGATTGCTCAGAGCTGAATCACTATTTTTCCCTCAGAAAAGACATCACAGTCCATGATGGGCTTCTTTACTATGAAAAGCATCTATTAGTTCCATTTAAACCGAGGTGCTTCTCCCTTGAGATCCTTCATGCAACTCACCTCAGTGTTGAAAAAGTTAAGGCTCAAGCATCTCGCAGCCTCTATTGGCCAGGAATCAACTCTGATTTGAAAAAATGTATACTTGCATGCCCAACATGCAATCGGTTTCATCGGTTTAAATTAAAGGACCCGCTGCAACCCCATGACATTCTTGATTTACTCTTCATTAAAGTTGCTGCTGATTTTGCGGATTATAATGACAATAGCTATCTAGTTATTGTGAACTACCATTCGCGGTGGATTGAGGCTGAGAAGGTCCCGAGTAAGTCTGCTTCCACTTTTATAAGTAAGCACAAACCAATCTTTGCACGTTTTTGGATTCCCAAACAATTCATATCAGACAACCAACCTTTTGACTCATATGAATTCAAAGTATTTGCTCAATCATGGAATATTGAATTAGTAACCTCCAGTCCTCACTATCCTTGCAGCCATGGTTTGGCTGAGAAATCAATTGGAATTTTTAAATTGATGTTAAAAAAAGGCGCAATATGACCGTGGAGACTTTCCACTTTTTTTTCTGGACTATAGAAATAGCCCAGTGGCAGGGCTCCCATACTCACCTGCTCAGCTTCTTCAAAGTTGCACCCTCAATTCTAGACTGCCTGTACAGGATTGCCGCTTGAAGCCAGACATAATTATTGATGATGGAGTGACTGCAAAAGAAGGGCAATTGTTAAATTGTGACAAAACTGCTCAAATCCATGAGCAAATTTTTAGCCCTGAGCAGTATGTCTTTATTTGGAACAACAAACTGCGATTTTGGGAAGAGGGCAGTGTGGTTAAGATATTGAAAAACAGGTCATATCTGGTGTGTATGAAAAGAAAACTTTATAGATGAAATTCACTTCATATTAGGCCTAGGCACTCGGGTAATGACACTTCCTGTGAGGACCATGATAGGGTGAGGAGCTTTGGTGATGATATGGGTGATCTTGAAGAATTAAAGGTAACACCACCATCCTCTCCTAATAACAAGTCAGAGGACATAATAGCCTCAACTTCTCAGTCTCCTAATTCAAAAACGAATACTATGCCTCTTGGAACTAGTCTGTCTAATATTGTTACAAGGTCTGGTAGAATTGTCCACCCACCAAAACACCCTTGACTTATGATTCTGTATTGGAAAAAAAAGGCATGTTTAATAAGTGGTATTGTGACCTACCCCCAACATTATCCCACACAAATAACACACAGAGGTAAGCACAAGAGAGTTATACATTTATTTCCAAAATAACATGGTACAATGAGGGAGAGGCACTTAAGAGTAATAGCATTAACCATAAGCCAGATGGGCTACAAGGCACAAGGGTCACCGCCAAGGCCAGATGGGCACTAAAACAATAACAAACACCAGGCGGCTCCTTATACTTAGACGTTCCAAAATGGCGTCATCAGAGAATGGTATTAAATAATAATAAATAATAATAATAATAATATAATATTTAGCACCGCGTCTTACTACCTGTTCAGGTTATACGCTTTAAGTACTAATTACGCTAATGGATTAGGAATTGGAAAGGTTGAATTAGAGGAAGTGAACCCGCATTTGCGTGGAGGGAGAGTGGAAAACAATTTAGGAAAAACCACCCCCAGTTCACCCGACCGAGATTTGAACCTCGATCTCCCCATCCTCAGCAGTTGAGCTTAACACGACAAGCGCATTAGCCAACTACGCCACTGAGGCAGGTAATGGTATTAAAGATCTAACAAATTGGTCTCCTGTTACACAATAATAAATGTCATCAACAACACGGGCAGAGAGCCAACACCTGCCCAAAGTTCAAAACATTAGGTGAGTCAAGAGCTCAAGTCCCTAACCTAAACGATGATAGCGACATTAATATAATACTTGACATAATATAAAGTCCAAGGTTAAGTAAGAATACCTAAATGATTTAATAACAAACGTAGCACCCTCTGTGGATATAAGTTCTGGGTGGCCCGCGGTGCCACATTTAACAACCATATAAAAATAGACACCAGAAAAAAACCATAATAAACTAGCCTGACTTTAACATCCAACAAAGTGTCCATACTGGAAATAATCTCTCCGCCGGCTCGTGGCCCCATATTTAACCAACCTTGGTAGGAAAACAAGGCGGTAAATATAAACTATTTGCGGAAATTAAAGATACAAAAAATATTAATGGAAACCAAGTTTTCATTAAGTAAACATTGCCTTAAGGGCAAGGACTGACGTATCTGATCGCCGCAATAAATATTAGTCGTAGATATATAAATTGAATTTTGAACGATAGAAGTTTTAAAGCCAAAATGAATTTAGAAAACAGCGACGAGCCTACATACCGAGTGTAATGTGTGTCCCTACTCTGGGCTCCAACCATTATATATGCTGCGGTAAACATGTGTTCTCAGTGCGCGGAGTAGGGGGGGGGGGGGTTTGTTCCAGAACATACTCAACAGCCTACGAGCATCGGTCACAAGCACAAATACAGTACAGCAAGTAGGTCAAGATATTTTTATATCACTCTTGGAATACAGAAACACTCCAATTAAAGATATAAACTTATCTCCAGCACAACTTATGTTAAACAGAAGGATTAAAAGTAAAATACTCACCTCATCTAACTTACTTAAACAAAATAATTATGATATCAATATCAAAGCTAAACTTATAGCAAAAAACATTAAGACAAAGATGTGATATGATAGGGGTGCTAAAGATTTACAACCCAACGAATCAATTTTAATACAAAAAGACAAAGTTTGGGAACCAGGTCGAATAGAAAACAAACACTTCACACCCAGATCTTTTATTGTAAAACAAAGTGATGGTAGGGAAATTAGAAGGAATAGGAAAGGATTAAGGAAGTCATTGAATCCACCTCCATCCTTGCATAATCCAGAGCCCAGCATAAATGATCCAATCCCTCAACCTCCAATATGTAGTCCTAGATCTATCCAACCTGAGACTATTCCTACAATACAGCAAACCAGTCCTCAACCAAAGTCACCTCCATCACTAACTATGCCTGAACTTGCATCTCCTAAAATAACTTCCAGAGCTGGTAGGATAATAAGAAAACCTATGAAACTAGATTTATAAAAATAAGATAAGTGTTTATTATTTTATATACCATTGCAATGTTTAAATTAACTTTGTTGGAGGGGAGATGTTGTATATTATTAAATGTATATGTTGTATATTTGACTAGAGTAGTTTAGTCAGATGACTAGAGCAGTTATGAAATATTGTGAGCGATATATATATATATATATATATATATATATATATGAGTGCAGAGAAGGCGAAGGGTTGGCTTTTGTTAATAATCAAGTGTGTATTGTGCTCTTTATATACAAATAAAAATAATAATAAAACACAAACATAACAATAATAAAACTGTCACAATCTGAAATAGATTTTGTAATGCTGGATTTTCAAATTGATATAAAAACATTATTAAATACATTACATTTGACATTTTAGTTTATAGCAATGGAGTGATGGAATATTAAATGCATGGCTTCAAATAGACAATATAAATACTATATTAGATCTGTTATTACAGTAGCCATCTTTCTCAAATAATATGAGTAAACCCAAGAACTATGACAAGAAATTAATCATTTTCAGTAGTTTTAGGCTGTATTTATTAAATAAAAGTAACTCCTACATACATTAACTTATGTAGTTCCTATAAGGTTGGGTCCTACTCACTATGTCTCTTAGAATTTTAATCTTCTTACCTTGTATTTTTTACTATTTTTGTCTATTATGGGCCAAACAATTAATAATATAATAACAGCTGCTATTTCATATCAGTAGAGCCTTGCTACTTTGTAGTACATGACATAGCCCTACTTTTTGCAATAATATATTTTCACTGCCTTTATATACTAAATATAATTATCTCTATAAGGAAAACCGCTTTTCGCTTGGTGAGGTAGTTGTGTATTATATTTGGGAGAAGGTATAGGAAAGGTGGGTAGAAACATATAAAAGGGACGAACACACGAAACAAGGGTGTGGACGAATTGACTGTGTAAATAAAAAAAGCTGCAAGTTAAGTAGGAATACAATGGCTATACAAGCTGCTGAAAGTTATTTGGAAAGAGAACAAAGTACCAGAATACTGTAAAAGAGGAGTTATAATACCTATTTTCAAGAAAGGAGACAGGAACAGGTGTAAAAATTATAGGGATAAAGCTGTTGTACCACTACAAAAATATATGAGGAGATTCTGGAAAAGAGAATAAGAAATAAAGGAAAGGAAGGTGGAGAGGGGAGCAGCATGGATTTAGGGAACAGAGGTATACAATAGAATTTATCTTTGTCATATGATAGCTGATGTAAAGAAGGTATAAATATGGGAAATATTTGGTGATGGTATTTATAGATATGGAGAAGGCATATGATACCTTGGATAGAAATAATGTTTAGATGAAGGAGGCCTAAGTGAAAACAGGAGTTGTAGTGAGAATTAAAAACATGTATGAGGATAACAGGAGTTGTTACGAAGTGTGGGAGGATGGAGTGGTTCCAAATAAAAATGGAGTGAAGCAGGGGAGTGCCCTATCACCGTTACTATTTGTAATGCTAATAGAAATGGTCATGAACAAAGTGGTGGAAAAACTCAAGGAGGAAAGAATTAAAGCCATGATGTTTGCTGATGACTTGATGGTATGGTGAAAGAGGAAAGAGGAAGTACAGGAACATATACAGCAATGGAATGCGGAAGTGAAAAAGTGTGGAATGAAATTCGGCATGGCCAAGTTTGAGATGGTGTTATAATGACAAGTAAGAGGATAAGCTATAAATTTGGATGGAGTAGAACTGAGAAAAGAACAGAACGTAAAATATCTTAGAAGCGTTACTAAGGCAAAAGGTGGAAGTAGAGAGGATTTGATGAGAAGGGGACAGCAGGGAGAAT
The DNA here is from genome assembly GCA_039000515.1 of Timema cristinae. Taxonomy (NCBI): domain Eukaryota; kingdom Metazoa; phylum Arthropoda; class Insecta; order Phasmatodea; family Timematidae; genus Timema; species Timema cristinae. The sequence continues at coordinate 78,872,658 of JBCFYV010000012.1, forward strand.
GGTTCTATAGGTGTGTAAGAGACCTCCTATGGAGAAGAGAAGTGATCTTGAAGTATAAGGAAGTGTTGTACAGGGCATACTTTGTACCCATTGTCACATATGCAGCAGAAACATAGACATTAAATGTAAAAAAAACAAGGAAAGTGGAGGCCACAGGGAAGATTGTGAAGAGCATGTTAGCTGTCAAAAAAAGAAACAAGATTAGGAATGAAGTTATTTGGGAAAGAGTGGGCTACAGGGAGTACATGAGATTTAAAGATTTAAATATTAAAGAATTATTCTAATTGTATTACTAAAATCAAACTTTAACCAATATTTGAATATTACATATATTTAATTTTTAATCCAAGATTGTAAAGTGATTCTATTTAATTTAGAATCTAATATTATCATAAAGTGTTTTGAATTGTTTATAGGAATGTAAGAGTGAATCTAAATATTACAATGACCTGGAATATAAATATAATCCAGTGTTTGATGATAAACTGAAACCTCAAGATAAACCAGAATATCTAGTTGAGCCAAAATGTCAGATTGAGCTCCTTAAAAATAATTTACTAGAGCAAAATTGCATTACTCAACATTACAATAATCTGAATCCATTGACCATAATCTCACCAGCATTGACCACCAAGAATTGTGAGGCAACTCAAATCGCTCCAAAAGAGGTTTGTGAATATTTATCATCATTTTACAATTTCATAGCTTTCATCTTTCTTGAACTTTCTGTAAAATGTATAAAAATATAACAATTTTTATAATTTGATTGTATCTTTGATTATTTGTGCCTAGTCACTTCTTCACCACCTCTCTGTTGTCTCATCTTTATGTCAATTTTGAAAGTATTTGTTGATCCATGGCAGTCAGTAAATAAACATCGAAGATATTGTCACTTGTGGGGGTAGGGAAGTGAGGCCAAAAAAACAAAACAGGGGTAATGATGTGAGCAATATTTTAAATATTAGAACCAAATACAGTAGGTATAATTTGAATATTTTACATAGTTATAGGGTCAGAAACAACATTGTTAAATAAATTCATTTGAAGGATGACACACCATAACCTCTATAGATTTACCTACTCTCTTGCTTACACTAATAGCATACTTTAAAGCTAGATTAAATGTAATAGGGAATATCCATCTCCTTGTTTCAACCCATTTTGGTATTTCAAAAGTACCTAATAATTTACATACAACTGTACCTTTCCATATGTATCAGGTTAGGTATCAATTAGTTTGACAAGTTTTTTTTTATGTAGGCCTGTTCCAAACTTAACCAAAATTTCAAATAATTGGTTTTCTTTTAACTGAATCATAGACATTTTTAAAATCTATATATAATGAATGAACAGCTATGTTGTATTCCCACTTGTTTTCTAATATATGCCGAATAGTGAAAATATGATCTCTTTATGATCTATTTCGTCGAACTCCACACTGATGATCCCCAATTATTTCTTTACCTTACAGCGTCAATATCATTAAAATTATGTTATATAAAAATTTTATACTAGCATGTTGGCATTTTTTTAAAAGCAACATGACATACTATTTGTTCAGAGATGACGCTTATGTACTAATTACATATTGGGCTAGGAATGAGGAAGGTTGAATTTATAGGAGGTGTACCCATGTTTGCATAGAGTGAGAGTGGGAAACATTTAGGAAAACCACCCTCAGAACACCTGATCTGGATTGAACTACAATTTACCTGTCATCAACAGTCTAATGTTTTGAGAGAGTAGAGCCTTAGACTATGCGACCAGCGAAGTGGGTATGTTGCTAGTAAATGTAATAGTTAATAAAAAAAAACATGATTAACAAAATCTTAATTCCAGCTTTATTAAATAATAAGAACAAGTTTCCAACTTATTCTATAATTAAAAACAAGTTGAATAAATAATTTTCTAAATTCTTGGATTAACCAAAATGATTTAGAGGAATTATATTCTAAATTCTATAATTTAAGGTGTTTTTTGTGGCATTTGAAAACTCTTATTGTCTTGTTGTGGAAAGCTCTTACAGAATTAAGTTATTTTATTAGTTTTTAAAATAAAAAAATAGTTAAGATTTGTAATGTTTCTAAATTATTTTAGATTTATTTTATATTACATCAATAAATCATTACATTTAAACACAACTTCCTAGTTCACTACTCCCAAACACAATGATGATCACCAACATATGTTTTACAATGTCATGGATTACAAATATCACAGCACTGCTCAAGGTATTAAAATTAAAGGCCAATCACTGAACATTCCATTATCTCCCCCTTCCTGTTTTCCCTTAGAATGGTGAGTATGTGAGCCTTCTGTGTGGTCAAATGGGCCGTCGCGGTTTTTCTTCCCCAGCCTCCTGTAGTCTTACTCCTGTATTCCCCCTGTCTTCTGGATTTGACTGCTGTGCACCTCCTAATTTCTCTGAGGATTTCCCCTGCATGTCTTGACTCGACTCATCAACATTTATGTGGCTGGGTGTGGGCAATACCGAGTGATCCTCTGTACTGATGTCCTGTTCCTCCCTATGAATAGGAGAATCGGGCGGGTATGGCATGGCCCAACGGGATTCCTTGGGATATATATTCTGACTGCTACAAGGTAATGCAGCAGTCATTTGGCTCAAATGACATTTCACTACATCTCCTGAGACTAACTTAACTAAGTATAGTCTTTTTCACCCAATCTGTTGGGAATTATAGCATTTTCCCAAATAACTTTGTTTTGCTTAAAAACTTTGACCAAAACACTTTCATTTACATTAAAGATGGTTTTCCTTCTTCCAGAATATCTTCACTGTATCCCTTGCTTATAGGATACATGGGCCCTGGTTTCCTCCCTGCTTTGATTGATTTGACCATTTGTTCTATTGTTTATAATATCCAATGGTGTTCACAAAGATCTACCTATCATCAACATCGCTGGGGCAACCCCAGTGGTTAGCTTAGGGGGGTTCCTATACTATATTAGAAACTCTGTCAATGTCATATGAACATCTTTTCCAGCAAGAATGGCCCTCTTGATGGCTCGTTTAAGCTGGTTAACACCATTTTCCGCTTGGCCATTGGTTTGTGCTAAATGTGGTGCACCTGTACAATATCTTATGCCATGTAAGTAACAAAAATCAGTATATTCTTTTGAACGAACAAGTTGACTGCCATTATCTGATACAATAAGTTCTGGTAATCCAAATCGAGCAAATAAAACCATCAGGGCTTGAATTGTGGCGGTTCTAGTTACTGACAACATTTGGAAAATTTCTAGCCTCTTAGAATGAGCATTGATTACCATCAAATAGGTTTTCCCATTTATGGGCCCCAAAAAATCCAAGGGTATACGGCTCCAAGGCTTTTCTGGCCAGGGCCATGGAATAAGCTCACACCTGTCAGGGGAACCTTGTACTTTCTGGCATGGACCACAGCCTAAAACCAAATTATCAATTTCTTTGCCAAGTCCTGGCCACCAAAAGTAATTTTTGCCCATAAGTTTGGTTTTAACTATTCCAAAATGTGGCTTATGCATTTCTTTCAGTATAATTCATTAGATACTGACTGAAATGACTTAAGCTCCCTATCCACAAATTTAGGCGACCCTATTTGGATAAACTTTATTAATTTACTCAAGATTTTATCTTTTACACTCTCTGAAGCAACCAGATTTTTATTCAATTATTTGCTGTCTTCTGCATATTTAACGAAGTTCACTATAAGATCTTGTGTGGATCATTCTTACTGATGCTTAGATACAAATAATCAGCACAATTTTTCCTTGAAGGAACATATCTGATCTCATAGTTGAAACTTGACAAAATTGCTGCAAAGTTTTGCAATCGATTTGCTGATAAGACTGGAATTCCACGCTTGGGGCCAAAGATTGTAGTTAGTGGTTTATGGTCTGTCTTCAAAATAATATATCATATAAAGATACTGTGAAAACTTAAGTACTCCATAAACTAGGGCCAAGGCCTTCTTGTGGATCTGGGGGTAGTTCTTCTCTGTTTGTGTCAAGACTCTAGATGCAAATGCGACAGGGTGTATAGCCCCTTCTTTGGTCTTTTGGCTAAATATTGCTGAGAGGCCCCTAGGACTTGCATCAGTAGACAGTATCAGCTCTAAATCCGGATTATAGTGATCCAAAACAGGGGCTGAGGTGAGTGCACTTTTAATTTGATTAAATGCATAAGTACATTCCCATATCCACTTCCATGGAACCCCCTTTTTAAGCAGTTCATACAAAGAATTTAAGATGACAGAAGCCCCCTTCAAGAATCTCCTCTAATATTCTACCATACCTAGAAATGACTTTAATTCACTGACTGATTTTGGTGTTTCAGCCTCTAGTACGGGTTTGACCAGATTTTGGTCTAATTTCAATCCATCTTTCCCAACTATGTAGCCTAACAATTGTATTTCTGGTTGTTGAAACATACACTTGGTTATATTAGCAATCAATCCACATTCCCTGAGCCTGGACAGTACCATATTCAACCTTTCATTATGTTCCTCTATTGTATGGCCCCCTACCACAATGTCATCTTGCCAAACCACTACTCCTTCAGTGCCTGCTACAGCAGCCTCCATGCTATGCTGAAATTCCTGAGGGGCTGTTGCCAAAAGGACATCTGTTATAACAAAATATACCTTTATGGGTACTAATAGTAACTAGTTATTTAGAGTCCTCCGTTAATTCCATCTGTTGAAAGGCATTTTTGAGGTCAAGTTTGGTAAAAGTAGTAGATCCTTGCATTGAGTAAAATGTATCATTTACACGAGGTAGGGGATGCCTGTCTACTTCTACTGGGTTAAGTGTTACTTTGTACTTACCACATAATCTGACAGCAATCAGGTTTAACTAAAGTCATTATTAGTGTTCTCCATTTTCTATCCTTAATTGGAGATATAACACTTGCATCTTGAATCCTCTTAAGTTCTAGCTCTACTCTATGTTTTAAAGCAAATGGAATGTTTCTGGGTTTGAAAAACTTTGGTTGTGTCCTTGTCAGTAAAAACCTCTGAATACATCTGAATCATTTTATTTCTGAGGTCAACACTTGGCATCATTACTTGGTTCACTTGACTGAACTTGAAACCAAAAACATTTAAGAAGTATCTCCCTAAGATAGGAGGGCCCCCATTAAGTATCACACGGAAATATATCTATTTTACCTGCCCTTTAAAAGCAACTGAAAGTGAACATCTGCCTAGTAGAATTATTTGCAAGTCTTCAGTGTAGAATTTAACTATCTCATTTTTCTTTATAATTCGTACATTTTGAAAATGTTTCTTGTGTAACATTTCTGACATAGCACTGCAGGTAGCCCAAGTGTCTAGCAGATCTTTCCTTAAAAACCAAAATCACAGGTGAATAACGTGCATTTAACAAAGCTATCAAATCCACATACCTTTTAGTTTCAGGAGTATCGGGCACACATACATTTATTAACAACTTAAAAGCAACCTGATTTAGATGACTCACTAGCGTTTCACACTCCTTAGATTACAATTCATTAAGCTTGATAAAATTCACCAACTTCCTCTTGAAAATATCCCAGTCGTCCTCAGCGGGATTAAATTCCTTAAGATGCCCAATATAAACAGCCATGGTCGTCATTGATTTTGACGAACTAAGTTACTTGAATCCCATCCGCATCGCCAATGTAATGTTTCTAAATTAGTTTAGTTTTATAGGTTCTCATAGCATAGTTTGATATACTATTTATCCTACATGACATCAATAAATCATTACATTTAAACACAACTTCCTAGTTCACTACTTCCAAACACAATGATGATCACCAACATATGTTTTACCATGTTATGGATTACAGATATCACAGCACTGCTCAAGGAATTAAAGTTAAGGTCCAATCACTGAACATTCCAACATTGCAAAATGTAATCCCAAAATTACTGCTGTGTCAAATACCCTCATGCATTCTTTAAAGAGAAACTAATAAATAAAAAGTCTATTTTCATGTTGATGAAATGTTTTCTTTAGTATGGTATACTAGACTATTCATATTTTCACTTTTTTTTTTTTCTTGCTGGCCCTATTTTAGTGTATTTTGTACATTACAGAACTTGAAGAGACTACTACCACATGGATCTGAGACATTGTGTACTGCACCAATATATGAAACGTGTAAGTTAACAGTATGTCTTGTTTAATGTTTAAAGATTCGATTGCCATATGATTATTTCTAGCATAAATATGGTTAAAATTCTAGATTAACCTTGTCCCTTTTAAGGTATAAGACAATATACTTGTGTCCAAGTTTTTCCTACTACCCATTACTAAAGTTCTTGGAACTAATGTTGGGGTGTGCAGTGCTAACTATGTTGTTTTATGTTATGTTTGTTTAAAGGTCATGTGCCGGGTGCTGAAACAATTCTATAATTAAAAGTGTAATATATATGTTGTGTGTGTGTGTGTATGTAATTAAAAATGTGTGTGTGTTTATTCAGAACAATCCCTAAAGCTACTCGCCAAATTTCAGTTCTCTAACACACACAAAAGCAGTTGTTTATATTATTTTTGGAACTTTTCTCCTCCACCTAGTCATGTCTCCAATTCCTTATATATTTTTTAGTTATTTGAAGGGGCTCTTATACCTCTTTGCCAAATTAAATTTTCTACCACACCTAAAAGTTATTTTATATGCTCCCCTTTCCTTTCTGACTATTTTTAGTGGTCCCTTTACCTTCCTTCCAAATTTAAATTTTCTACCGCGCTTAGAAGTTTTATATAACCCCCAATCCCTACATTTCCTAAAATTACATTTTAAAATGGTCAGACTTTTATAGTTATTTGGAGTTTTATTTTCCTCTAAAAATTGATTTTGTCTCACCATAAACATTGATAAAAAACCTTATGTAAGATGTATTCTGACCTCCCCTCCCCCTTGTATGAAAATGTAAGAAAATATTGAACCCCCTAAAACCCCAAGGTAATTTAAGGATGCCCCCTAAGGTAGTTGTAGTTTTGTAAATTTGGTATCCTTTGAACCCCCAACTCATTCTTCCTTCGGTTTTCATTTAGGTTTTATTCTTATTTTTTTTTAGTGTAACATTAAAAATAACGATTTATACTTTTACACATTACGATACTTTAATTTTGATTTATTGATTTATCGATTCTTTGTTTTCAGCCTTAAAAGATTTCAAGCTAGGTCCAAGCAAGGACATTAGTATATAGGGCCCTTGTTACAGGCAGTCATGTCTGGCAAAATTATATCTTATTTTTATTCCCTTCTCTTTATATGATAGTAGTGTAGTCTTCTATGACATGTTTTGGTGTTATTATTGTTTGGTCTAAACATAAATTGATAATTGATTATTTTGATATTGCTATTTGTAAAATTCGAAGGTATTGATATTGAGATATCAATTTTGACATTACTATGTGTGAAATCTGTTGTGCTTATTTATATTTAATTTTTCTCAGAATATGTTAATACATGAAATATGAACAAAAATGTAGACAATTTTATCCTAGTTTTTTAATGATAACTAATTCGACTTGTATTTACATAAATAATATCACTTTCAGCATATAATATCATTGCTTTTTGAGAAAAATAACAGCACTTTTCTCCTATAAATAATCTCACCTCATACATATCTCTACTTAGAACTTATGACATTATTTTAATATTGGGGGGGATAGAGGAGGGAATGCTGGACCGTGTTTTTGTACCGATTTGTGTAATATGCATACATTAATTTTGCTAATGATATGGGGGGATAAAGGTAGAATTTGAGGAAATGTACACTCCTTTACATTGATACAAGTAGGAATCCCTTTGGGACTGCTCTTAAAAACATCATATATACCATATATTATTAATTACATTATCACTAAACCTTTATTATATAATATATGGGTCATTCCATGTGAAATCAACACAACCCACAACCTGACACTCTTGGATTTTTATGAATTCATAAGTTTCCTGATGGGCTTATTACAATGGTCTGTTAAAGAGCTTTAAAATGATCCAAACACATGCACATACAAAATTAAAAGTTTTCAAGGTCATGAAATTTAATATTTAAACTTAAATTTAATAAAAGAAGTACTTTTAAAATATATATTTTTTAGATCGAGTTAAAACACACATTAGTAGTGAACATGTATACCAGATATTAACTTGGGACAAGCATGGGTTCAAGAGTCATACATGTTTGAATTAAGGCAAATGTAAGAAATTTTGTAGTGGAGACATTCACTTGTAGGTTACAGATAAAATATTATTCTCACCAGTTTGGCACCATATCTAAACCCCCTTTTCCCCTCGGCAATAAAATGATGCGTGTCTCATGTGATGCCATGTTAGCATTCTTTCTGGGGATTCATCGAGTTAACTAATTTTCCCTCTAGTTCCCAACAAAACTTTGCTTCTGATTGGTTGGAGATAGAAGTGACCTGCTGTAGAGAGTATTTATAAATTATGTTTGGGTTTGAGGTTAACAGCAAGTAAGATTGCAGAAGTCACTGGCCCATCCCCAGTCTTTGTTAGAACATTAGAGAAGCCACACGTGTTTCTGTGTGTGTATAATATAAAATATTATTGGTAGGCTATAACTTGCTATGTATGAGATATATAATGATTCCAGTTAAATGATGTAACTCAAGAAATATGATAAACTACCAAGGGAATTTATTCATCTTCTAAAATAATTACAATTTATGGCCCCAGCTCCAAACACAGTATTTTATCAGATATTTTAATATGTGATCAATATATTACAAAATGTGTTAAATTATAATCATTTTAATCATTATTTGCATGGACTGACCTAATTAAAATGGCATCAACACCTAAGACTTGAAAATCATCATGCTGCAATCCATTCAATGAGTTCAAACACAGAAAAGTAAAAATCTTTATGTCCACTATTGGTATGGATGGTTAAAAAGAAATCATTCTTAAATTGAAAAAAATATTTATTATTATTATATTATTATTATTATTATATTATTAGTATAGAAACAATTATCTAACTAAGAAAATTCTGGGAGTGGCTCTAATTTAGAAAATTATTGCAGTGTTGATACAGCTGAAATAAATATTGGTAGTGGGACATTGCTGAGAATTTTGAAATCATTTATTTTACTAAATTCAAGTTTACTATCAATGGGAGGATCACCTATCAAGAAAAAAAAAGTCTGTGTAAAGTAAAATATCCAATGACAAAAATCAAAAGAATACATAGGGCTATTAATAAATGGCTTTATTTATTGACTCAAGTGATAGTGAATCCTCAACAATGTCACATGCTGATAAAATGATTTCCCAGTTGAAAGAGAAGTCTCATTCTTGTAATCCCAAAAGGGTACAGCTACAAATACTGACAGTGTTGCCTATGAGTTGCAGTATTAGTAAAATACAGAGAGAATTTGGCACATCTGTGATATTAACAAAATAAATATTGATAAAATCCCAATTTGAGCTTGTTTATTTAAATAAGATACATATTAACATCATGAAATTAACATGCTCATTTTTATTGTATTTATTTCCACACAAAAAATATTTGTCAAGTATTTTTGTTTTAAAAAAAGGCAAAACTTATACAAAACTACCTGTGTGACAAACCCAAGTTTTAAAAATAAATATATATTTTGTCTTCTAAATAATTATATAGTATATATTTCCCATTTTATATTTGTTCAAGTTTATTCCCACGTCGCACATTTCATATTCTTCCTTGAAGAACTCTAAAATGTATTAATTGTAATTTGTTTTAACAAGCATTCATTAACTCTTTGTCTAGTAGTAACATTGTGGGTTAAGTGTAATTGTGTTTGACATTATATATTAGTTTGTTTTTAAATAAATTTTGTAATCTCATTTTATTTTCAGCATCAGAAATAAGGATAGTACCATGTTCCGTTTTATTGGACCGTAGAGAAGTTCTCACAAGCAAATACATGACATCTGTGTTTACTCATCCAGGTAGCTCAAGAAACAATAATGCTCCAAAATCTATCAAACATAGATGGAAAAGTTATGATGTTTGCCCACCAAACACTCTAGTGAAAGTTAAACTGTCTGACGACAAAACTATTAAAACTACCAAAAAGGATGTCACCAAATTAGATCAGAAATCCCCATATCACATACAAAAGGGAAAGCCTACGATCACTAAAGTTAATGGCTCACAATCACATGGACAAAATAGCAAAACTCTTTCAATTGCAAGTGATATAAATGAAAATCATAGAGTTAATTCTCACAATGTGTTAAGACTGCGTAGGAGTTCTAGAGAATATCAAGCGGCTAAAGTTAATACCAGCAGGTGTGGGAAGAAAAGTAGTGATTGTGTTATTTCACATAAAAATAGTGTAGCAAAGTCTGATATCCTTTCAAGATCTATCAACTTCCATTGTGAGAGGAGGCTTCGTGTCCATAGACGAAAACGTAAGAATAAGTATATAATTGCCTTAACTGAGGCAATGTCCTACAGTGTACGCCAGCATGAAATTAAAACAATCCAAAACAAAATTAATTTTTCTAAATACCAAGTTGAAAATCAAATTATAAATTGTGAAACAATCGAAATCATAGAAAGGAATCACTATTTGCCTGTCAGTGATGAAAAGAGAATAATTTTGTAAAATTTTAAAATAATGTAGCTGAAATTTTTTTAAATTTTAGGCTAAAATAACTTTTTTCTCAACTTTTTAACACTATTGTAAATAATATCATACATCACCAAATAATTGTTCTTGTTGGTTCATAAAGACTTTTTGAAATTATTTAATAAATTATGACTTAACATTTTAAAATCAATCACATGCTCTACTTTAAATCATGAACAATTTTCCCCTTTATTTTTGAAGTTTTCATTACAAGGTCCGTGTAAAAAAATTTCATTTTCTCACTTTAATATAAATGTTTTTTGCCTATGTGTGTTTAAATAAAATGAAAACAACCTTTTGTGCTAACTACACAAAATAACTTTAGGAGAACTTGTATTTAAATTAGAAAAAAAAATTACTAATTTTAATTCAAAAATTTGGTATACAGATTAATATATTTATTTAAATTTTAACAAAGTGTTATTATTTTATGTTATATTGTTTGAAATATTAGCTTAAATGGTAGGGCTTTGCCTTATTATCTAAGTATTTTAATAAAGTTGCTTGGAAAATATATTTTATATAATATAAATGATTATAAGTAAAATAATTTGGCCTGTGTATATACTTTAGTTTAAGCATTCCTTTTATATGTCTTCTTTATTTACCAATTTCCTCTCATATGGAAAGTTGTATTGTGTATTTCAAACTCCCTCTTGATGCATTCTCATGGACTTAAACATGTCAAACGACTGACCACTGGTGATAAATTTTCTGATAGAGGCAGCCATTACCTCTCTTTCAAGCGGCAGCAATATAATGTGTGAATCATCTCATTTTTATTGTGTTAAAGACTATCACTCATTTCTGTACTATCCTCCATATGCAACAAAATGTATTTCCCTTAAATAGGCTATTAAAAACTATTTATCAACAACAGATGCCTTTTCTAGTATTAGGCAACAACAAAAGGCCATCCAAAATTTGATTTATTATAAATGATTTTAAAATAAGTTTACAGTTTGTATTAATTTGAGATATAAACCAATTCCTTTTGTTTCTTTGTGCTTTAATTATACTCTGATAAGGTGAATGCAAGTTCATTTTTCATCCAATATAGCTGGTAAATACTTTCTTACCACTACAGAGAACCATTGTTTCTGAGGAAACAACGATCGTATATAATATTTTTGTAATCCCTTTGAATGGTAAAATAAAAATTATCTAAGGTTTTGAACTGTCCTTAACTTCTTATAAGCCATTTTGTTGCTATTGGATTTTTCCCACTAATTTAATTAGTTGAATAAAGGATTCTGATCGAGGTACGCGAAAGTCAATATGGCTGACGTGACCTGTATTGATGGCACAAATTCCTTAAGGCCGGGGTCAACAACATTTTCAGGGCCCCGATCAACTTATAAACTTACCAATCGTTTCTCCACTCTGCTTTGAATTTGTTGGCTATATAGTTTATATTGATGATAGACTACTTTCTCATGGATAAAGAAATGAAAAGGCAGACCATAAAAATCAAGGTAATACCTAAGATGTCCTTAGATAATGACCACAGTGTGTTGGTGGCAGATATAAAGGGATGGGAATGTAAGTGAAAGGTAGTATGACAAGAAAGAAGAATAAGGCTGTGGAGGCTAAAAAATGAAGAGGAAAAAGAGCTGTACTTAAGAAAGGCAAGAAACTAAGTGCCCAAAGATGAGCTGCAAAGTGTAGAGGCGGAAAGGGAAAGGTTTAAGAACAGTTCGCTGGTAGCTGCAAAGAAGGTATGTGGGAGTACAAGTGTTAAGAGGAAGTGGAAGGAGACACCCTGGTAGAAACAGGATAAAGGAAGCAGTGGAGGAGGAGAATAAAGCATTCAGAAAGAGTTTTAGGAATAGGAATGAGGAAATAAGAGGAAGAATATAGGGAGGAGAAGAAGAAGAAGAGAGCAAAGTGAGTGGTACAGGAAGCCAGGAAGGATTGGATGTGAAAATGGACAGGGTTGCTGGAACAGATGGGGAAGTAAGTAAGAAGGCGTTATAAAGACAAATAAGACATAGGAGGAGAGAGAAAAGACAAGAAGTTAGAATGATGGATGAAGAATGAAGAGCGTCAAAGACAGAAAAGGAATTGTGTATGAGATATTTTGAGATGATGTTTAACTTGTAAGAAGAAAAGGATTATAGTGAAACAGAGGAGCAGGAGGGAATATCATAAGAGTAGGAAAGAGTTCCCACATGGAAAGAAGTGAAGGACACATTAAATAGGATGAAACAAAGCAAAGCACAGAGTGTGTACGAACTGACTATTGAAATGATAGGAGCTTTAAGAGAAGGTATACAATTGCGATAAAGAGTGCTGGGAGTGATTTGGAAGGAGGACAAGTTAATGGAAACCTGAAAAAGGGCAGTAATAATTCCTATTTTTAAAAAAAAGGAGACAGGAAGAAGTGTACAAATTATATGAGTATAATGCTGATGTGCCACTGTACAAAAATAAATGAGATGATACTGGAAAAGAGAAAAATAAATTAAATTAATGGAAGGTTGAGAGAGGAACAGAGGTCTACAATAGACTTAATCTTTACCATACAACAGTTGACAAAAAGAAGGCATGAATTTGGGAAAGAATTGGTAATGGTGTTTATAAATGTGAAATAGGCTTATGATAGCACAAATAAAAATAAAGTTTGGAAAGCAATGGAGGAGGCCGAAGTGGAAAGAGGAATTGTAAAGAAAGTGAAAAGCATGTATGAGGATAACAGGAGTTGTGTTAAGATGACGAATGAGAGGGCAGTGATTCAATTTTTTTTTTTAATGAGTGACGCAAGGGAGTGCTCTCTTTTGTAATGGTAATGGAAATGGTCATAAATAAAGTGGCAGGAAAACTCGGAAAGGAAAGAATGAAAGCTATGATGTTTGCTGATATGACTTCATGGTATGAGGCAGTAGAAAAGGATGTACAGGAGCAGCTATATGAATAGACTGAGGAAGTGAAAGAGGTGGAATGAAATTTATCATGGCAGAGGGAAAAATGATGGTAATGACAAGGAAGAGGATAAGGCCATGTAAAGTTATAAGTTTAGATGAAATAGAGCTGAGAGAAGTACAAAAACATAAAATATCTTGGAAGCTTGAGAAAGGTTAATAGTGGAATTAGAGAGAATTTGATGAGAAGAGGACATTAGAGAGTGTTGTTATATAGGTGTGTAAGAGACCTGCTATGGAGAAGAGAAGTGCTCTTTAAGTTGAAGGAAGTATTGTACAGGGTGTACTTTTTTGTACCCATTGTTACAAATGCTGCAGAAATATGGGAATGAGGTTTGTGAGGAGCATGTTAGCTGTCATAACTCATGAGATAGTGGAGGAAGCAAGGCTGAGATGGTATGGGCGTATGTAATGAGGATGTAAAAGAAAATGATGTAAATGAAGTATTTTGGAAAAAGACCGCAAGAGAGGCCAAGAAAGAGGAGGAGCAGATAACATAAAAGTGTGCAAGTGAGAAGAGAAGAACAGTGAAAGGATAAAGGTAGATGAAAGCATTTTACTGAACTGACTCGGCCACAGGCTGGAAACAGTTGATGATGAAAATGATGATGACTAATATATATTCCTTAAATTCAATCTTTCCTCAAATACTTATGTCCCTATTGTTCCGGGGGAAAATATAAATAAAATGTATATTCTGATATTAAACTACTTAATTTTCTTATAACATTACCGGTTATGATTGATAATGGTATTTCTGGTCTCACTCAAATATCATTTGAAAGTATGTGATGTTTTTGTGAGAATAAAAGATTCAAAACTACTTTAAATGATGATGTAGTTTTCTTGGGCAATCAACTGTAAATTGCTATTAAAGCAGAAGGTTGCCGACCCCATGCTCGAAAGCATTAAACCTGGATTGCACTAATGTAGAAGAGGTTGTTCATATCATTACTGATTGCACTATAGTTGATTTTCATGTTGATTTTTCAATCTTTTCGCCACACTGTACATTTCTGTGGAGTACTTTAGCTAAATGAAGTTTTCCTTTTAGGTAAATGTTAAGTAGTTTAACAGTTACTTTACAAATTGTTTAACAAGAACTTGTCAAGGTAAAATTATAAATATAAAGTACACTTTATTAAATGTCAATATTGTTAAATAAAATGGCAAAGACATAGAAATTAATTTTAGTTCATGCCATGTTGGTCTCGCTGATCAAGTGAAAGCTTAAAGTTGTTATGTAATGGACTTGGAGACTTACAAGACCAGTATATCAATACATGGTTCCACTAGGCCATCTTATTTTTTGAACACATTTGTGAAGATTAATAAGGAGAGATTAATATAATATTTAAGAATCAATCAATATATCATAATAAAATGATTGTAAAGTTGTCAATGAAGATTTTATATTACACATTAAACAAATTTGGAAACACACATAAAACCAATACAATTAAAGTTTACGATCAAAATATATTGTCATAAAACATTTATCTTAAGAAAGAACCCTTGTGTTGGTATAACACATTAAAATATTTGCAACACAATAAACAATTTAAATTATTCATTCTCATGATATTTATAATGTTTATTCTTTATTATATATTTGATACTTTATTAAATAATTAATCTGTTATAAACTAGCATTATAAAGTTTGTAATTCTAATTAGAGAAATCAATTAAATTTAATTATAAAAATTGAAAAATTTAATAAAAATCTGATAATACAAATTGATAAATCCCCAGTTTTTGAGTTCTCCTTATGTCAAAAAGCTGCTCACGCACTTTCTTCCTCACATGATAAGTTTTTGGCTTTTAATTCACACAAATTTTAAAAATATATTTCTAAATATCTTCTATTTATAAAAAATTCCTTCTATCAGTGCTGGCTAAACTTATTTATATTAACTTAATTCATACAAACTTATTTATAATTCAAGTAATTCTCATTTAAATAATTTTTATATAATTTTCTTATATTTGATTACTTGTTTTTATTATATCTTAATATGTTATATTACCAATAACCTTTAATCCGGCTAATTTTTGTTGGTTTATATGTATCTTAAATTATCCAATAAAATAATTTTAATATATTTATAACCTTCATATCTGTGTTATACATTTTTAGTTTAATTTATTCATATTTCTATTATCAAGTTTTCCCCTTGTTGTGAAAACCTCATACCTCACAAAATAATGGCTAACAAACCATGAATAGTAGGCTTAACATTTTGGTAATTTATTTCAATTTAATTTATCTATATAGAAAAGGCCTGTCTTGTTAAAAGTATATTTTTCTTTCCTGAATTTTAAAATTGTATATATGAATTTGTATAGTAATAAATGGCTAAATTTGTTTCCCAATAGTGTGTTGTTGGATCTATGTTTATTTAATGCATGGCAAGAGGCTAGAAAAAGCGATCTTTTTAATAATTGTGATGCGACCCAAGAAAACATGCCATATATCGCAAAAATAATTTTCCTGTTTTTTTATTTCTACCATAGAAAACTTATTCTGAACATTAAAAAATTACCTCTCTCGCTATAAAATTACCTTTTATAACATTTCAAAGATCAATATCTAGTTTTACCAATTTGTGGTAAATGGCAGCCAAAGTTTAAGGCATGGTTTCATTTCCCGCACAATAACTTATTTAAAGCTAGATTTCTTGTATTATTAGTGTCGTGGTAATCCTGTTTGCTATTTGAGATTGTAGTTAATGTTTCAAACTAACAGATGGCATTGACTTCTAGAAGCAATCAATTTCAACCTGAATTGACATTTTACTCTTTTTTGAACAATTTCTTCGAGCGACATGTGGCATGTTTTTCTTGGCCGCATAACATTTATCTTATATTTTGCCTAGTTTATATTAAACATTGAAAAGAGGTTAGAAGGGCAGGGCCTACACATTTACCAGAAAATTGTAGGTCTCAAAGTTCACAACTAAAACATAATTATGTAATTTTCAGGGTACATCAGTTCCCTTATTCAGCAGAAGAGAGTAAAACACAGACTTCGTGTTTTGTTTGAGATTTAGTTGTGAACTTTGAGGCTTACATTTGCTGGCCTTGCCCTTCTATCCTCTTTTTAAAGTTTAATTTAATATAGTCATTTGGCACCATTTATCCTTTTTTTACCTAGTTTAAGATAAATATGTAATTTTTTTAAGAAACCAGTATTAATCATTAGATTTTAATCTCTTGTAAAGTTGTCAATTTTTTTACTATTAGCTCTCGACAATTTCATGCATATATTTATTTTCCCGTGTTTATTTTACAAATTTAATATAATTCTTAAACCCCTAATTCATTTGTTCATGTAATAGGCTTGCAAGTGCCCATCAGTTATAATATCCAAGGGAATTGACCAGTTTATACTTCATTTTACTCATTTGTCTCTCCTTAGAGTTTCTAAGTAAATAATAATATTTTGTCATTGTTAGTATACTGAAGAAGCATCCTAATCAAAAGTATTGCTATCTAACCAGCTAGGCCTATTTTTCTTGATAGCCTTCAGCATGTTTTCTCTTTTCTAGGTCTAATTTAGTAATTATCCTTACCAAATTGTTTATCTAAAAT
This sequence comes from Timema cristinae, assembly GCA_039000515.1. Taxonomy (NCBI): domain Eukaryota; kingdom Metazoa; phylum Arthropoda; class Insecta; order Phasmatodea; family Timematidae; genus Timema; species Timema cristinae. Next base: position 78,889,815 of record JBCFYV010000012.1, read on the forward strand.
GTTTAGTTAAAAGAAAGTGTGGAGTTCTATTATAAATTTAGGTAGCTGTAAGCAAAATATCTTCTAAATTTATTTTTAGGCTATTAATTTTTCACTCTAGTAATTTTCATTATTATTGAATCCTCACTTCTCTTATCAGCTACAAAATGTGATGTTTACAATTACAAAATTATGACATGAAGGTTTGGGAAGGATTATTATACATAAGAGAAATATACAAGTATAACAAATCAGTTTATTTAAATGTAAACAAGAGAAATAGAATTACATACATTTTAAATAATATTATATAAAACAGTTCATTGTTATTAAAGATAACTTTATTCAGTTATCATACTCGTATACTTCCTGATAGGCAGGAATAGAATAAGCCCCTTGCTGACTAGGAACTAACAGAAGTAAGATTGTGTTATGTTTCTATTTAGTTATTTCTTTATTTGACTATAAGGTATACAATACATAATTGAATATAAACAAAAAGCTTCTTCTCCTTCTCTGCACTCATTTATATATGGTCACAATATTTCACAACTTCTGAGCTAGTCATGTGACTTAACTACTCTAGTCAAATATATAATTTATATATTTAACATTTTATAATATAAAACAGATGAACATATAATTTAGTTTAGTAACTATAAATAAGGATTGATGCTCATTCTCTTATGAATTAGCTTCTGCCTCAACATTGCAGCAGTCAAAAATAGGCTACAAATATTAATTTAAGGTTAAGCCACACTACATAAAGACAATCCAGCCTAGCTAATACCATGATTATTAGTGAAACTATTGTGGATGAAAACAAGGGGTATTAAATTCTAATTTTATAGAGTTATGAAAATCTAAGAATAAACTCCCAGAAGAGGAACTAGCTTATTACAAATAGTAGATAGCCTTCTATCAGTCATCTACGCTGTTAAATTACTATGGCCGGTCAATTCCTAGTAAGTAATGCCTGTACATCCAATAGTGTATTTATATTTCTACCCTAACTTGGGCACACAATAAACAGTACAAACCATTGTTTTACTTAATACAAACATGCCTGAAGGGGTCAGAGACAAAGCACTATCCCCGCGGGCCACTACTATTAACTAGTAGCGCGCACAAGATTGCACATGGTAAATATCTATACAAAAAAGAAATAATAGTGACTTCTATCTGTCAGTGACCTAACTAGCTCATTGAAGAAAATGTTAGATAACCTGATTTCCGCCATAAAGAGATCCTAAACATGGTCATACCGTTTAGGGAGTCATTATTCCTTAATATTTAAAACTATGTCTTAAAAAAGAAAAGGTAGTCAGACACTCTGGCATATAATAAATATAATAAATCGTATGAACATAGATAAATATAGCATTAAGCCCTTCATTCTAAACTACGCCATATGGGCATAGGAAAACATGTCATAATTTAGACAAACAACTTTGTCTTATGTACATAGAAAAAAAGTGTTAAGACTAACGTTCAAAACTATGCCTTCTGGGCATAGAAAAAAGTCAGACGTTCTGACACAAAAACTATGTCTGATGGACATAAAAAATAAAGTCAGACATTCTGACACAAAAAAAACTATGTCTGTTGAACATAGAAAATAAAGGTGTTACAAATCCAACCCAGATTCTAACTTTGAAATACTTAAAAGTCCCAGGTGAGGCTTCATCTGCGATGAGGTGGATAGACCGGTGCCTGACACATCGTAGTCATCAGTAGTTTCTTCGGTGATGTAAAGTTACGTCCTAGTTCTTCCTCCGTTGACTTTATAAAATAGAATACAAAATGTGAAGCGAGTAATGACTGTTATATAGTAACAGAACTGATGAACTCGGGGCAGCTTTGCATCTAGACATCTAAGGGGGGAAGAGGTTTAGTTGTGGAATTGCGTTGAATGACCACTAGCGCTCGCTGATGGTGTGGCGCCCAGAGATAAACATCTCTGTCATTTATTCGAAGTGGGGCCTGTGAGTAGGATGTCGTTTAGCTGATGGTCCCGGCATAGTCTGCTGGGGCAGTTTTCCTGGAGCTTGGGACATTTTCCCCGCAACATAAATCCACCATGAGCTAATATCTGCCACACATTATTAGAATATATTAGCTCTTGTATTCATTATGTTAATTATATCTATGGCATTTTTACTGTACTTGTTAAACAGCAGATTTAACATGCTACATTATGAAGCCATTGTTGAAATTATATTTGCATTCGCAGTTATTACTATTTTATTTTTATTATTTTGTCTTCACCTGGAAGCTAGGTACTATTTCAATTTGCAAGTGTTGCTTCTCATAGTAAAGAGGAGGTTTGGTGCAAAACAGCTAATTGGCACTTAGTATTGGCCTTCCATGATTTTAACTGAAGGGATAGGAAGGGCTTGGATGTGTGAGTTTCTCAGACACACATCTCTAATAACATGTGCTATTCTTCTAAGTTTGGTTTAGCAAGCATTTTGTTATGATGAAGAGTTTATGGGAGCAAAAGGTTCCACCAGTGGCTTTAGTAACAACTTACTTATATCATGCATTCATGTTAATTATATGGTTTGAGAGTTATTGACAAAAGTTACTTGTTATACTGAACACACGCCTAAAGGAAGTTTGGACATAGTGTACACATATAAAATCAAGATCTCACTCTTTACGTTCGCACATAAACCTTCTAGTAGTTTTGGATGTTGTAATTATTTCTGATATGTTAATTAAATTATAACTCAAATACATTTTTCTTAAAAATTAATTCTAGACACTAAATATTTCAACCTTTAAAAATACAATGCAAGTCATCAACAGTTACAACTTTTCTTTGTCTTTAATTGTCAAACCCCACAAGCATTCTTTATGCTTAATTTTGCCGGTGTCATCAAGAGAAAAGGGTACAAAATTGCACAACAAACAACGCAATTCAGCAACCTTATAATTTGATCTGTCCTTAATTCCCCACCACCACAAATAACCCCCCTCTTCCCTCGACGACGAGATCTATACTGCTCTACCTAAAATACTGGCTGCCATGGACCAAATGACTACTTTTGAGATGGGTGTAAAAAAGAGGGTAATAAATGTGAGAAGCAACTAGGTACATTCTTAAATTAGTATTTTTATGATTTTTATTTCTGGGTGAATTTTATTGATAGAATATAGTGAGTTGTATCATTTTGTTCAGGAGATTGTGCAGCATAAAAGAGACGGTCACCATCTGTAGGCCAGATGGGCGAGGGGTAAAATTGGCTAACTGCACAGAATCTAGAATATTTCCTTAAAACAAACTTTACATAAAAAACATTTCTAACCAAAATGAAAGATAATAAAAAAGGTATTCATATCAGACAGGTTGTAAAATATTTGCAGAATACATATCATTTTGATATCAAAACTAAAATATTTATAAAAAATAATCATTATTACATGGCCTGATTTTGGTGCTCATAGACACTATGCATTTTTATTACAAAATATGCTTATTTTTATTTAACACTTTGACATGTCATTTAAATTAACTCTAGATTCAACCAAAATAAAATTATGAATTACCTAAATTAATGGAATGGTATTATTTTATGCTAATAATCTTAAAACAAGAACTCCATAATGTGTGCTTATTGAACTGAGGCTCCTAGAGTGTATATATATATATAGTGTATATAGTTTTTGGTTAAATTTTTATGCACTGTCTCTTTCTACTCATTCAGACTATACAACTATGTATTAGGAACTAGGAAGGTTTTTAATTTTTTGAGGAAGTGTACTCAAATTTGCATGGTGGGAGAGTATAAAACTATATAGGGAAAACCACCCTCAGTACACCCGACCAGGATCGAACCACGATCCCCGTCATCAGGGTTTTTGTTAACCACTAAGCAAGGATGAGAGTGAAACGTGTATTTCTTGCTTCAAAGCTTGTGTGTATGTGGCAGTTAATAGAAAATATTTGTGAATCATATAAATAAAGAGTGGTGACATACACTTTCCTATTTTGTTCTCATCATTTACTATGTTGACAAAGCGAAAACACGAATCTGGCTATGAAATAAATGTAAAGCTTTGTAGCATTTATCTACGATAGCTACAACACAAGTTCAACTCACCAAGCTCCTGCCCCGTTTCACAGGACCACTTACTCTAAGAGGACATGACGTGTTAACCTAGTCTGTGTAAATTAGTTATTTAGAATAAATAATTTATATTTGGTATACAGACTCTTAAGTTCTCACCTGCCCAGTAGATGAAAAATATGGTTTTAGGCCAAAAACCACCCTTAGTGGGAACTTGGCACCTGTTTTTTTAACATTCTTTTTCTGAATCGTTAATCAAATGAATAAAAAAAAAATATAAGGAAAATACATATCGCTAAATTTCATGTTAAAAGTTTTCTATTGACCATTTGGCTAGTCCCCACCCAACTCTCGTAAACAATGTTTAAAGTTAAAGGTGGTTTATAGCACGCAGCCAAAAATCAATCGACCATGGTTTTTTACTGTGAAAATCTCTAAAATGGCCTGGTTCACAGTAAAAATGGTAAAGGGAATATTGTAAAGCGGATTCTTCCACAAGGTCGATGTGCTGCATTTTTAAATTTGATGTTTTCCACGCCACTCATGAGGGTATAGTTTTGGTGCATTTTTTTTATAGTGGGTTCCTCAATAGGGCTATTCCACTAAAATTATCTCTGGTTTTATTCATTGATGGGGTTATTTTCAATTAATACTTGTTTGGTTGCTGAATTTAAACAAGATTGTCCATGACAGTTGGAAAACAAGCTTGAGCAGGTTTCCTTTTATTTCCTTGGAATTAAAAAAAAATTGGATATCTTTATCTTTAAGAGCAAGAGCATTAATAAGAGTGAGAAGATCGATGACCTGCCTGACGATGGCCACTTTTTTTTAATACTAAGATAAGTTTTAAATTATAGTCAATAATAAGTGTTATTATATATATTTAATTCAAAACATTTATTTAAAATTATATTTTCAAATATGAGAAAAGCTGAAATTTACACATTTCTCCAGAATTTTGGGATGATTTTTAATTTATTTTTATCAGGAAATTTCTGAAGGAATTATATAATAAATTTACAAGATTACTTATTTTAAGTGTTTATCATAAAAAAATTAAAACTGGAAAAAATAATCTTTTATATAACTCTCCAGGAGTCATTGAATTATACAGGGTGTCCCACTCAAAGGTAGCCCGATGTTCTCCTACTTTTGGTAAAATTTGGAGGATTGCTTTGACACTTTGACGCTATACTCTGTGGTCCAAGAGAAAGGAAATACAGCAACACCAACGGGATTAAAATTTGGGAGGAGACAACATGACAGTAGTGTTGCGCCAGTTGTTCGCACGTGGAGACAGTCGTCTGAAGTGAGTAGTCGGATCCAGGCGAGATAGCATTGAACATATATCGATATTTAGTGGAAGCACATGTTTTATTGTTAGAGGTATTGGATTAGTAGGTCCAAAAAGAATTGTCAGATGAAGGATTTGCAAGAGAACATCCAGCTCGAAATCTAAGTGGTGTCTCCTCAGTTTCTGGCTGCCACCTTCAGGAATAATGGAGCACCGTGTTTCATTGTGCTTAAACGCCCAAGGAGGACACTTCCAGCACATGTTGTGATTAGCCCCCCATTTCTCATACACAGGTAGGACATATCAATGTATTGTTTCATTTTGGCCTATTTGATTACTGTAAACTGACATTTTTGGGGGCTACCTTCGAGTGGGACACCCTGTGTAAGCTAATTATCTCTATGCAAACATAGCTTAATAATCACAGACAAATAGTATCCAAATATATTTTCTTTAAAAAAAATTAAACTGAATTATTATTTTTTATTCATTTATCAGCGAGTTTTTGGATAAATATACATTGTTATATTTTTTGAAAGCTAATTATATTAAAATAAAAGAATTCACATATTTTTCCAGAAATATCTGGAGAAATATATAATTAAAGCTAGGTTGAGATAGAAATTTTATTTAAATATTGAATTCATAAAAAACCTGATTTTATATAAATATTAAATTCACAAAATACCTGACACTGAAGGGGTTAGTATATTTTGGGAAAAACATTTGTAGTTGCCCAAGTATAAATAAAATTAACTTTTTTTTTTCAGAAAAAGTCAAAATTTTCTAAGCTTTACATTTTCTTATTTTTTACATATTCAATATTTATATGCATGTGTATATATTTTAAAGAAAAAGGGTGAATTAATTTTGTAGTAAATTTTCAATTTTTATTTTCATTATATTCAGCTACATCATCATCAAAAGTACAAGACAAAGCTACAATTTCATCCTATTTTGAGGTATAACTGTTTTTGTATGTGCTTTATCTCTTTAAGTAAAGCTTTTTTTCACTTTTAAGGTATTTCTTGGAAAAAATATAACTTTAATAAATTGAGCAACACAATTCACACTTTTGCCAAATGAAAAAGAGGCAATGGTCGCCTCTTCAAGAAAGTCACCTGTTACTTTCAAAGAATGGTTTCATTCTATCACATGCACTGTGATTCAGTAAACAAAAAAAGAAAACACACAGGGGAATAAAGAGAGATAATATATGTGTACACAAAGAGTCCTCTTTATTTGTTTTTAACTGTTTCTTATTCTTTACCATTACCATTGATAAAACATCTATTCAACTAAAAATGGAGAACTTCCCAGTCTCTTAAAATTTGTAAAAATATTTAGTGTGCTACCAATATTTTTTGCCTGCTAGAGGTCATCCTGTGTCGGAGGTAGTCTAGTCTTCACCCAGTCATATAATTGTTTGAGTTCTGTTCTCTTCAACTCATGCAGAGCGTTGGTAATTTTATGAAAGTGGGTGTCCAACCCCAACTTGCTGAGTTTATCACAAGTCTCCCGACCCCACTTTATGGGCACCAACATGTCCCTGTCACCGTGGCACATATACAAGGGTGGAAGGTTCTGCTGCTTTTCTTCAATGGTTCTTCTAGATAAAACCTAAAGGAAGTTACAAATTTATTACTAGAGAGTTTATAAGAACTTTCAATGAATATTAAACTGAATAAGTCTTGCAAGTGTTTACAATTTTTTTTTTATCTAAGACCCTGTTTATTATCTTTTCAATTTATAAAAAAAGTATGAGGTCTATTTGAAATATTAATTAAATTATTTGGAATGGATAAATGGGTTGAATCATGCTTAAAAGTAGAGGAAGGTTAACAAGCACACTGACCTCAGTGATGATGGGGAAGAAAATGATGAGACAAAACATTAACACATTTTAAACATAAGGTCATGATGATATAAGATCTAAGGAAATTAAAGACTTGGAAATTTAAAAAATAATAATCAAGTTCAGATTTGGAATATGTTTTAGAGCTGATTTGGTCCAATATAATTACGGGAAAATTTAGTAATCAGATCCCCAAACCCATAATTTAAATTAAAGAGAACAAAACAAGGAGTGCAAGGAAAGATCTATGGCATTCAGAATGAACATGGTAAGATGATCTGGGATGAAAACTGTATACAAGAGTGATGGAGGGAGTATTTTGAGCAATTATATGGTGAAAATGTAAAGAATGTGGCGGAAAATAGGGAAAATGTTATGAGTAAATAATTAATAAGGCTAAGTGTCAAAAGCTATGAAAGTGTTAAATAATGGGAAAAGTTACGGGTGTAGACAGGATGACAAGTGAAATGCTTAAGTGTAGGTGCACAATATTGCTTGTGAGCTTGTGTGAGTTGTTCAATGTGTTGCTGGGATTTCAAATGTGTTTTAATGACTGGAAGAATACTGCCATTGCTCCTATGTACAAAGGCATTAAAAGTGAATGTAAGAACTATATGGCAGTTAGTTTATTGAGTATTCCAGGCAAAGTTTTTGGTAGAGCTTTAATTGAGGGGTTTGTGAAAAATCTTAGGACAAAATTTGGGGTATGCAATGTGGTTTTATGCCAGGTAGAGGTTGCATAAACCAGATAGTCACATGGCAGTAAGAAAGTTTACTGTGCATTCGTTGATGTGGAGAAAGTATGCAAGTAGTTGAAAAGGAGTAGTGTGGATACATGGGTAAATGCAATTATGGGGTGTATGATAGAAGTAAAGAGTGTGTTAGGGTTGCTGGAGCTTTGAGTGAATGGTTCGCCATTGAATAGGGTGTTTGACAGGTTGTGTCGTGACCACCTTGGTTGTTTAATATTTTCATGGATAAGTGTATGAGGGATGCTTGTGAGGAAGCTGTTGGTTTACAAATTGATTATGTGAATGTGAGAGTGCTGTTATATGCAGGTGATGCAGTATTAATGGCTGAGAATGAAAATTACTTTCTGAATGTATTAAATCGTGAATGTTAATATGGCTACAGATAGAATTATCTTCTTCGTATAAAGGTCTCCAAAATTAAGGTGATAGTTTTTTGGTAAGGATGGCTCAGGAAATGATTATCAACTTTGTATAATAGAAATCTGTTAGAACACGTGAGTAATTTTGTTTGTCTGGGAAGAATGTTCTGTAAAAATGGAAGGATAGATGGTGAAATTGACAGACGAGTAAATGAGAGGGTGAGTGTAGATTGAGTGACGAAGCAAAAAACTAATGTAGAATGTATGAATCAAAAGGAAGGGGTAGGACATGTAAGACATGGCTAAATGTTGTATAAGAAAAAGTGAAACAATTAAGAGTTTTAAGAATAAAAGAGCATATACGACTTGGTGTATGGATGTTTTGAAGTGAAGGGAGTATAAAAGGATAGAGAAGTGTGTAGAAATTTAGTGAGGATGGATTAATTACAGTTGTTTTTAGAGCTATATGCACAGTTTCTTGCCTAGCCTGTAAGGGAACGGCATGATTAGTTATGTATATGTTTGTATGTATTTAATATATAAACATTAGCTTGAAATGGGATTGCTTTAGTAAACACTTACTTACTTTTTGGCATTAAGAACTCTAAAGTTTCTTGCCGTTCTTACAAAAGTATTCCACCCATCCCTCTGAGAAGATTTTATCCAGTCCACCTCATTACACCCTATCTCTTAAAGGTCCATTCTAATGTTATCCTCCCATATGGGTCTGGGTCTTGCCACTGGCACCTTTCCATAAGGTTTTCCAATTAATACCTTGGTCAGTTTTAGTTTCTTCCATTCACACTAAATGTTCTGCCCACCTTAACCTGCGAGATTTAATAACCATAACAATGTCTGGTAATAAGTATAGAGCATGTAACTCATCATTATCCATTATCTTCATCCCTTTATAAACAAAATATTTTCCTAATCACTTTGCTTTCAAACACCCTAAATTTATTCATTTCTAGACAACAGGCGAGATGTTAAAAGCATACTGACCGAGTAATAGAATACAGTTTACGACTGCATTATTTTCCTAATTTACACTCTAATATCATCAATACTAGTTAGAAATGTTACAAATATGTGAAATGACAAACCCTACCAAGTGGTATGTTGTTCACACTAATCTCTAAATTGTCAACTTCTAATCTGTGTTATCTGTGTGATCATATACTTATCTTTACAGATTTAACTTCTAAACCTGTTTCCCTGTTGGACACTTCTAAAATTTCTTGAAATGGCTTCCTTATTATTACCTAACAAATATAAATTATCTGCATATTCTAATAACTGTGTTGTCCTGTTTAATGTTGAGCCATCTCTAATTTATTGCATTACCCTTAACATTCTCCAACGCTAAATTAAAAAGTAATGAGGAAAATGCATCTTCCTGTTTCAATCCACTATGTATATCTAAAGCATCTAGTAAGTAACATCCAACACAAACAATAAAATTTTTTCTTCAGAGCATTGAAGCAAAATATATCAACAATGACCTGATCAAAAAGATCCTGGGTTTTACTTAAATTTAGTTAGTGTATTATAATGTTTAAGTAATTCACTTATAAAATAAATTTATTAATCAATAAATTCAAGTAACAAACAATATTAAAGGTGCCCAAGTAAATTTATTCACAATTTATTCACCTGTATACTTAAGAGTGATTATTATTATTATTCCTCAACTGTTTCCAGTTTGTGGCCGAGTCAGTTTAGTAAAATGCCTTCATCTTCCTCTATCCTCCCACCATTCTTCCTTCTTTAATTTCTGTAATTCTTCTCCTCACTTGAACACCTTCTGTTATCTTCTCCTGCCATCTTTTTCTTGGCCTCCCTTACGGTCTTTTTCCTACATTATTTATAATATTTTATTTGGCACCCTCCCTTTTTCCATCCTCATTACATGCCCATACAATCTCAGTCTTGCTTCCTCTACTATCTTATGTACTCCTTGTACCCCCACTTATTCCCGATAACTTCATTCCTAATCTTGTTTCTCCTTGTAACAGCTAACATGATCTTCACAATCTTCCCTATGGCCTCCACTTTCCTTGTTTTTCTTACATTCAATGTCTATGTTTCTGCTGCATTTGTGACAATGGGTACAAGGTCAACCCAGTACAACACTTCCTTACACTTCAAGAGCACTTCTCTTCTCCATAGTAGGTCTCTAATGAACTGAACTGTAGAACAACTCTTCCTGCTGTCCACTTTAATTAAATCCTCTATGCTTTCACATTTCACCTCAGTCATGCTTCCAAGGTATTTTATGTTCTGCATTTTTCTTAGCTCTACTCCATACAACTGTATAGCTTTACTAGGTCTTATCCACTTCCTTGTCATTACCACCACTTCACACTTTGCCATGCTAAATTTCATTCCACACTTTTTCACTTCCTCATTCCATTCTTCTGGTTGTTCCTGTGCTTCCTCATTCTGCTCCCCCCCATACCATCAAGTCATCCATGACTTTTATTTGTTCATAGTTAAAATAGCTAATCTTTATTTATGGAAAACTTTTAAAGTATAATTTCAGAAACAAATAACTAATAGTTGTAATAATTTAAATTTGTAACAATGAGTGATATTAAAAATATAATAATAATGCCAGAACATTTGAGAGAAACTTAGCATTTACAAATATTATATGCAATGGTCAGGGACAGAAAACCGGGATCAATTTTGGGGAGGAGGGACTCTTACCGATACCTAGTTTAGGGATTTAAAAAATTAATTATTTAACTCTCAAAAGTAGTGTTTTAAGGCCACTCTGGCCTCCTGGAAGAAAGATAGAAATAAATGGAAATATGAATGAAACAAATCATTAGTTTTATGATAACATTTTTATAATATTTCTTAAATGTGTGCTACATGTTGCTATTTATATAGCCAATCTGTTTTTGATAATTTTGGCAAACCACCCAGTTACTTATTGTGGATCGAAAATGATATTGTTGTAGACATACAGAAGAGCCAAACCAACAAATCTGCTTTCCAACAGAGTTGTCCTCAGCCATGTCTTGATTAGATGCAACAATGACACAGCCGTTACCCTTAACAATCTTTGCAATACCTCAATCTTAATTTTACTGCTATATTAACAATTCTTGTTCACTCGCCTGGCTCTTTTCGGGACGTATTTTTTCATCCATCTCCTAACCATTTGAGGGCAAGGATTTCCCCCTTAACCCCCAATTTCCACATGGATCTGGCCCTGGTATTAATGGAATACAAATACCTCTAAGTACATACCTCATATATTGCAGACTTCTCATTGAGGAAGGATGAGAGGGCAAACACCCCAGCTACCTGTGGCAGGAACCTGTAACCCAGATGAAGTGCCATGGCTCCGCCCATAGAGAAACCTCCTAAAAAAATGGATATACATATTTATTTATAGCTTGGAAAGTCATATTAAAAAATAATACCATTGGGTATCACTAAACATAGCATTACCAAACTTTTCTTGGTAACATACCTTGACTTGTCATGATATTAAACAAAGAGGTAAAAGTTTTAGGCTGGTTCAAATTTGAAAATGTATGTTTAACGTTTCTACTTGTGGTTGACTTTCACTCTACATACTTTGTTTGCACGTTTCAAATATATGTTAATTATAAAACATCTTTCAATATTTGGTGTACTTACTTCATAGATAATTTTATCAAAATAGTTTCATAGGTTGGTTAAAATTTATTGAAATAAGTGATGCGATCTATCTATAGCTTAGAGTTAGCTCACTCTCAGAAGAAAATATTACATCATTACAATGTTTATCAAACTTAATAAACTCTACTACCCTTAGCTGGGTGCACTTTGGAATGGTTTTACAATTAGTTTTACCAACTTTCTCCTACCATACAAAGGTTGGTAAATGTTTTCTAGCTACCCTCCTCATGCCCAACCCATATATTAAAGGTGGTGCTTACCTGGGTGCACTTTGGAATGGTTTTACACTTGGTTTTTACCAACGCTCTCTTACCATAAAAAGGTTGGTAAATACTTTCTAGTTAACCTCCTCATGCCCCACCTATATATTAAATGTTGATTTACACATAATCACATTGTCAGTACCATCTCAGTGCTTTCCAAGCATTGTTAATCAACGTATTTACATTCGTACATCGGTCATGTTTTATTCATTTAGTGTTTTGATATGTTCAGCATTGTCTTAAAAACATTTACCAACCACATCCAAGCTACAATCTAGCTTGGATTATATGTTAAGTTTTTATTATCACTAAACAGTTTAGCAAAGATATTGCTTTTAAAGATATTTTAGTGCCTAGCAATAATCTTAACTCTTTGGTTGGGATCATAAAAATGAACGAGGATGGATTAAACGCTATTTCTGTATTAGGCATTGAATCAAACTTTATGAAATCGTCAAAGTATGATGATCTTATTTATGCATTTGTTGGTCAAAAATCTAGATGTGGGAATTTATAGGTATATGTGCATGTGTAATTATATTATGTCATTAATATTATTCTTAAATAAAAATTGTGTGAAATACTGTCCTGTTCTGTTTGTTTATTATTAGGTCAAGTCAAAATCAGCCAGCAAATTATACAGAGCCTAGGGCGGCCAAAGGTCTAAGTCCACCTCTTGGTTGATCTGTTTTTTTAAGTTTTGAAAGTCCATGACTTTACCAAATTTTCTGTACAAAAACTTTGTATTATTTTATATTACAAATGTCAAGTTTGTTTTATTTAATACTTGTAACTTAACTTTTTTAAATATCAGTAATACAATTTGTAAAATTGGTTTAGCAAATTAATTAATCACTAAGGGTGGTATGCAAGAACGTATAGTGAATTCTTAGTGGATCGATAGTTTTCTTGAGACCACACTATTGCTCCACCTTTTAACATATAATGACGCAAGCAAACCCACGCTAGTGTCAACAAAGCATCCACTTAGTCAAGTTTTTGCATACGGCCCTTAGGCATGTACAATATTTGTAGTGTGACCCTTAAATGTGTATGGTAGTATTTCTTTGTATTTTGCCTGGCACTCCACATGTTCACAAGTTGTGATTAATACACGTATTGTCAGAGTTGAAGGAAGGGTTTGACAATCTGATAAATCTGTGCCGGGACCGAGGATTGAACCCTGGACCTCCAGCACAGAAGTCTTACACCTTACCCTTAGACCACCAGGTCACCTGGATCAATGTTAATCTTATGGGAGAAAGTAGTCCAGAACTGTCATTTTCAAACACTACTACCATATTTTGTAGAGCAATTTGTCCTCTCGTGTCGGCCGCTAGGTCCTCTTATATGGGAGCTTGTCTATCACATGGTCCAGCTCGTGTCGATCACTTGGTCCATGTCGTTTCTGGCTGTCTAGCAGTTAGTCTTTTTACAGATTTGTTCTCTCGTGTTGATTGCTTGGTTGTTATCACTTTGTACTCCTATACATGAGCTTGTCTAGCAGTTGGTCCAAGTCGTGTCGGCCACTTGATCCACCCAGCCTCCCAAATAATTTTTATAGCTTGTCGAGCAGTTTGTTGTCTAGCAGTTTGTACGGTGCCCTTGACCACCATTGCCAAAAAGGTCAAGGGCTTTTCCCCAGGAAATATTTGAACAGTGGTTCTAATATATTTATGATTTCCTTGTACTCGTATGCTATCTTGAGAAATTTAACACCCTCCTTTACTTCGTCTCCCACTCTAATTGTCTCTATTTTTTTGGCATATCCATAGCTTTGTTTGAATATCCACCTTCACAGCCTACTACATATTCTGACTTCATAAAAGTGCACCCAAACTATGTTCAAAACACACCAAAATATGAAACTACTGATGATTACTATCCACTCAAATTGTAATGGTATATCAACACAAAGTATACTGCAGATCATCACAATACATAAATAATCAGATATTTAAATAATCATGTTGGGGTTAAGAGTGGTATGAGCACAATCCTGTTTGAATAAGAGTGACAGACCCTATTTAATTGGCTGAGTGTAATTAGATTAAATGTAACTCATCTCGGTGGCATAGTTAGCCAACGTGCAAATTTCGTGTTGAGCTAGACTGCAGAGGACGGAGAGATCGAGGTTGAATCTCGCTCGGGTGAACTGGGGTGGTTTTTCCTAAATTATTTTCCATTTACTCCCACAGAATTGCAAGTTCACTTCCTCTACATTCAACCTTCCCAATTCCTAGCCCATTAGAGTAATTAGTACTTTAGCATATAACCCGAACGGGTAGTAAAACATGGTGCTAAGTATATAATTAAATTATAATTAAATGTATATAGTCCACATAGGTAGCATTTTCATTTTTAATTTATTTGAGGTATTTAACGTGTAGCTCTACTTTCTGAGCCAAGTGAGTATATCAGCACTTGTAATCTATTTAAATCTAGACTGACACAACACCCAGCTCCCACCCCCAGCCCCCCTGCTGTTAATCCATCAGAGTGAAAGGAAAAACATAAATTTTACTAATGATAATTTTTTCGGCCATGCCGGGAATTGAACACAGGACGCTTAGGTCAGTGTACAGACACACTATCAACTGAGCTAAGGTGTCAGACTCAAAGGTGGTAAAAAATAAAAAAATAAAATAAAAAGAGTAAAATTAATATGTTCATGGATCAAGCATCCATTGGTGGGAGGAATATGGTGGATTGTCCAAATCACATAATAATTAGCGGCCTAAACCTTTTTATTAAATCCTAACACACTTCACACAATGCAGTTTGAAAACAAACGAGCCTCCCAATAGTTGGAGAATGTATGCTCCAGAAGCTATTTAGATCTGTAAGCTGTGATAACAGTGACAAGAGGAGTTTTTATCCTATTAATACTCTTATCACTACATCAATGGTTAATTGTCAAAACATTTACATATATCTTTTGCTGTAAACTTATTAAATGAAACTTATATGAAAATAAATTTTATTTTATCTTTTTCTGCTAATTGTGAAATTACACTCTTAACTTTTGGAATTCTTTGATATATAATTATATAAATAATAATAATTATTATTATTTAGCACTGCGTCTTACTACTCGTTCGGGTTATACGCTTTAAGTACAAATATAATTATATAAAATCAAAATGACTAATAATTAGATAATCTATGCTGCAAAAAAATAGACTTAAAAACAACAACTAAAAGAACATGGTTAAAAACTCCATAAATACTTCTTACTTAGAGCCCCGTAAAAATAGTGAAACGCGATAAAGCGAAACGTGCCATACAAAGATTGAATCAAGTACTTTTTACTTTGATAGTTTTTAGATATGATTTACAATGTTTTTGAAAAGTGAAATAAATAAAAAATTGTCTTGTTATTCGAAATCCTCCTATTAAACAAAATTACACTGCTTTTACAAATTTTTATTTAAATAAACACGAAATTAAGAAGAAATGTTGACCCTGCTGTAATTTGATTAGTATTTTGCTGTAGTGTAAGTTATCTTTAGGCTACAAAAATGTGAAATATGCAGACAAACTTGACAAATAATTTTAAAGCAAATATATAAGGTTTCAATAATACATTTTAATTTTGTATATATTGTCTCAATATGTAACACCTCAGATAACATGATATTTTGAATAAAAACGAAATAATACTGAAAAGTGAGATTTAAAAAATTAATTTTAACTAAAAATAAAACAATTTTTATGGGGCTCAATTCATATTAAAGAAAAAAACAAAAACACTGTCTAATAGAGTTAGATTAGCCCCTGTCCTCCCTCCCCACCAGCCCACCCACCCACACCCCACCTGTGTATAATCGAAAATGGTAGTAAATATGCTTGCTAAATACATGACGATGTATGTATCTAGAATACATAAACATAATTCAATTAATAGTGTATAGTTTAAAGCTTGTTACATATACTATTATTTTACTAATATTATATGCATTTTTTTAAACCAAACTATCTAAATAAATAATCATTGTGATCTTGAGTATTTTTTTAAATAACTGGTCCACTACTTTGCTTACAATGAGTACTCAGCAGGCCCTGGGTTGTAAAAACCCAAATTCAATGGCCAATGTTTGTTGGAGAGGCGAATGGGGAGTGTTGCAACCCCTAAGACATTGGTCAAGGTCATTAGAACTTCTCTAGCTGGCCTGTTGTTTTCAAGTAGCAGGTCCTGGGCTTCATAAGCTGGTAGATATACCCTTTTAGAAGATTTACTTAAAACGCGATATTCTTGTAATATGAACAAATATTAATTTTCAAATTAATCATTTATAGATATATTGTACATGTATATTTATTCACAATCTAAACATTAATGTTTACACAATTTGCACAAACAACATTGAATTAAAAAACTATTTCATATAATCATGGGTATGTGGCGCAGGACTAATATATCCAGAGAATAAACCACCGATAATTAGGTTGATTGAGAACTAATGAGCCTGGTGATTATGTGGTAAAGAATAAGGTGGCCATACTAAAATTTAAATCCTTCTTAAGGAATCAGTTTCAAAGATATAATACTACAAAACAATAACCTATTGGATAACATGTTTTGTTAGACCATGTTTACTTTTACCTGGGATTTGACTTTGTAACCACAAAGTTTTCACACGCCACTTACCCACAATAATTCTGTTAAGTGGGACCCTGAACTCACTTCCTGTTGAATTAAATTTACTAATTCGCTTGCCATGTTGTCTACAGATTCTATGTGTTCAGGAACTTGAGGTGAAATGTCTACACGATCAAACCAAACATTGCTCCGCTGAAACATATTTTTTTTAAACATTTCATAGAAGGATCTGAAAACAAAATATAGTTAAATGCATTTCAGTTTACAACTATCCCTCTGCATCTAATTTGTGACTTTATCTAGCATGCTTGTGTTTTAATATAGTAAATAATATTTCCCAAAGTTTAGAGCCCAACTTACCTGAGTCTGCTTGTTACAGAGAAGTCAGCTTTGCAACCATTCTATATTGTATAAGTACTCTCCTTCTTATGACCAAATTCACTTATACTGCTGTAATAAAAATCACAAATGTGTCTAATGCAATTTGTACAGAGTCAATTGACAGACTTTATGCGGTCTACTCTTTAAGTTAGAACAACTATTTCCCAAAGCTTTTCATTTTTCAGTATATTTTTTTGTTTTTTATTTTCTTTAATTTCAAAAGCATGCATCAACTCTGTGATACAGTCGACTCAAAATTAAATTTACACTATCACTATTGCATGTGGATCATTTCTGATTAAAAATTAATGGAGATAAAGAGTTAATAGAAGTTCCTAATACAGAACATTGTTGAAATATTACATTATCTTTGGATATAAACTGCACTTAAAAGGCTGTTTTTGACCAGTTTAGAATTGCTTCACAGCTAATCATTGTACACAAATCTTTAATGTCTTAATATGGACGTACTGTAGTTATTAACAAGAAACTTTGTCGCTTTGTCCCCCATTGTCACCACGGAAAATTTTAAGTAATCATTCAAATACGAATGCACTGCACACATTTCTGGCATATCCTGATCTTTTCTTTTCCCTTTAATTCCCATACCCTACACGAGCCAGGAGCTGAGTTGGGCCTGCTATGATGAACACTCTTAGTGGTCAATTTTGTATTATATTATGGAATGTGATGCAGTTCTGAGAATGAAATCCAAATTTAATACAAAGCACCTAGGAGAAATGAGGGTTTGTTTTACAAGGATTTGCCTGACAACTCTTGTTCGGGAACCACTACTACTATCTACTACTATCTACTATCTATGCAAGTTATTCAGGCTTACATGGATCAAAAATACAATACAACAGCTGGTTTTAATAGACTTTTCACTTATGTGATGGCCATACTTGCTAACTGGTCGCTGTGACCAGGACACCAGCATGCAGTGCCTTGTTATATATGAGGGTTACCATACTATGTGACTGCAGCTTAGCGACAACAACTTGGTCAAAAAAGTGAGTGACTTTGAACCTCCTTTATAAATAACATTGCTCGACTCTCTGGTGACGTGAATGTTGCATTTTTGTATTGGTGACCAGGTCGCAAGAATGGATGTACCCTTGGAAGTGAGCACAAAAAAAAAAAAAACTATTTTGCTGTTGGTATGCTAGTTATTTAAGGACTGGACTAAACTAACCATGTGATTTGCAATAAAACTTAATATTTAGAACTTTTAAGAAGTGAAATGTTCAAAAATTGTAATAAATCAATATTAGAATTAAAATAAAATTGAATGAAATGGAAGGGGTATTATTACTATTTTCAAATCCATACAGTCATTTGTTTTGAATTATGCAGTTAAATTACTGTACTTGGCAATGAATTTATGCAGACTAGCTGATACAGACAACAAGCCTTCACTTGCAAAGCAAATGTTACCAGGATAGGTCTTGAATGCCTCTTTTCTATACAACCATTGTAGTGTGAGTAGTATTTTATTATTCTTTACTATTTTATTTATTATATTACTGTCAGTATAGAATTAACACAGTTTAAAATAAAATACAGTTAAGGTAATAAAACAAATTAATAAGTTTTAAGGCCTAACATAATTATATTTTATTTATGTTGTGATTTTTAAGAATGAAACTAATACATACATTGAGAAATGAGTGTAAAATAATTGATTTATAGGGCAGTGGCCTCTAGGAACTTTAAATAGGTACAAACAAGGCTGTAGCCAGCCAATAATTTCAGGGGGGTTTAGCGAGCACATCCCCCTATTGCTGTAAGACTAAATTTTTTTTATAAATTTGAAACACCTCTAGAATCTCTCTGAAGTGCTTTTTTATGGTTACACAGCCCCCTAATTTGTACTTGTGTCCTACTTTTTTTATATTGTTTGAACCGTAATAAATAAAGCCAAATATACTTTGTTCATAAAATTTTGGGGGAGGAGGTGTTTGAGCTCCCCCTTCCCCCGACTACAGCCGTGTACAAATATAAAGGCATTACATCCAATGAATCATAATTTATATTCATTATTGAGAATCATTCTTACATTTACTTATCCGATGTCAATTTTTTGTTTACTAGAGAAGCTGTCTCATCAAACCTTGGCCTAACCTTTGTTTGTTAACTACAGTTGTATTATTATTTAGCATGCAATCAGTCAAAGACCTTTTACAAACAATAATAACTAACAAGCAAAACGCAACCAGAACCCAGACCTATTAAAACAATATTTAAAAGAGATACATCTTGCTAGAAATTTTACTGACCGAGCGAGGTAAGACAAATTAATTTTTAAATAAAATTCACAAATCTAAATAAGTTTGTAGGATACACAAGATTTAATCCTTTCAGAAGTATCTTTTGACTTTATAGTGCTGAAATATTTCAAGATCCATTAATGCCAAACACTAGGTATTTCAAACAAAATGTTATATTTTTTTAAATCAACCAGAGTAAGATAGTGACATATTTTGAAAGAACTTGAAATAAAGAGAATACCCGTGTGAACAAAATGGATCACGAATCATTCTTTTTAAATTCATTTTTATCAAGAAAATTTCTGAGGATCCGAGGACCACACTTCAAGAAACACTGATCGTCGAGGGGTGTTTGGAAAGTTAGGGCCTATTGATCATGGTAGCCACGTTAGGGGCACAGCCATGTTAGTGTATGCGCAAGGCATTAGAGTGATTCAATTGTAAGAGCTTGGTAATTGTTTACAGTCCTGTATGAGTGCTTTAAAATGAACAATAAACTCAATAATCCTGCCGCATGTCAAGTCTGTCAGTGATAAAATTTATTTGCAGAAAAAATGCATGCACCTTTGCCAGGTTTAATGTAATGAGTTAAGGTAGAGTTAGAAGATGGATTAACAAATGTTCACAATGTGGAGAACAGAGCAGCCAGTACGGTGCAGGTACAGGTACAGTCTTCTAAATCATAGTGTGTGTTGGGGATGTAATATTATTTAAATGCGTTCTGCATTATTCTTTCTAGGACTAACTAGTAACAACCAGGATTCATATTCCTTTTGCAAGTAATCCGTATATGGTTTGTTTATAGATAGGTCGAATGTCTGCAGTCGGCTACTCATAATACCAGAAATCACAATCAAGTAACCACATTTTTGCAATATTTTATTTTTGGACTGTTCAGACAAATGTCCACGAAATGCATCATGTACTAGTATGCTAGGTGGGTTATGAAGACTTTAGGATGTTTATTCGACACAACTATATAGTCTTTCAACTCTGCCGTCATTTTTCATCTTCAAGTAAACTAACTTAGTTCCACACAACCAAAAGTTATCCATGCAAATCACTACATAAATTGAACACATTTCAATTGATGCAAGAAAAAATCTATGTTACTGATGAAATATTTTGTAGCATTTCAAAGGGCATACCAACATGTGGTCACATATAAAAAAGAGGTAACATTTAATTAACCAAACACAAAACTTTATTGATTAAAGATTAAGTGTCTCACCTCCCCACCAAGTGGAGTGTATGGTCTAAATGGAGCTGTTGGGAAAACTACTCTTATGTGAGGGAAGGTTGATTCATCTTGGAGCAGAAATTGTACCCATTTTTTCACTCCATTACCAGTGTCCCCTAGAAACAATTAACAAAAACAAGACATAATTATGAGAAAACAAAATAGTACAGTACTCAGTAGCCACATTCAAAGATTCATAATGTGATTGCCTGGCAATTTTGAAAGGGGTGCTATTATAGCAAGAAAACAAATTGGCAGTATTATTGTGAAAAATACAAACATATCTTAATGTAATTATTGTATAGCATAAGCAGTGTACAACACACAGCACCATTTGTCATTTAGCCATGTATGACACTGAAATTTCACTGTTGTTTATCTCAATGTTTTATTCAGCTCAAATGCAACGCACTTGAATAATGTTGCCAAATTTATTTACTTTGATATAAGTTAATAGTGTATTATTTGTTTCTCATTATTTCCCTAAGAAAAAATAGTTCTTAGACCCTATATTCATATTCATATTTAATTATAGTTATTTAAGAAGTATTTATAAATCTAAAAAGTAACTTTTTTTTAAATCTAGCTCACCTTGCCCTTTACTTATGTTATCCTCCTCTAAAAAGGCTTGGGAATCCCTGTTCTAGATGCAAATAGAGGAATCAAATGATTTGTTATGTAAATTAATTACTCTAAGCACTTATCACCACTTACAATGTTCTCAAATACCTGCTAGTTTATTTGTTATACTTTGTCAAGTTTCAAACTTTATGTTTTGGAGCAGGGGTAGAAAACCCGGGGTCAAGTGTGGCTTGTGAGCAAGGTGACCAAACGCCCTCCTTTTCTCAGACAGGTCCTACATTTCAGATAAGGTTGTTATAATCACGCAGAACCCCCCAATAAAACCTTTTTCCCAAAATAACCAAAAACAACCACTTATTGTATTTAGTATACAAAGCAATTATAGATTTTGAAAATGGTTAACCTATTTTTCTATTAATAATTAAAATAATTAATTACAATATGTAACAGGTAATATTAGATATTGAACTAAGCAAACTAAGCAGAGAGCTAAATTATTATCTTTTTATTGAATACTTTTTTTTAGAAAATACACTTAACACTATCCTTTAAGTTACAGAGCTTTTACTACCATGATTAAATAAAACATATCCTTTTAAAGAATTTTGATGACCATTGCCTATGTATTGTTTATATTTATTTTTAAAAAATATTGCTTTTATGTGATATATTATTAATGTACATTATATTCCTTGTAAAGTAACAGTTAAGTAAAGAAAGCAATAAATCAATTGTGTGGCTGGCTTGCAAATAACTTGATACATGTTATCTCCCCACTCTCATTTCCTCTCTCTATTCCTTCTAAACAAACATTATTTTATTCTTCAACTTGCTAGCTTATTAAAAAATATTGTTATCAAGAATTAGATTGTTGTTTTCCTTTATTATAACTCTTATCCTTTCCTTTCTACATTAAAATAAAAATAAGTTTCACTTGATCCCGAATAAATATATTTTAATGATTGGTTAGATCAGATAACATAAATGATAAATTAAACTAAAGAAAAATAGAAATTGATAGGGCCTGTTAACAATTTTGAAGAAAAACAGATCCATGAATTAGCCATCCTAAATTTTTAATTTAGCTTTCAGCTGTCTAAGAAATGGGTGTATTTTAATGATTTATAGTCTTATTAAGTTGCCTCTCTTATATTGAATACTGAAATAAAATTCATGCTAGAATGATCTTCAAAATATGTGTGTTGAGTACCGGTAGGCCTAATCATTTTCTAACTCAAGAAACCAATTAACGTAATATTGATTTGTCAAATGGTTTAATATTACATGCAATGGCCGTTTGCTCGATATAGTTCGTTTGCAGACTGACGCCGTTGAGTTTTAATAATGTTATGTTTAGTGCTAATATGTGTTTTTGTTGTTAAAACCCCTTTAATCAAAAGGTGTATACATGCTCTTTACTTTAGAACCGCATTTTACTAACCGTTCAGGTTATCCCCTTTAGTACTAATTGTACTAATGAGCTAGGAATTACGAAGGTTGAGTTTGGAGGAATTGAACCCGCATTTGCGTGGATGGGAAATATTGGAAAATAATTTAGAAAAAGCCTTCCCAGATCACCCAACCTATGTTCGAACCTGGACTCCCATTCCTCAGCATTCTAGCTCAACACAAAACCAGCGCGTTAGCTAACTGCGACACCGAGGCGGGTCGTATACATGCTCTTTGACCATTTCTTTCCTTGGTAAAATTTTTTTCTAAAATAGTATTACCTGAGCCATGTAAGAATATTAATGTTCCAGAATTAAGTTGGTTTGATTGCGCTAGAACTGAGATATTTCCTATCTTCGAAACCATATTAATAAAATGTTTGTTTTTAAATTTCTATGGAAAAACCAAATACTTTATTATCTATGGTGAAAACTAAAAAGTGTACCGACTAATGACTATTGCCTACTGCGCACAGATAACATGTACTGTGAAACTTTTTGTCAATTATTATATTTTACAGTAGTAATGATATAGTTTTGGTAAAAGAGGAGTAGATGTTAAGGCTAGCATTCACGAGCGGCCCCGACCGGCGTGTGCGCCATTGATCTCTATAAAATAAATGGATAGATATCTGTGGCTGAAATTTTTGAGTTGTCGTCTGCTTACCATTGTGTAAGAAAGAAAGAAACTTTAGGGTATTTCTTTCTCTCTTACATCAATACAAGGCAAAGTGGCATTTTGACATCGTTCATTAATTTAATTGAATATCTGAGATACAACAATGTGTGAGTAGTTAAATTTAATAAATATTTTATAAAAAGCTTTGAAGAGCATATCAAAGTTCAAAACTGGTTAGTTTTTTCTTTAAATAAGTTGATGTGGCCTAATATATACAATGATTTTTGAAGGAAGCTCACTTGTAAGGCTTTATCTCGTACCAGAATCCTACCCTATAGTTGTGTTTATTAGGATAAAAGACCTTTCAGAAGGAAATTTCTACTTCAGTTCTAAATGGCCAATTTATCCTACCAAAATAGTATATATATATATATAAAATGATAGTATTCTGAAACGAAATAAAGCCTTACAGATTGGGATTACTACTAAAATCAAGGTTTAGTAGATACCGTACTTCCTTCAAACCTATAACTAAAGTTATCATTTGAACGTAAGACTTCTACACAAGTGTGTTATTCAAATAAATGTAATACAGTTTTTAGCTAACTTGTTTCATTATAGTTATCGAAATTTCAACATAATATGGTTTCTGAAAGATATGAGCCAACTTAAAAAAGCTATTATAATAATAGTTTCCACAACCCTATAACCTAAGTGATAGTTTGAATGTATGGCAATTATACAAGTTTGTCATTCAAACGAATGTAATCAAGTTTTACGATACCTTGTTCATTATATTGATCAAAATTTCAATATAATATGGTTTCTGAAACCAATATATAAGCTAATAACCAACTTTTAATATAAGTGTAGTCGTGGCAAACTGTAAACCACATTGATGA
The DNA here is from genome assembly GCA_039000515.1 of Timema cristinae. Lineage (NCBI taxonomy): Eukaryota > Metazoa > Arthropoda > Insecta > Phasmatodea > Timematidae > Timema > Timema cristinae. Next base: position 78,914,110 of record JBCFYV010000012.1, read on the forward strand.
TAACTACATATTTAAATATGTAATGTTTTATTCGTATTTGTACAGTATTACCTGTAAAACTGGATTGTATATACTTTAATGTAAATGTTTCTTCAGGAAAGTGTGATATAATACTTCACTATTTTCAAACAATAACACTATTATTCATCAGATACATGTTTTCGCATAGGAACATTTATATAAACCGTTAAATCTGCCCCCCCCCCTCACTTGCCCAGTGTAGCAGACAAGAACCCTTCATATCAAGTGTCATGTTTACAAATCACACCGAGGCTGGATCTGAGTTAGACATCATTATTAATCTAATCTAATTCCATATACTGTATTTATTGTTGATAACTTTTAGTGTTTTGTATGTTTTATTCTCATTGCCTAATGGTAACTATTCTAATAAAATATTTTATATTTAAATGATGACTAATCTAATTATTTTATATTCATATACTTAGTATTAAAGCAACATTAAGGATATAATAATATAAATTTATACTTTAATTTAGATTTTTTCTTAACATTTCATATTAATTCTTTTTAAATAAATTAATATTTAAGTTTTAAGGTTGTTAAACTTGATTACTCTAAATTTATATTTCTGGTGGCGTGATGCAGAGTAATTATATACGGTTAGTAAATGTTTTGGTTTTGGCCGGAGAAGAGCAGTAGATAGCTAAAATAAAATTTATGTGATAAAACCATATATGATTTAGTTCGTGGTCTAGAAAAATATGCTCTGTAATCAGCTGGAATTTGGCGGGAGTCTAGTAAATAAATGTTTTTTTACAAACTAGAAACAACTACCCGATTAATAAAAAAAATCACTCGTGAATTGGTATTGAGATTATTTATATAATTTAATCAGTTACATTTTACTAATAAATTAAGGATGTGTATAGTTATCTAGCTTTAGCTCCTACTAAATAACAAGACTATAAGTTGAAGAAGCTGTGGAATGTTGATAAGATTTTCGCGATTTTGTATCTATTGGGAGATTTTGCCTACTTACCGTAAGTACATAATGTAATTATCTAATGATAAAGCAATCTGATTGGATAGTGGAAATACACTTAAGATATAAACTTTGCCATCTTTGTTTTTGATAGTAGCCGAAAAGTACAAATTCGGGATTGTATAAATTATAAGTTTTTATTGCCTTTTCAATATAAAGACATTTGGAATTAGGTTTATTATTATTATTATTAGTACCGCGTCTTACTACCCGTTCGGGTTATACACAGTTATGCTAATGTGTGATGGTAGGGTGATTGTGAGATGAAATGGAGGAGCTACAGTTAAACGTGGCATCCGAATCACGGTGGAGGCCTGGAATTTCACACATTCACAAGTTGTGATTAATACACGTCTTGTCAGAGGTGAAGGAAGGGTTTGGCAATCAGATAAATCTGTGCCGAACTGAGGATTGAACCTCGGACACCCAACATAGTAGTCTTGACACCTTACCCCTAGACCACCATGTCACCCTAACATACTCCAGAATAGTCTCTAGCTTACTATGGGGATGGTACTAATCATCATAACCATGAGATTTTTTTTGAGAACTATACAGACAATGTAGCTAATATTAGGCACTTTTTTTGTTCTAAACAAAGTATCCCCATTTTATCATATACCGGTAGTCTACATATTTTACTTAGTGAAAGATATCCATGCATTAATTAGAAAGCGAGAAAACTCATATTTTATATTATATATATATTCAGCCTCACCCTAAACACCATATTTCACCTTTTCCCACAGAAAACCCATTTCTTGCAAATTAAGCATAGTTGCTTCCTTGTCTTTTCTAAAAATAAAATAAGCTTTTAACATAAACTAATTAGTTGACACAATATAAATTAATATTACTTTCGGTGACCTGGTGGTCAAATTAATATTTAAAATAAATATTAACTTTCAAATCTTCAATAATTTATATAATTACAATGGTTCTTATCCAACTGAGATTAATCCAGCTTTTTATGATTTAATAAATTTAAAATTTACAGTAATATTTACTAAATAAACAATATGACCTTATCCACCAGAAACAATGTCATCGTTATAATGAAAACTAGGCCATTACGTGAGTCAACACAAAGTTGGTAAACATACACCACATACTTTCTGGAATATAAAATTATACAATTTGAAAAAATGCACATATAGGGCCTATTTGTTATTTCTGAGAATTCATGTAAGGACTACAGTATTTAAGGAAAAAATTCATAGCTCTCTGTATAATCAACATACCACTGTCAAATTTTATCATATACCGTATTAATCAAAGTGTGTAGCTTTATGAAAAAAAGGTTGTATAATCCTTGCTTACCTCTGAGGGACACTAAATAAAATTAAAGTAATTTTATTTACTAACAAATTTTTAAGTGTAAAACTATTGATTTATCAAGTGAGCGTAATGGCCTGAGGCAGAAGAACAAGCAAGGCTCTCTTTTCTTTTTTAATTAGACCTCAAAAGTATTGTCTTAAAGGCCGTGAAAGAAAATATTGGGAATCTACTTTGTTAATATATGCTATTTATTTTAATTTATAAATTACACGAGGCTTATTTTAGAATGTGTTGCTAATTTAAAACAATATAGGCCTAAACATTATACATCATAATATATTTGTAATTTCATAAGAAAATTTAAATGACATTAATCTAGAGCACTAAATAACATGATAAGGTTGAAAAGTGCATAGACATGCTTGAATGATCAATCAAATCTTACGTTTCATCTGTGATGTCATATCTTATTAAGGAGTATGGTGTATTGGCATTGTACAAAATCAGTCACCTTATAAAGAAGTAGTTTTTAGCACCGTGTCTAGCCGTCTAACTAACCTTTTAGGTTATACGCTAGGGAAGTAGTAAATTCTTCCAAAACCCTTTGGGATGGGAGGACTGGCACAGAAATTTTGTTACACACAGCAACATAGCAGATGTCTTCTCTCTGTGGACTTCAGCGATACCATGGTGCAGAGCAGTAAGCGTGCTTGAACTTCACTTTTACATCACATTACATAAAATCAGCGACTGCTATAAACACTTGCAATGTATTAGATTTTACAGATCTATGACGTCTTGACTGCAGGGGGTTGCTCTCCAAAGAAATGGAAAATAGTGCTGAAGTTCTCATGAGAACTGATTCTCTTTGTTCTGATGGAATCTTAAGGCATATGAATACATTGGTGAAAGTCACGTTTAACAGGAACATGTTTTGCTTTGGAGAATCAGGCTTCTAGCTGCTGACGTTTTTCTGAAAATGTTTCTTTTTTGTAATCCAGAATTTTATTTTTTCAACTGTTGTCTTGCAGAAATTGAGAACTTTTTTGGCTTAGTCATTTACATCACCAGGACCCATTTGAAGGCTCGCTTTGGTAACCAGATGCTTTACTCTCCCACCAATTCAGTCATAAGGATATTTCTGTTGCTGGTTGCAAAAAATGTCCACAATGCTGTAGAAATCTTGGTTGTGGTGGCAAAGGTTGACAAAGTTCTTACGGTACATCCGTCATGAAAATAATGCATATTTTTTACAACTGGAAATTTTTCCTTTAGAAACTGTGTGATTATTTTTTGTGTTTCTTATACAAAGGCTACATCATCATCATCATCATCATCATCATCATCATCATCATCATCATCATCATCATCATCGTCGTCGTCTCGTCGTCATCGTCATCATCATCATCATCATCACACATCACCACCAACTGTTTCCAGCCTGTGGTCGGGTAATTTTAGTAAAAATGCCCCCATCTTCCTCTAATTTGAACACTTTCTTTTATCTGCTCCTCCCATCTCTTTCTTGGCCTCCCTTGCAGTCTTTTTCATATGTTCATTTCCAATATTTTCTTCGGCGTCCTAGCTTTCTCCATCCTCATTAAATGCCCATACCATCTCAGTCTTGCTTCCTCTACTATCTCATGTACTCCCTATACCCCTACTATTTCCTTGATAACTTCATTCCTAATATTTTTCTCCTCGTGACAGCTAACATGCTCCTCACAAACTTCATTCCCATGGCCTCAACTTTCCTAGTCTCTCTTACATTCACTGTCCATGTGTCTGCTGCATATGTGTCTCACTCAGCACCCTGTATAATCATGGTATACCTTCTTCACCTACGGCTCTTATCATTTCTACACTCGGTTCATCCACACCCGCGCTTTCCTTTGTTTCATCTTCCTTAATGAATCCTTTACCTCTTTCCATGTTCACCTCTTTCCTCCTTTTCTGCTATTTCTTCCTGCTTCTCTGTTTCACTCTCATTCCTTTCCTCTTTCGAGTTGGACATTTTCTCAAAATAACTCATCCATAGTTCCTTTTCTTTCTTTCATGTCTTCAACATTCTTGCTTCTTCACTTATCATTCTAACTTTTTGTCTTTTTTATTTACTCCTGTTTCTTACTTGGCTTTATAACACCTTCTTACTTCCTTACATGTCTCGTTCCAGCATTTCTGTCCATTTTTGCATCCAATCTTTCCTGGCTTCATGTACAACTCGCTTTGCTCTTTTCTTCTTCTCTCTATATTCGTTTTCTCTTTCCTCATTCCTATTCTTAAAACTCTTTCTGAATGCTTTATTATTTTCCTCCACTGCTTCCTTCACCCTGTCGTTCCACCAGGGTGTCTCCTTCCACTTCCTCTTATTACTTGTACTCCCCACATACCTCCTCTGCTGCTCCCACCAGTCTCTTCTTAAACCTTTCCCATTCAACCTAGCTACACTTTGCATCTCATCTTTGACTTTTTGCCTTTCTTAGGTACAGCTCTCTTTCCTCCTCATTTTTTAACCTCCACACCCTTATTCTTCTTACTTGTCTTACTACCTTTCTCCTACATTCACATCCCCTTTAGTGTGCCACAAAACACCTGTGCTCACTCTCTATGGACACACTTGGTATTACCTTGATATTTAAGGTGTGCCTTTTTCATTTCTAAATCCATGATAAAGTAGTTTTATCATCAACTTTTTCTCTCCATCCCAACTCTATATAGTGATCTTATTACATTCTCTTTCCTTCTTATACCAGCTGTTTGCCACTTTCATTTTATTTCTTGCACATAACTTGTTTCTCTTTCCCCATCCTTCCTTCCCTAAGACCTCCTCAAACCCTAATCTCTATTTTCTTACTTTTGCATTCAGATCCCCTGTTACTATCTGACACTCATTTTTCATGTGCTTTTCTATGTCTTTCTTAAACTTTTTTTCTTTCCGAGGGACACCCCACTTGTGGGGCATATACTTGTATCACCTCCACCTTTTTTCCTCTGTCATTTATTATTATCTTAATTATTCTATCATTCATCCCTACTACCTCCGCCTGCAGCCCTTCTCTCACTACGAAGCCTACTCTGTTTCTCCTCCCTTCATCACACCCCATCTAATGTAGAATGAAGCTATTCCTTACTTCTCTCATACCTCTTCCTCTTCACTTGGTCTCGCTCAGGCCCAGGACATCCACTCTTCTCTCAGACATCAAATTCACAATCTCTTCCAATCTTCCATTTAGTGTTTCAATGTTCAGAGTCCCTATTCTTAACTTATGGTTGTCAACAATTTTTCCAATCTGGCATTTTCCTATATTTTTTTGAGTATGAGTTTGTCTTGGCCACAGGCTTACTAAGCCTGTCGGGGCCTAGACCTTAGTAGCGGGGTTGCCACTTATAGGTCCTCAGGTAGACCTTCTCTTGGTGGTAACCTTCCCTAACTGAGGCTATGGGTGCTATGTTGACTTAGCTCATCATCACCAACCCTTTCACTCCCGGCCCACCCAGCTGGGAGCCAACTGTCCAGACCCTGTTCCAAGCTTGTTGGTTTTGGCCCTGACCAGTCACATGTATCTCGTGTTCACCTAATCTGGTTTCCACTGGGGTTCATCTCAACCTCCACCAGGTTACTCAGATCCCGGGGTACACCACTTGGTGGTGAGATCAGGATTGAGTAGGAGAGGCTAAGCAGCACCCACGAGGTAGGATCCATGTATTGCGCATCACTACCGTTTTAGTACAAAAGCTATATTATGCTCCAAATCATTAGATAAGATACACAAATGTGAATCAATTAGGTATTCAGATGACTCAACACATGTGTAGATTATCATTGGGTGCAGTGAACAACTGATACTGGTCCAGTTATACCCTTCCTTATACTTCATCTTTAATAATATATGAACAAAGGTGAATTGTGATACATCAAGTAATTGTTTAAGTACAACATGTAGGTAGGTACAGGAGCCTTAAATAAACCATGGGGCACAAGACATTAGAAAAACATTCAGATCTCATACAATAAACACTAGAAAGCAGCCTCACAGAGCTATATACTTTGAGTGAGTCATATAAAGGCCTGTGCATCTAGAATAGATATACTAAAGGGAAAAGACAACTCGAACATATTCAAAAGCAGTAATGGCATAAGGAGCTTCATCTTAAAGGCACTGTCCACTACTACTCAAGCATAAGAAACATCAACTTAAGGCTGCCGGCCACTTCAAACCTAGTATTAGAAACATGAACCTAAGAGTGCCGGCCACTTCAAACCTAGTATTAGAAACATGAACCTAAGGGTGCCGGCGACATCACGCAGGTAGTATTAGAGTGAGAGTATGAGGAATGAGCCTTATGGTCTAAGATCAATTGATCTATAACTTTAGATCGATACTCCAAGGTATGGCCGGAGGTTAATGATTGCTCAAACAAACCCTAGCTTATATGTGCTACATAACACCAAGTGACCCAGGAGCACGTATATACATTTAACATAGGTCATCAAATAATAGTCACCTTCCAGTAACTGACAATGGGGGATGCAATTTAATACCCAACACTCGGATATATCACAAGATATAAATATACTATACATTAAATTGTACTAAATAGTACTGACCTACTTCATTACCCTGCTACGAGGCTTATCACAAGATTTACATTCAAGCTACATGAGGATGTACTAAATATTACATAGCAACTTCTTTACCTTACTATCGGATCTATCACTAAATTTAGATTAACATTACATTAAATTACCAAAAATTCTATATTATAAACAATTCACCCGGACACAGGATTCATAACCTATTCACGCGTGATCAATAACTGAAGGTATCCCATCTACGTCTTGCCGGCGATACCAATTTCTTCAGCATAATTGGTCAGATGGAGTAACTGTAGGCAGGCGAGTCCCGAGAGGTCTTCCTTCAATGAAGACTAGGTGTAGAGTATTTTTTTAAAATTTGGAACAACTTGATTTAAGCACATGTTATGTGCTGGTTAAAGTGAGGGGAGAGGGTATGTACGTAGCCCCATCTCCTTCATGTCATTCAGATGGTTCGACTCAGGTAGGCTTATGCGCATGAGATGAGGCTCTTAGATAGTTCAGTCGGTAGACAAGTAAGCATATTCTACCTTGGGTAGGTTTTGTCTCATAGACTACGACTGTGTAACATGTCCATGGAGGACGAAAAGCTGGTTATGGAAGCTTTGGTGTGCTTAAGACAATATAAGAATCTTACAGGAGTAATGTCCTTTAGCCATGGTGTTTGGATCAGATTGGGGCGGGTTAGAAATAATTAACCCGGCACAATGTAAGCATGAAGCTGCAAGCATTGCAGATCCTCTCGACAGCCATAGTCTAACTTCAAACTGAATTGGGTGACTAATATTTTTGTTTTAATCTAATTTAGTTTAATTTATATTATTGTGTGTTCAACTGTTTATCTAATGACTGTAGAAATTAATACTGAAATTAGAATGTTGTTAATTCATTAACAAATATTATTTCTCGATTAAGTTCCATCAGAAAAATTGGAATTAAAAACAAAGGGCATCTTTTTTACTTATATATTTAAGGGAAACTAGTAGTATGTTAAAACAGTTTATACAAATATAAACTTATAATATTTTGTTCCCATGCAAAATTAAATTTGGTCTAAATTGCGATTAGCATATTTGTATCATTTTCACTTAACTTATAATCTAATATTTATTGTAAGAAAAGAATCACTGACTTTATACTTTTAATTAGTAACATAAATTATTCTAAAATGTATATCTATTCCATATTGATATGTTGATTTTTAATATATTTTATAGATAAAACAATTTTATTTGGTTTATGTTTTGCAATTAATCATAGTGTTTAATTATTATTGTATTTTTGTTACAGTAGGCCCACTATGGTTTACAAATACAAAACAAAATCTGTATCGTTATAGGTTAAATAGAGAATAAACAAAACAAAGGGGATTTTTTTAACTCTGGCCATATCACTGAAAAGATAAAATTTCATTTTATATTTTATTAAGTTACCTCTTCGCTAATAAGTCTTAAACATTAATTGGTTTTATTAAGTGTTTAATTATGAGATGTTTAAAGGATGTATCCCTCCAAATGACCCCTCTAACTTTCTTATTAATCTCCGACCCTTCTTCCTCCGGCATCACCCTCATTGATCAAACACACAAGCCACCACTGATAATGGCACCAACATATTCTCCACCAGCTCCTTCTACAGGGTTTCTACTCTTCGGGAGAATTAGAGAAAACTGAAACTAACTGAGAATTTGAAGTGGTCAGGAAAAAACGGGAATAAGTTGGGAATTTGGTAAATTAAAAAAAATAACCGGAAAAATGTTGTTCGCTCAAAATAAGAGATGTATTAATAATTAAATGGGATTCAAACTGTCTTATTTTTTCTTCTTCTTATATTTTATCATTATTCTAATTCCTAGTAGACTTTGTTAATACAATTAAAAAAACTGTTTATTTAAGGGTGTGACATATTTTTGAGTAAAGAATTTTAGGAAATGATCAGGGAAAATGTTGGGTGTTCCATTGGTCGAGTTGAGTAGACACCATGTTATAGTTGTCACATCTGCAGTTACCAAGGAAGTTTATCACAATGTCCTTAGACACATTCCAGGCAACCTACTTACATTATTTCTGCACATTGTAAAACTCTTATAATTAAAAAGTTTTCTTATTTGTGGCCCAACAAAAAATTCTTATATTTTAGCATCAGTACCTAAAAATCTTTTGCTAATATACTCAAATGTGTCACTCTATTGGTTTGTAGCCTCCACAAAATTATTCATTAAATTGAACTAGGTGTAGCCTATAAAGGGGGCAAAATTACTTTCCTCTGATTTACAAGTTGTTTGTGAATGTGTTTCTGTTACACTTTCATAACTTGTTTCCTCTTTAATAAAGGTTAAATAAAAGTAGGGCTTTCAGTACTGGTAGAAAACACTAGACTTACTTAAGGACTCGTGCCTCTGCCATTACATTTTATTGTGAACATTTTTATGCTTATATAATTATATATTAATATAAATTGTCACCGATTTATTTACTATTGGTTTATTGTTAATGAATTATGTTTAAATCCAAACCAAGGATAGTAAACGTGTTCCAAGGTGCCACAGTTTCATTAGGATCAGTACATTAATTAATTCCAAATACAAAAGGGCAATATATATTAATAACCATTCACGCCCACACCAGTGGTCAAACATTCTATAGAGTTAGATATGTACAAGATCACTGTTGACAATGTCAATACCTTATTGAATATTTGTTATGTTTCAGATATTCACTTCACACATTGATCTCTTCAGATGGACGATGGGGGCGTCATTAGAAGAATATAGTTCAATTTCTTTAGAATCTCACTCTTTTATCACTACTGGCAAAGAAAACTCAGACTCTGAGGATGAAATTATCATCAAGAAAAAGTTGACCAGGAAGGCTTTCATTGTTAGTGATGATGATAATGATGATAATGATAACAGCAAGAATGATGGTGAATTTGTGAAAAGACCTGAGTTACCCACATCTGTTGGTCAAGTGGGGCAGAATTTGGACAGTGATGAATATGAGGGTATATTAGAGACATCAAAGAGAAGGAAAAGGGTTTTGATGCAAAATGAAGATGAATCAGATGTGGATGATCCACTACCTTTGTCGCAAAATGGATCCGAATCAATTGAAACTCAGTCTGTTTCCAAACAAAAAGCACTCTCTGGTGTGAATAAAGACAATTTGGTAACTACTCAAAAGGTAATTTGTACTTCGGTAGGGGGGTGAGGAGGTAGTAAGCATTTATACATTTAATTCTGTTCCCAGTTATTTCTTTTGTTTGAGTTGGATGATTAACACACATATTTGAACGCAAAATTGTTTTCTAGCACATGATTTAGTAAGTTTCTTAACTGCCTTAAATTTAAATACTCAACCCAATCTCTGGTATAGTTGATTCATGGTCATGTTAGCCTTTTCTGATTGTTAAAAAATTATTTAAATGTAATTTTGTCTTCATTCTATTCACAATGTTTTGATACACTGGCAAGTGATATAAATTTGCTTCTCATAGTACCAAACTTATTTTTAAGGAAGATGAGCACCAAATTGTTTTTAAGTCCTTTTTCAACTGTCATGCCGGGATCACGATTAACTTAATGTAACATTCAGTTAACGTTAACTGATCTTATGTAAGATCACGATTCACATAACTTAACTTAACAACTCGAACCAAACCTCCATTTCAGAGTGTACTATTTGTATTACTGTATATGATCTGTGAATGTTTACAGTTTTCAACCGATAATGCTTTTACATTCATGATTATGTTAGTTGATTTATATTTTAGTAACAAGGATCTTTTTTGAAAGCAATACATTATACCATTTTATATAATAAAAGCTTTGTGGTTTTAACTTCTTTACAATATTTGAATCAAGTCTGTTCAATAATGATACGATACTAGTCCTTATTTTAATTAAATGTCTGATCCCTAAAACTAAAGCTAAAAAGTAGATCTTGGTCTTAAAACCAACAATTGAATTACTAAAGAGCCCTGTTGACGTCATTTGCATAATGATTTGGCTGGCTATATTATGTGATACCCTTCAAGTAACGTTCACTTAAAGTAAAAGACCTCCCAGGACATTCTTACGTCAAGTTAACTGCATTGTGATTGCTTCCATTTAAACACACGAGGATATCCTTTACGCTAAGTTACGTTAAGTTAACTTAAAGTTAACTTCAATTTGATCGTGATCCCGGCATCAGAAAAAGCCAAGTTTATGAAAGTACAAATCAATGTCTATGAACCGTTTCACTGCCAGTGCAAGATTACACCATCTCACAAAAGGTTTTTTTAGTTAAGTGAAAATTTAACATCAAAATAATCACATAAATAAAAGATAACTTGGATATTGTGTTTTATTATTATCATATATTATCACTCTCAGCATTATTATCATTATATAACATGCTTTGTCTGATGACATGTCCATTCCTTTTGTCAGTGAAACTTAGACCGCCAATGAACCTGTCCTTTGCCTCCTCCTTCAGCTCCCAGAATTCTCTTCTTTCCTTCAAGTCATCCAGTCTTTTAACCCTACTTCTTCCTAAGCTCCTCTTTCCCTCACCTTTCCTTCTATTACTTTATGCAGAAGACAGTTTCTCCTAGGAATGTTTCTGATCCAGTTTGTGAATATTGTTGGTATTTTTTTATTTTATAATTATTTTTTTCTCTTTATAAATATGGAGTAATTTCTAAACATTTATTGATGTGTCACAAACTTTATTTAACAATGTTAGGGTAAACTAAATTCTTTAAGGTGTGAACTCCTTTGTTTCCGTACAGCAGTAAAATAGTGTGCAGTATCGAACTGGAAAGATTAAAAGTTTATGCATGTTTATGCACTATCGCAAAATCTTAGGTTTTAGATCTATAGCAGTCTCATAATGGTGCTCTAATATGTCTAATAGTACAAACAGTTATATAACATAGGTGGTTAATCCTTTGAGGTGGTACAGTAATGAGATTGCTCAGGTAAAGGCATCAGTGTCATCTTGTTCAGTTTGTCGGCGTCAGGGTGGTTGAGGTTCAAATCCTTGTTGTGTGTATGGAAGGGGTGTTTTCTCAATGGCTTGCCATTCTCCCTTCACTCAAATCTGGTCAATTTTGGTCATTTTTGCATACTTGGTTATTTTAACATATTTTTATATTATTTGCTAAGTCACCAAGCTAATTAACTTTAGGTAATTTAACATCTTTAATTATAATACAATTTTTTGTTTGTTTGTAGAGATTGGCATTGTTTCAAGACAGTTCATTGTACGATGCAGAAAGCTCTGATGAAGAAACTGTTCAATCGTTTTCCAACAACAAACAAAATTTGGGGCCATCTTGTGAAAACAACTTAAAGGGAGCTACTAAGAAGAAAGAAGTACATTCAAATAAACCAAAATCTTCCACAAAAACTTCAAAAGAGCAGGTAACATTAGTTCAAATATTATATTTATGCAGTGGGGTGTTAACTATCCATATACCAGTTCTCAGAAAAAAATGTCAGTTTTAAATAAGTATAATTTAAACATTAACTTATTATTATTATTATTATTTTACATGTATCCCAAACTAATACATGATGACTATCCACAGGGTCAGTTCTGATAGTTGAATCAAATTCAATTAGGTGAAAAATTACAACCTGGACACAGGAATTGGACCTGCCACTAGCTACCACATATATACCCATTACACTAACAAATAGTGAAAGATGGCCCTGGATCCAAGACAAATCAAGATGGCTCAGTGGCAGAGCATTGTCACACAAAGCCAAAAGTCCCGATGTGATTCCCATGTCTAGGTTGTTATTTTTCACCTAATTGAATTAACTTTTTAATATTTGAATTTGAATATCATAGTTGGTAGAACTTACCATATTTTACCTAACACCTAACTTTGATGGTTCAAATAAAATAATAATAATAATAATAATAAACAACAAATTGAGAGAGTTGCAAGGCAAGTTAAAAAATTGCGGAAAAACAGGGATAAACATTAGCAATACCCATGCAATATAGAACTACTGCGAGCTCGTCTGAGTTAAGTTTCTAGTTTTTAGTTTCACTTTTGGGACAAACTTTTTTCTTTTGTTACCCAGTGTAATTGTTTCAAAGTGACCATTTTATTTGATACTGGGAGTGTTGGCCATTGAACTATGTTAAAAGCGTATCACATTTTCATAAATGGATGTAGTTAAACACATTTCCCACATAACGTAAGGAAATCCCCTCATTCCCTTATTTTAGCTGGCGACTTAGAAATACTTGTTGACTAAATAGTATAACTTTTTTTGGGCCCTGGTCTGAATATATACTTCTTGGTTCTAGGTATGGTAGTAGGTATGGTGGTAAAGTGGTTTCTAGACCTAACTTGTAAGTCCTACATGCTAATATATAACTGTTTAGAAATGGCATGTTAACTACCCTCATTAAAATTAAAATTATTATCATTCACTTAAACAATACAATTATTATAACTGAAGAATACAGGATAACAGGTGTGGGGTGTGAATTTCCAAGGAAATTCACCAAAAATTAACTGAAGTATCTATGTGAAACCAGTAAAACCTCACACCTTTATATAGATATCTTTCCTCCTGTACATCCTGCAGAGAATAAACCCTGACCTATTTATCTAGGCATTATTTAAAATATATATTGCATAAAGTCAGGGCATGTAAACGTTTGTCATATTTTAAAATAAAAACAAATAACTCACCTCACCCAGAGGTCATATGCTCAAAAACATCAGGATAATAATAGGCTGGAACACCAGTGATTGGAATGTCAAGATTCTAATCTCTCCCTGTCATAATAGGGGTGTTTTTCCCGCCCTGTCCCTAGGCTGATTTAAATGCACTTTCCTTCATCTTCCTTGTCCTACTCCTTGGATTAAGATATTAATAACTCTTTTGTTGAACATACAAATAAATTAGCTCACTGTGTGGTTGATTTATATATCTTACGGTTAACAGGGTAACTACAGGCAAGAAAACAAGGAAAACCTGAAAAAGTAATTGAATTGAACTAAAAAACAAGTAATAAATAAACCAGGGAATTTAAATACTTGGTAATAAAAAACCCATTAATTTTGCACTTAAACTAAACTCTTAACAACAACTAAAACACGAAAAAACTTAACTATATGTGTTGATTGTATAAAGGCTTTAAGAAGAAAAAAAAACTTAAAAGAAGTAGAAAAATTCGATATATTTGAAAAATATTTTAATGATTTACTTGAATTGTAACTCGATAATAAACAATTTTAAAATAGGCTTTATTTGTTGTTGTAGCTAATTAAAAAATATATTTCAACTACTGGTAGTTAAACTAAATGCAATTCATTATAAAATGTATTAAATTTTGCATGGAACATTAACGTTTGTTTATTGTCCTGTTACAGTATAATATTCTTAAATATATTTAATTTTCTAGTGTTATACAGATAATATTTTGGTTGCACACAGTCTGCAAGTAATGATGTAGGAATTTTAAAAATTAACCAAACTTAAATCACTATGACACTGGGCCAGTTTCATATTCAGAGCTAGCACGCCTCAAGTGTGGCTCGATACTAAATATAAGATGACACTTACCCAAACTAAAATGGAATGGGCCGGTTTCGCTAGGTAGGTGTAATTAGTACTGAGCCACACTTGAGGTGTGCCAAGTCAATGAAACTGGCTCAATATCTTGAAATCTTATCTACCTAACCCAAATAACTATATTTAAATTAATACCTCTTAACAGCTGCTTATACATTACTATGATGATTTCATCCAAATAGAAAAGTGTTTATCTCACATTAAAAACAACTTAATTTTAATTTTCAGTCAGTAGGTTGGTGAAAATAAAAAAAAAAACATATTTGATGTTCTTGCTTGGAATTTTAATTTCCTTTTTATTAATTTTTCTAAGTCAAATTGTCATTCATACACACAAACATGTTTGTTAAATTTAACAACTAGTTTTATTATTCTTGTGTTAAACATGTTTGATTACTATATTTGTTTCAAGTCAGCCAAATCCAACAAAAATGAAATACATAAAATCCACAGTGAGAGTCAACGAATGTTGAGAGAAACTCGTCTGTCGCTCCCATACCATCGTCCTCGACAACGCACCCTCACAGAGTTCTTACAAAGGCGTAAGACTATTCCAAATATCCCAAAATCACTAAGGCCAACAGAAGAACAAATGATAGAAATCTGGTAGGTTGTTCTAAATCATAAGCTTTATCTACAATCTAAAATAAGACTACACATTTTTGAGGGACTCTAAGGTAGTGGTATTCAACCTGGTATATGTGAAGAAATCTTAGAGGGTACATAAAATTTAAAAATAATATATATACACAGAATGATGTAGATGAAGTATGTAGGTAAAAGACCGCAAGGGAGACCAAGAAAGAGATGGGAGGAGCTGATAACGAGTGTGCGAGTTATAGGTGAAGAATGGAAGCAAATAAAGGAGGAATATTGGTTGAAGGAAAGAGGAAGTAATTTTTACTCCAGGTTGAAATAGTTCCTGATGATGATATACCCACATATATATTTTTCATTTAAAACTTATTAATTCCATTATTTTGGATATAATTTATTTTAGATGAAGCTACTATAATATATTTAGCTTGAATCTTGCACCAGCAGCTTTGTAAGGTACAAAGTTGAGGAGAAATTATTTCTGGGGGTATCTGAACAAATAAGGTTGAATACCATTGCTTTAAGATGCTTACACTCATATCTTTACTTAGGATTTAAGGTGAGTTTTAACAACCAAGCTATGAAGCTATTTGTAGTATGCTACAATATGTATTATAATGTTCAACAACTTTTTTTTTGTGTGTTCTGAATTTTACTAAACAAAGTTTATTAAAAGTTTCCGGTAGTTTAGTTTATTAAATATGAAGATAGTTTAGAAGGGGGTATTTCATTACCATGGAGCGGGGATGGGGAAATCACATTGAATAAATTTCATGTGGAAAAAGATCCCTGTGCACTCGGGCGAGACTCAACGTTTATCTCATCACTGACAATCCAGTGAATTGCAAAACATATGCCCTAGATTGTATCACTTATAATTAAGGTATATTCATTTTAATAATGAAGTCCTATATAATGATAACTGAGATTACGGAGCTATAAAAAAAAGGCCAAACATTTTTCATTTGAGACATACTTATAGAGATATATGAGCCATTTTTTCAGGGCAAAACAATATTGAGAAACAAATAAACATATTTATTAAGAATCAAAACTTGACCAGAGTAAAAAAATATATTTTTAGGTGGTTTTCTATATCATTAAAAAAATACTAAACATTTTGAGTGTGTATGCTTTGTCTCTTTTGATAAAATATATTCTTTTAATCTGATTTCACCAAACTTAGTTTTCAAGTGTCTTATCACATGCAGTGATAAATCAGCTCCAAAATTTTCTTGTCGATAATGCTGATCATTTGATTTCTTTTCTTTTCACATTTACAAAGATAGTGTGTGTGGTACATTAATTTTTTGATTACATTTTTTTAATTCATTAAATTCATTGGAAATTTTATGAAACATAGTAGAATATAGAAGAAGGCACAAGAAATAATTATACAAACAAATTAAAGGAATGGACACTATATGCATTTAATAACGGTTGACATTTGTAGTATAGCCAAAATATTTTTACTCTCTGCTATATATTTTCACTTATATGTTGATCTTAACAACTTAAATTCTTTTTATTCAGATACACCACCACTCTTTTAGGTTTCTACACTCTTGCTTTAAGTGTAAATGCTTTAATCCAACACAATACTTAGATCAAAATCTATAAGAGAATTTCTCTTTTTATTTAATTTATATTGATTCAAACCCTACTGAAAGTGTGGAGAATAAACAAGGGGAGCAAGTCATGGCAGTTCTTGGCCAATTTACATTAACTGTTTGTCATTTGTCAGCCATTTTAACTAGGACTTTGGCTTTCCTCTAAATTAAAATAGTCAGACCCGCTTTGGTGGTCGCATGGTCTAAGGCACTACTACTCTTACAGTTGACTAGACTGTACTACAGCCAATGTTGGGGAGCTCAAGGTTTAAATATTGATTGGATGTACTGAGAGAGTTTTTTCCAAAATGGTTTTCCACTCTTCCTTCACACAAATGTGGGTACACTTCTATAAATATAACCTTCCTAATCCCTAAAATCATCGGCCTAATTAGTACATTAGTGTAAAACTAGAACAGGTAATAATATGCGGTGCTAATAATATAGTAAATAAATAACCAGTTGAATGTGGGGAATGCCAGGCTCCACCGTGGTTCGGATCCCACTAAACTGTAGGTCCTTCATTTCATCTCACAATCACCCTACCATTACACATTAGCGTAAGTGCGTATAACCCGAACGGGTAGTAAGACGCGGTGCTAATAATAATAATAATAATAATAAATAACCAGTTTACTCAGTTGCTGACCTCAAAATTCAAATGAACATCTGCACAATACCCTCTTTGTTGGGTACTTCTCACACTATACCACCCTCCACCACATATAACTGTGCACTATTCACAAATGACATACCGATAAGTAAAGAGTTACAAACATGTTTTGGTGGTCGCATGGTCTAACATGCTACTCTAACGGTAGACTAGACTGCTGATGATAGAGGAGATTGAGGTTCGAATCTCGGTTGGGTGACTGAAGGTGGGTTTTACAAAATGATTTTTCCACTCTCCCTCCACACAAATGCTGGTACACTCCCTTTAAATATAGCCTTCCTAATTCCTTAAAACCATTAGCATAATTAGTACATAGGGTAGTAAGACGTGGTGCTAAAAATAAGGCTTCAAGACATATAAATACACTTTTTCAAGAAGATTGAATTTTCAAGCCCATACATTTGTTGATCCCAAGCTTGATTATTTATTTAAGTCTTGCCTTGAAAATCTGAATACTTGCAAATGCCTAGTACTTAGGTGTATAATCCTTATAAGTAGTAAGGCATGGTCCTATAAAAAGAGTCTAATGTTTTCTTAGAACATATCAACTAAAAAGCTTTGATTTTAACTTCAACACTTCTTTTTAATCTTCCTACACTTATGATTGAAAGAAGTAAAATTTACATAAAAATGATCTTGACTTTGGCTTTGACTTCCCAATTTTCAAGTTTCACTTTGACTCTGCTTCACAAGTGAGAAAGTGATTTGTTTCAGACACCTTTATAATTTACTCAAAATTATTAATATAGCAGCCTATTTTTCTTTATGACATGTACTATATTAAAGGTGCCATTTGGTTTAAATAATATTGTTTATTTCTGCATATTATTATTATTATATTATTTATTTTTTATTATTATTAATTATTATTATTATTATTATTATATCATCGGCATAATATTCACTCATTTTTTCAGTAAACATCTGGAAGAACGAGAAAAGGAGACAAAGGAATTCTTTAAGTCTGAGTCGGAAGAGTCTGACACTGAAGATAAAAGTGAAAGTCGAGACAAAGAGACAACTTGTAATAACAGCAGGGAGAAAATATCATCTAGTCAGTCCTCTGAGTTAAATGGGCCTCTTAAAGATTCTGGAATCCAGAGTTTCAGTCAAGCTTTATTTAGGGAAAGTGAACAGGAAGATCTGTGACAGTTTCTTGTGGCATTGTTGAAGAATTGAATACTGCGGCAGTTACAGATGGTGACTAATTCATTATTAACGCTAATTCATAAACCTTCTTTAAAAAATATTGATGACATTTGTGGAACAATGAACGTGGTAAAGATAAGTCCTACACTTGACCTTAATAAACCATTATCAAAAAATTATTGTGCCTCAGAACTTGTCGAACGAAATGGAAGTAACCCATGTAAGTGAAACTACTACTATCATCAAGTCAAGGGTTTCAAGTGAAAATTTGGGGATTGAGACCGACTCTCAAGATTTTATCTTGCATTTAACTGATGATGATGATGATGATGATGATGATATGATAATTATGACAATGACATTACATCATCTGTTAAATGTGAACCTTCAAAAACTGAATCAAAACCATTTAAAGTAGGTCTAAATGACAACAGAGTTAACTTGAATGATTCTGAAAATACATTGCCAATTTAAGTACTGGACTATTTTGTGATAGTAATAGAAGCAATGAAGAGGGAGCTAAATGCAACATTGAGTCTTCAACAGAAGCAGGACATTTATTCAAACTAAGATTGTTTGAAAATATGAATTGTGAAAGTGTTACAAAAGGACAAGATAAATGCATGAAAAGTGAGTTAATTATGACTAAAGAACTAGTTTTAAAGATGAGTGAAAGCCAGGAACTGAATAAAATTGCTTTATCAAATGTTGAAGATGCTGTTAACGATTCAAACATATTTTCAGTAGTTGAATCAGAAGATTTAGTCTTAAAATTCAGTGAATCACAAAATATGTCTGATGCCACAAAAGCTACAAAAGAAAAGGATGATCATGACAGTACAAACAAAAATACAGATAAAGTCGATAGTGCTTTGAAATCAATAAAGGATAATCTTCCAAGTCTTCAAATAATAAAGTCTCTGAAAAGGATCTTTGTCTTGCTTCTTATCTCAAAGACAATTTATTGAACAAAAGTGTTGATGACTCGATGGATGAAGAACTTGAATATAATAAAATGCCTGCTACTCTTAAGAAAAGTCTTGCTATATCAGGGTCATTTCCTGATATTAAGCCCAAACTTAGTCGAGGACCTAACAATCTTATCGACCTTGAGGTTGTCCCTACTCCAGGGGGAGTGAAGAGTCTAATTCAAAGATTCTTTGAACATTCTAAAAGCCAAGAAGAAGCCACCAGCACAAAAACGTCAAGTTGAACTTGGGTGAGTTAATTTATTTCATTGAAGGTGCACTCTAAACTTTCTGCTCACCTGTATATCAGTACTTACCCACAAACCAACTTAATTCTAGAACCAACCTGACACCTAATCTTCTAGTCATTAATTCATCAATGTGATTTAGACCCATTTTCATTAATAGTACTTTTTTGTTGTTGTCAATATTGGAAATAGGACCAAAGGTTCTTGGTGTTGGGTGGGTTAAAATTCCTTAATATAAAGTCTTACATAAATATTTATTGCGGGTTTGGTTACTTAAATGGTCATTGATAAGGGGGACCAGATTTTGATCCTTGATGAACAGTATACTTTATTCCACAATGAGGTTTCTTATCTTTTCTTTATATCAATATCATTTTATGAGCTGCCAATTGCTTTAAACCTGAAAAATGTTAGGGAATTTTATTTATCAATGAAAGTAAAGGAATTCCATATTGACTGACATTTCAAAATACTATCATTCAAATTTTCCTACAATTTCACTCACAACCTTTTACTTGTTAGTGTTAATTTCTACTACGCTTGAGTCATTTTGTAATCACTATCATAACATACTATCTCATAAGTGTAGCTTACTACTATACTTTGGTCATGTGTAATGTGTGGCTAAGCACACCATCACATGGGTGTGAAAATTGGCCACATAGTCACCAATAACAATTATCTTTGTATTTAAAAGAACTCTTAGTTTGCAGCTTATGTATGTAGTGTAAAATGTACCATTATGGCCATTCAACAATAACAAAATTTATCGCACAATTTTAACAAATGTACAATTTTAAGCTATAAATGTGATTTATTGATTTAAAATCACTACAATTCTCGAGTTATACTGGTCTTGCATGCTATTTTATGCTTGTCCCATTGTTTAGGCAAAGTAATTAATGCATGGGGCTGAAATTTAATATATTATTATTATTATTATAGCACCGCGTCTTACTACCCGTTCGGGTTATACCACTTATGCTAATGTGTAATGGTAGGGTGATTGTGAGATGAAATGGAGGACCTACAGTTTAACGTGGAATCGAACCACGGTGGAGGCCTGGCATTCCCCACATTCACAAGATGTCTTGTCAGAGGTGAAGAAGGGTTTGGTAATCAGATAAATCTGTGCCGGGACCGAGGATTGAACCCCGGCCGCCAGCACAGAAGTCTGACACCTTACCCCTAGACCACCAGGTCACCGAAATTTAATATAATTCGGTATTAGGTGTACAGAATGAAATAATTATAATATTAATGGTTTTAATATAATTATATTATTAATATTATAAATATTTCATTATATACATCTCATATAATTGTATTTTACTTTACATCCGTTACTGTTTCCAGCCTGTGGCCTTGGTCAATTTTTTTTTCAAGCTTTATATTTTCCATTACCGGCTGGCTAGGCCTGCCTCATAATCCATCTCAAGAATAGGACAGACACAACATCCAATCCCTGGCCGTTAATTCATTACTGTGAAAGGGTAAACCCACATTTCACCAATAATACATTTTTCGGTCATGCCAGGAATCAAACCCGGGACTCTTTACTTAGTAGACAGAGAGCTAAGGTGTTGGATTCATATGAATGTCTAGTTATATGAAATTTCAGCCCCATACACTATTTTCTTTACCTTAACAATGGTATTGGAATAGCATAAAATATCAATTTTGAACCCTAATAACTCATAAAATATAATTATTTGAAATAATTGAATCACTGTTTGTTAATTTTATTGGTTGAATGACCTTAAGATACAAATAATATAAAAGAACTTTAATCAAAACCTTAGTATTATACTTATTTAAATTAACACCTAGTACTTAACGATATTAATTATTTTTCACCCACTTGGTGGCATAGTTGGCTAACGCGCTTGTCGTGTTGAGCTCAACTGCTGAGGACGGGGAGATTGAGGTTCGAATCTCGGTCGGGTGAACTGGGGGTGTTTTTCCTAAATGGTTTTCCACTCTCCCTCCACGCAAATGTGGGTTCATTTCCTTTAATTCGACCTTCCCAATTCCTAATCTATTAGCGTAATTAGTACTTAAAGCGTATAACCCGAACGGGTAGTAAGACACGGTGCTATTATTTATTATTATTATTATTATTATTATTATTATTATTATAATTATTTGTCATTCCTAAACATGATTAAAATGTGTGTTGTAAAAGGACTCCTTGGCATGAAAACCAAACCCAAGACTTTTGGCTTAGTACATCTAAGTCATCTATGTACCTATTCACTTGGTTCTTATCCAGGATCTTCCTCATCCCATGGGGATATCTAACATTATTTTAAGGCAGAGTCTATGTTTGGCATGTAAGATGGCCAGCTATGTTATAAGTATAGTAATTAGAAACACAGCTTCATGGTGGAACTTTTATGCTGCCAATAATTTGTTGAAGCTATTTTTACGGGAGTAGTATTTTTTACAGTACTTAAACAATTATTTGTCTATTGACTTGAGCATGGCACAATCCTTAATAGCACAATATTAAGCACATTGATATACTATACTAAATTATTGTATCCGGGTGTCATTAATATTTATTTGGGAATAGCACATAATCATCACAAGGGTTAATTTGTTTATAAAATGCCATATTTTTATTCTGAACTTCAGTTTAATGTAAAACAAGATGTTTTAGCTATACTGACTGAATATTTGTCTTTTATTATGCACATAATTGAATATTTAGTGCTTTTTTTTTAGTTCTATGATTGGAGCATTTTGTGAATTCAAAAAGGGAATATCAATAGTTAATTTAATCTTTGGGCTCCGTCAGTTTATGGAAAAATATTAGGAGCATAATCTTTTGTCTTCTTGGTTATAAAAATGGCATTTGATGCTGTGAACAGAGATGAAGTCTGGCTAGCAAAGAAGAATATTGGAATAGATTATGACATGCTGAAGATGATTGTGGATTGATACAAGGATATTAACAGCAGAGTCAAAACACCTGTAGGCATGACAGAGAGCTTTGGAATAAATACAGTTTTAAGGCAAGGTGAAGTGCAAACCGCTCTTATTTTCTTAATCACATAAATGAGATTACAAAGTGAGTAAGCCATACGATCATCTATGAGAAAATGGAATACATACTTTTTGCTGAGGACATGTTGTATCTAAAGCAAATCCATGCCTAGTAAGGAATAGCAAAGGATTATGGTCTCATGCTCAGCCAACAAAAGAGTGAAGTGTTAGTTATTAAATGAAATGAGCAACCAGCAGGCTATATTGAATTGGAATGAAAACAGCCAGAGATGACAAATAAATTCAAATATCTTGGCAGTGCAATATCAAAAACCGGTCCCATGGATGAACAAATTACCAACAGCATTCAAGCTGCTTTTAACTTTTATAGAGCAGTTGGAGACTTTATATGGAACAAGATAATTCCATTGCAATGCAAGAAAACCATCTACCAAACCTATTAAACGCCTATTTTAACATACGGATGTGAAACATGGGCCGTGTGTAAAAAAGATCAAAACAAGATCCTGGCAGCAAAGATGAGATTTATTAGTAGGATGACTGGCAAGGCCAAGATAAAATAGAATACAGAATGCAGAAATCAGGAATTTAGCTCAAATTGTCAGGTTATAGAGTAAAACAACATCTCACATACTCATGGTATGGGCACATGAGAAGAATGGATGCGAACATAATACCTAAGAAAATGTGTGAATTACACCTGGAAGATAGATGATCAGAAGGAAGACCAAATTGAGACACAAGGACATAAACAGAACAAGAGTGGACAGTATTGAAGAAGATAAATATATGATTGAGAGGCTTTGTGTAGATGAAATGACATGGTGGATATTTTAAGGAATCTTAAAAATAAATATTTTTAGTTTATAGCAAAAAATATATTTAAAAAAATAAAAATATTAGTAATAAATGATGAGTAAATGATTTTGAAATGTTCAAATACATTAGTAATTGCATGTATAGGGCATAATATACCTATTTTTTAAACCATCAAATGATATTAAAACCATTTCAAAGATTTCCAAGCTACTTTAACTGATGTTGGGTGTATTTCAAAACACTTTGTTATACTTTTAAAGTATATCAGTAAACCCTTGCAAAACTTTCGCACATTAAACCTTACCCCCTTGCCCCACCTCCCCTCCCCCCAAATACTTTTAAAGCATGTCAGTAAACCCTTGCAAAACTTTCGCACATTAAACCTTCTCCCCTTGCCCCCCCCCCCCCCCAAAAAAAAGATTTAATCTTTTATTAAGTTGTTGAAATAAAATACTCAGCAAAGTGTATACACAAAATAGCAAAGAGAGTTTATTTTCAGTAATTGATACAAACATATTGTTAGATTTTTCTTTTAACTTAAATTTTAAACAAATAATGTGTTTTAAACGTAAACGGTATGCTATGTCAGAAGTTGGTAAAAAATCCTATCCACTGATACCTTATTCATTGCTGTAGTTTTTGTATTAGATGAGAAAAAAGGATGTTGACAACATAAATAATATATAGGATTTTAACTTTCCAAAGCATGTTTTTAATTTCTTTTTTTTGAATTAATATTTTAACCCTATTCATCACTGTATCAATAAAATAGATGTTTAGTATGTGTGATTTTTTCCCCCCACAGAATTGTAAGTGCAGAAAAGGGCTCTGAGGGCATAGAGAGTGTTGTCAAAGACACTGTTACAGTTATTTTGGGGGAAGACGAACTTTCATCAGCAGGAGAGAAGCCTGGAACCAAAATGCTCCGGCTCAGGAAAGAGCTTCAACAACAGATCTCAAAAAGGAAAAGTGAAGAATGGAGTCGTCGGTTGCAAGAGGCTCAACTTGACAATGAGAATGTCCCAACAGGTATTGTAACATAACATGATTAGTAAAATATGACATGCTTCAAAACAGTTATTTTTAAATCACACTTTTAATTTTAGTTGGTATTTAGTCACATATCTACAATAAAAATTTTAATAAAATCAAACTTAAAAAGTTTCAGTATTTTTTTTTGTCACTTTGGTAAAATTGAATTTACATTTAAAAATCATTCTATTAGTATTGTATTACATCATGTTATTAACATTTTTTACCAAATAAAATATGTGAATGGCAAACCTTTAGGCTTCTATTAAAGTAAAATGAATGCAATATTATTATTTTAATAAGATTTTACTCATAAACAGCTATTTCCTGAAATATTTTATTATGGCCACAAAAAAAAAAGTTCTAATTATTTAAGTTTGGTTTAATAATATGTTCAATTTGAAACTCAAATCTTACATTTTGTGATTTCACTTGAATCTTAATGAAGTAGAATATTCTACATTTGTTCAAAACCTTGCACTAACTAGTTTTTCTCTACACAGGGGAGTTATCGGACTGTGGTATTCTGGACGAGGAAGAAGAAGCAGAAATGACAGACACAGAAACAGAAGAAGAGGAAGAAGAAGAAGAAGAAGATATGTTAATTACTGATAGTAAAAGATTAACGAGTGCTTTCATAGAAGATGAGGCAGAACTCTCAGATGAAGGGGAAGCTGCCGATGTGTCATCTGACGAAGAGGAAGATGATCAGGAAGAAACTGAGAAAGTTGAAGAACAGGATATATACGACAAGGATGAGAACACTAATGAAGAAACTGTTTCTCAAAGAGTCACTGGTACATATTCATACTATATATTTATGTTTAATTACATAAAGAGCTTGACCAAGAGCATACCTAAACAAAAATAATCCATGAATACTCCTTATTAAAATAAAATAAATAATAAAGGCCTATGCTCCCTTAAAGACGTGGTAATTTCTAAATACAATATTATTGTTACTAATCTATTATGTTTAATCATTTTGGTTCATATTTATACACATTCATTGACTTTTTTTTTGTCATCTCAAAATACTTTATGCTTTTAAAGCTAGTTAACAAAAATTATAATTTTCTACTATCTTATTTAGTAATTTGTAAGTTATTTTTTCAATCGTTCATTTACAAGCATATTTGTAAGCCAATAAATACTATATAAAAACATCCATTACTCGCTTCGGTGGCCATATGATCTAACATGCTACTCTCTTGGTAGATTAGGCTGCTGAAGATAGGGAGGTCAGGGTTTGATCCCGGTCAGGTGCACTGAGGGTAGTTTTTACTAAATGGTTTCCACTCTCACAAATGTGATTGCATTTCCTCCAAATTAAACCTTCCTAATCTCTAATACATGATTGTAATTAGTACATGACCCAAACGAGAAGTAAGACACGATGCTAAAAAAAATCTATTCCCTCAACATATTATCCTAGAGAGAAAGAGAGAGAATAATTGTGATTTTCAAAGCTAGTTAAATAATATTTGTTTTGACTTAATGTTCTACATTTTATCACTGGTTTAAACTTTTGATGGGTGTTCTTTATTTGATAAAGAGAATAGCTAAACATAATATACTGGTTGATGTGTATACTGCTATTGAATCTCTAACGATATTTAAAATTTTCATATTATTTAAATTTTATTTAAAACTATGTTTTAAACCAATTTCAAGTTGGACTCAAATTAAAAATACTTCAAACACTGTTTATAACAATTTACGAAGTAATCAACATTGATATTTATTCTTAAGAACAAATTAATTGTATTATAGAGTAATTTAAAATAATGTCACTTTTTATTAATTTCAGATGAAGATTCCACTACACAGCCAATAAAAAATAATTCTCAAAGAAAAAGGTTTCAAAGAGTGAAAACTTTTGATATGTTTTCTTCAGATGGTAAGTTAACTTAGTGGAAATCTATAATTATGATGATTATTACTATTTAAACAATGAGGAATAGACATCATACTTATATTAGCTATACTAGAATATACATTGTTTAGATAGAACACTAATAAACACAAGAAAAAACATATTTCAGTTTCTGGTTGTATTTTGAAAAGTCATTGTTGTAAGTGAATATATCTTTTGCTTTAATGGCCCTCAATATTTAAGTATATAAAATATATATATGTATATATATATATATACACACACACACACACACAACATTCTAGCCATCTACCAACAGTAAAGTCACAAGTTTGAACAAATAACTAGATAATCCAAGAAAAAATAATAAAGAAACAGGCAACAACTGCATTATCTAAGTGACTATGATCCACCTCTAGCCATGCTGCCATAGTCCAATTGATGTTTTACTCTCCTCTGCTGAAAAATAGGACTGATATACTCTGAAAATTTCATAAGTATGTGTTTTGTTGTGTTTTTAATTGTGAACTTTGAGGCCTACAGTTTTCTGGTAAATGTGTGGTCCTTGCCCTCCTATCCCCTTTTCAGTGTCTAATTTAATTATTTAAAAATAATAAATGTTAGATTTTAAAACCTTTTTGTTGGATATATGAATCTTAGAAGTAGTGTTATACACTATATTAACATATATACTTAATGTCTGCGCCATAATTTTACTATGAGAAGGATTTAACATTTTGAGGTTAATGAATATATAGCTATAATTAAGATAAAGCTAAAGGCTTAGAATAAAATATTTCTATATCAAGAGCACAAACATCCATACAATTGAATTAAACTTTAATTGGACTACACTCAACTATGATGAGAAGAGATCAAAATTTGAAACTATTAGATAAAACGAGTTGCACTGTCTCAAAATAAATATTTATTTCCTCTGGTTTTTTTCCAGATAGCGACGTAGACTTGGGAATCGATGACACCTGTCCTATCCCACCTTATCAACCACAAAGGAATGTGACCAGCGAAAGAGCTCCACCGGAAAGTGTTGAGAAAACATCTTTTAGCTTTTTATCCCCTGTAATAAGTCTTCCTGGTGGTGCATTACAGAGCTGGTCATCTGTCAAGGTAAAATGTAATTAAGTGATTTTTTTTTAAAAAAGGGTGTTCATCACCAAGGCTACTATAACCCCTTAATTATAGGATAGGGATGGACACGATCTCAAAGCTTAAGAAAAGGTGGGTATTTATCTATTCTCTAAGTCGAGTGGGATTAGCTATTTCCCTGAAAAGTTTCTTGTGGGAAAAAAGTGTGGTTGTGTTTTAGCAGCTAATGCTGACTCATCATTGTAAATCTCTTTTTAGAGTCTTCTTTTTTCTTTGGCAAGCTTAGGGGAAGGGTATTATTTTATCACTTGTGTAGAGACAAACACTTAGGAAGGAATGTGACTCATTGTGCTTTGTTTATAAACATTTGTTTGGTAAGCTTGCAAGCTAAAGAACTTGAAAGATTTAGAGAATGATAAATTTTATATTCTACTCTACCATATTTTGGAGTGTGGTAATGAGGGAGTATAAAGTAGCTTGCTATAGTCAATCATGTATGAGTGTGCATCTCCAAACAGGGAATAGAGATTAAGGGGTTGTCAAACAGATTATTTAAGGGTCGTCAAACCTAGAGTATTTCTCCTTTAATTTCTTCTCCTCTCACTTGCACAATTTCTCTTATTTGCTCCTCCCATCTCTTTCTTGGCCTTAGCAGTACCATATATTAGTTTATAAGTTGGTGTGTTGTGTGTGTGTGTGTGTATGTGTATTGTGTGTATTATATGTAATAATATAAATTATTATAATATATATATATATATATATATTAAAATTGTTCTAAAGCACTCATATATAACCCAAACCAAACGGGTAGTAAACAGTATAAACACTGTGCCATAACTGACCAACTATTGGGTTGAAGCATCAGCATGTGAAATGTGTCTTACCATGTCATTAAAATTTGGAGGGACTAATTTAAATTATAGATAATACAAAATGTTTTAAAGACACATAGCTAACTGATAGCCCTGAGGGTCTGAAATATTTTCTTCTTCCACAAAATATTAACTAATACTGCATTAATTAGAATTAAAATGCACCTTTTAAATACATTAAATGACAAATAAAGGTATACCCACTATTTATGTTTAATTAATTATCAAATAGTAGTACTAGTTAATCAAGGCAATTTTTGTGATTATAAAACAGTAAAGCTGTGATTTTTTTACTGCCCTGTTAAAGGTATGCGTGAGTGAAATGGTTCTTCCCCTTTTCTCTCCTTGAAACTGATTCCTGGATTTAAACCTCAAGATGTATATTAATATGAACTGCTGAGTAAAATGATTATTGGGGCCAAGACCGTAGCCAGCCACTAATTTCAGGGGAGGGGTTGGTGACATATCCCTCAAGGGCCGGAGGTTAGAAAAAATTCTAAATGATAAACAATTCTAGAAGCCATCTGAAGTGTTTTTTTATGGCAACATAACTCCTAACCCGCCGAAGGCTAGGACAATTCTAAATATTAAATACCTCTAGACGCTATCTGAAGTGTTTTTTTTTATGGCAACATAACACCATAACTGCCGAAGACTAGAAAAATTTATAAATATAAACCCCTCTAAATGCGCTCTGAAGTGCTTTTTTATGGTAACACAGCCCTCTAATTTGTAATTTTACCTTAATTTTAATATGGTTTGAACCACAAATAAAGTCATATATATTTTGTTTATAAAGTTTCAGGGTAGGAGGGTGTTTGAAACACCCCCCACCACGGCCTTGATTGAGGCATCTGTTTAAGTTAATGTTTAAAACTATGGCACAGCAGTGTGTTGGTCACAGACTTCTAATAATACAAGATTATGGAGGTTGAGATGGTTAGACATTCCTCAACATTATTTGTGTTTATGGCCTTCATACCTTAATGCTGAATTTTGTTTATCTAATAAATTATATCACCATAGTTGAAACTTTATCACAGACACTACTTTTACAATAGATAGTCCAATTTCATTCTATTGACCAACACTTTTTATATTGCTTTAAGCACCCCGAGCACCTCGCCCCACTACCTGTTCAGTTTATACACTTCACAAATAATTAATTTGTATTGACTAACAATACTAAAAATAAGTAAATTAAATACACATGGTAAATTAACTAATCATTTACAAAATATCATTATTCCCTGAACTAATAACTGTCATAAAGTTACCACATATGTATTTATAAGAATATATACAATATTAAAATAAGCCCAAATTAGTTTACCTTTGATTGATGCAATACAAATTGCAAAAATGTTGGATGTGATTATAGACCTTTAAGTTTTCCATTAATATGCTAAATATTATGTCTTGTTGCCATTCATTGCTAGCCCAAATGATAGTGTTTTGAAAAATTATATTATTTGAAAACATAAATTATTCAAAAACTTTATTTAAGGCGATTATTAAACATATTGGTGTGACTTTCCACATGTATCATAAGTATTTAACACATCAATACAAGTATTTGTCCCCTTCAGAGAAGATTCTCATAACACGTTACATTTTCATTAAAAAAATATTGAACGACTGCCAGAGCCAATACATCTGTGTGTTATTCTAATACTAGTTTTTGACTGACTGGGCGGAGTTATTCACCTTTACATAGTACTATGACCATATATTTGAACGAACTGGGGCCGAGTCACAGGTCCGCAAATGGGCGTCTCACTTTGTTCCCTTGATCACATGATTTCTAACATGATAGGCCTAGCTTTTTCTCTACCATTCATAAAGGTTTTGTGATTCCTAGAATCCTAAACAAAAGGTGTTCACAAAATACAGTGAGTGAGAAGCAACTCATGTTGATTACAAAACAAATTTATGAAAATATCTGCACTTACTTTATCTAGCTTAGCCTTATATTAAGGAAGTAATCTAACATTGAATAGTTAAATCCTGAAAATAATATACCTAAAAGGGTTTATTTCCAATATAAAAGAATGGTGAATACCAATAGCATCACAATATTTAATTTGTACACACATTAGATGACTATTAAGTTTTTGCTTATAATAATGACACTAATATTAAATAGATATGTTTAGACGTTAATACTTTTGTTGTATCTAACAAGGAGCATACTCACATAACAACAATAATTGTCACTATCCTTTCAGTATTTAAAATTATTATTGCCTGAAATATAAATTTGTTAACTTAAAGTTGCAAACTACAGTGGGATTTTGTCTTGATGTTTCGAGTTGAAACTCACCTCGAACTAGAAAAAACTCGAATTTACACAAAACAACTTGATAAATGAAAATATCTAATTTTTTTTTCATTCAAAGAGTAATTTCTTTTTAAATTACAGAATTTGATTTTAATTTTATATATTATTATAGTTTGAAATTAAAAAAAAACTCAAGTGGCTTAGAAAATATTAAGTAGTTTATGTTCTTGCACTTGTGACTGATTTTTCACTACACTACCTAGTATTTTTTATCAATCTTTATCCATTTTTTAATACCTATTTCAGCAAAATCTTCATATCTTTTCTTTGATTCTAAAATTCTCGCCATCATTTCCTTCTTAGTCATTATTATTACTATGATCATTGGTATGTAAAGAGATGTTTGTCAGGATGTCTACTAGATTCATCCCTATTTTGAATTGAACAAAATTTATCAAGACTCAAAACTACCAATACTTACTCTATTGTAATATGAATGGTGAATAATGCATGTCATCACATAATGAAACACGTAACACAGTTTATTCTGTAATCATGCTGTGCATTATGTTTCACAGTGTATAATTGAATAAGGTTGCTTTTATAGAAATCAGTGATCTAAATAACCTGCTGCTATTGTAAACAAATTCATATTTTTGTGTTAAATCCACTTGTGCTTTTTGAAGTCAGGGGGTGTTAGTCCTATGACACCCAATGGCATGAAGACTTCTAGGGACCGCACCAAGCTGCAGCTAACTCAGAAGAAACTATTCACTGAACCAGACTCACAAGACAACCTCAATGAATTTATGGGACTCTCAAGAGAGTTTACAGGTAGTCCTCATGTCCTCTATACTTTTGGCTGAGATATTACTATTTTACCCTGGTTTCTTCAATAAATAGCCTATATGGTATAATATCATAGCCCCCAATTCTCACGAAGTTTCTTTAAAATGTATATAAATATAATTATTTCTACAATCTTACAATCCTTTAATTTTGCTTTGTGATCTTTTAAAACATATTGAATAACATTATTACAGAAAGTTTATATTTTCAACTTTGACCCGATAAAGATGTCGGTGACAGTGAAAGCTGTCTTTAAATGTGTTTGTGTGTTTTCTAGTGTTCTATCGAAACCATTTCTACTCCAGTATCACCAAGGTAAGTGTGCTGTCTATCCCTCCTAATTTAAACCATATTTTGATATTTGTATTCATCTAATTTGCAGATATGAATGGTAAGAAAGTGAGCACTTTAGTCAACACTACTGACCCTATTGACTCAGATTCTGAGCTCTTAGGTCTGTGCTCAGGTCAGTTTGTCAGTCAAACAGTGGACTTGGCAAGCCTGGAAGAGGAAGATGAGAGGGACGCAAACTTTGCTCGGATTCTAAACACTCAATCTAACAGTCAGATGGAGGATTCACAGGATAAATTCAGATTGAATTTGTCAAACGATTTCCTCTCACCAGTCAAGATGGTGCAAGAGTTAACTGCACTTGTACAGTAAGGCTCTACCTTTTTTTAACTCTGCCATTCTATTTTCGTTGTAAATAGTATTGTGTCACACACTGAAATAAAGGTCACATACTGCTCTTCTCCAGTGGTTTTTAACCTTTTATTAGTCGTTGTCCCCTAGTTTTTACTAACATATTAATCATTAAGATTTAATCTAAAATATGGCTTTATTTACTGATTATAATAACAATAAAAAAAATTAACTTACCTAAATGTATTTAATGGGACCTTTGCTGTTGGACACTTTCCACCAATTTGTTTACTCTTGTTTCTATTGTATTACTAAATGCTATTCGCATGCAGGAGTCAATTCAGAGTCGATTTCGCTGTTTAGTTTTAATATCTATCATTTTGGAAAATCCCTTTTCACATAAATAAGTAGAAACAAAAAGCAGCAAACTTTAAATGGCGATGGTAAACAGATGGGGATTATTTGTACCATCCATGATTTCTATTTTACGTGCTTCCCCTCCCCTCCATTACCTCAGAAAATCGAGAGTCTACTGTACGTACATGCTTACGATAGTAAAATTTTTGCTTCTAAAATGTAAAATTTATGATAATTGATTTAAGTAATATGCAAATAATATTTTAAATTATTATTTTGATCCCCCCTCCCCCAAAAAACTTTCAAGGTCCCCCAGGGACCACAACCCCCGGTTAAGAATCGATGTACTAGACTAGCCCGCTATGAGAATAAAACAAAGAAATACTTGGGTCTTCATGCATTATTAGCACTACACTAAATTAAATTTACTTTAATATGAAAATAAAATAGATTAGTATTTTTAAAATATATGTTAATTTAGAATAATTTAAGGGGGTAAAGAAGTATTATTACAATTACTTCTCCTTTATTGGAGAATGAATAAGCTTATAACAACATTTTATGAAAATCATCATCATCATCATCAACAATTGCTTCCAGCCTGCGGCTGGGTCAGTTAAGTAAAATGCCATCTTTCTCTATACTTCCACCGTTCTTCTCCTCTCACACACTTTCTGTTATCTGCTCCTCCCATCTCTTTCTTGGCCTTTCTTGTGGTCATTTTCCTACATACTTCATCTCCATCATTCTCTTTGGCATTATTCCTTTAAAACCCTATTACATGCCTATACCATCTCAGTTTTGCTTTATCTTCTATCTCATGTACTCCCTGTGCCGCCATTATTTCACGGATAATTTTATTTCTTTTCCGATTTCTCTTTGTGACAGCTAACGTGCTCCTTAAAAACTTCATCGTCAAAGCCTCTACCTTCCTAGTTTCTCTTACATTCACTGTTCATGTTTCTGCTGCATATATGACAATGGGTACAAAGTATGTCCTGTATAGCACTTCCTTACACTTCAAGGGCACTTCTCTTCTCCACAGCAGCTCTCCTACCCACCTATAAAACAACTCCCTCTGCTGCCCTCTTTTTATCGGGTCCTCTTTACTCCATCCTCGGCTACCATTTGGAATGCAACCAGTACCAAGTTGAATATAAAAAATAAACAGCATGGTGCATCACACAGATTTTCTCTTTTTTAAATATTTTATCCAAACAATTTTTATTAAATTATCACTAAGATAAGTGTGGGGGCTATTTCTTCTAATTCAAACCATAATAGGTGGTTTTAAAATAAGCAACCTTTTCCGAATGCTCCATGATTCTGGGTATGAATTAAAGAATAACTTTTCCGCTAGATTTGCTCTTGTCAAATATATACCTAAATTTGTGCACAATTTTTTTTGTAGGCATTAACATTTTATTTATGGTCTTTATACATATTACTTGAATCTAAATGAAAATTAATTCCTAGAGATTTGTCAGTTATTTTTCAAAAGGTGAGAATAATCATCAAAGCTTTAATTTTTAATCAAGTACATCTTTTAGTGTACTTTCCTTATTTTATTTTAACAGGTGAATATTCTCCTAGCTATGTGGTGAAACGGGCTCTTAACAATTCATATGTATTTAAGCATAAAGAACTGAGAACACATATATTTACTGTCAAAAAGAGATAAAAAGGTTCAAATTAATTTAAAAAAACTAGAAAGTGCAATTTAGAGTTTACGTTGAATTAAGGTGTTAAACAAACTTTGGGTAACACAACAGTTCTCACTTGATTTTTAATTCTGTTTTAGGCCATCAAGAGAAAGCTCTCCTAATACATTTCTGAAAATGGTATCAACTGATGAGGAAGAAGTATCTATATTTAAGGCAGTGGAGTCAAGTTTTAGACCTAAGAAGAAAACTAAGAAATTTAACAAAAAGTTAGAATTCTCAGGTAATATTCAGGAAAGCAGTTTATTTTTATCTAGTTGTATCTGTATTTGACTAACCAGTTTTAGACTTTGAAATATTACCTTTTGAAATTATTTTAATTATTATTTTACCATTGATAGAG
Source organism: Timema cristinae (assembly GCA_039000515.1). Taxonomy (NCBI): domain Eukaryota; kingdom Metazoa; phylum Arthropoda; class Insecta; order Phasmatodea; family Timematidae; genus Timema; species Timema cristinae. The sequence goes on from JBCFYV010000012.1 coordinate 78,948,732, forward strand.
AAAATTATATTATATTGATAATATATTATTATATATCTGTTCACAAAGTATTTCAGAGAAAATTTATAAAATAATTTGTGACTATACCTATATAACAACAAAGCTAGCATAATTGGTAAGCCCTTTCACTCTCTCCCATAAAAATTCTTGTCTATTGATATAATCAGATGGTGCATGTTAAATATCTCTAGTAAATAATTAATTACATACACACATTTATTATTTATAAAGTTATCATCGTTCTTAAATTCTAACATCAATTCTTGATTTTGATACCTTACCATTTAAAATTTCACTACACACAAAGCCTTAGATTAAAAATATGTTAACTATATGTATACCAGATTATTAAAAAAAGTTAAAAAAACAAATACCTGAACAAAATAACCAAGCTGAATCTGCACAAGATCACTAAAATACATATTAATATCATGTTGAGTTCATTATATGCCAGTAATAAAATGAGAAATGATAAGGCAAAAACCAATTATGAGCAACACTTAAAAACTAGCCAATTTTTGCATTTTAATGTTTCATTTTTTGTCAACACTTTAATTTACTGGGATTTGAGAGCATCAAAAATTGGGATATTAGTAATGATTTCCAATGTCATTGAGAATCAAGGTTATCAAGCTATTGATCAATTAAGTTTTGACATTGCTAAATATTGTTGTCTAGATGAGGAAAGTGATGATAGTGGATCATCAATCTCTGAACATAGCAACTCTATAAATCTAGTTGAGTATGATTCCGAAGAAAATGAAGTTCATATCTCAGCTGATAAGTCTCGATTGGCAACCGACTTTTTTGAGGAGGAGGCAGAACTCTCTGAGTCTGATTGGGGAGTGAAGATGAAGACGAAAAAGGTCTTGACCAACTAGAACCTGAAGATGGTGATGTCGAACAGCTGGATCAAACCCAATTGAAAGAGCAGCTGGACAAGATACATATGTGAGTAAAAGAATAGATTTATCATTTTAGAAGCAATCTTTTTGAAGATTTTTTGATAACTTTCTAAAAAGGAAAGTTAACTAAATTTAGACTGTGTTTTTGAAAATAGTTTTAATGCATATTTATTTCGCTAAGGCTTGATTAAATTAAGCAATGTTCACATAATTGTTTTGTTTTAAAAAATATTTTTCTCGAGTATATACTTAAGTTATTTTATTTTGCATAGTTAATATTGCATAAACCCGAAAAGAAGCCACCTCCGCATCCTAAAAAATATGAGAGATAATGAAATTTTTCAAACTTAGTAAAAAATACACTAAATTATTGTTACAACATAAACCCAGTAGTGATCAACAGACTGCAATAAAAAGTCTCCAAAAACATGTGTAAAAACTGAAAAGTAGTAGCTGTAACTGTAGAAGGTTTGACTATTTCATATTAACAGCCATTTTGGGTCAAAGTTAGATATCGATTAGCAGGCTGTTAAGGCACATCTATTTTTAAATAATGCTAAGCAGTAAAAAGCACCATATATTGAGGTTATTATAAACTATTTTGATACAGATTGATGTGGCAACATGTAATCCTCAAAGGTACAGCATTTGTTAACATAGGCTAACATTATTTAATAGTGGGATTATAGGCCGCATTAAGATTTTATAAAGGTGTTTTTTGGCTCAATACAATATCACTTATTTATAGTAGGTAGATTTAAGGCACAAAAAAATAAAATAAAAAAAGATAGGAAAATATGCTTTATAAAGTAACAGCACCAAAATACTCAAGGAAACACATTTTATTTATTGTATTATAGTAACTGCCTTTGTGGTTTAGTAATCATAGTTCTTGACTACAGAGCCAAAGGTCCTGGGTTTGAGCCCCGGAACTTCTAGATTTTCTGTGAATCATTAGGTCTTGAACGAGGTCAACTCAGCCTTTTTGGACAAGAATTAAACAATAGTGGCTATGGTCTATAATACCGAGATTAACGGTTGCAGGGTTTGTTGTGCTCATTACATGACACTCCTATCCATAAATGTTGGCACTATTTTCTCAACAAACGGCGGAACTTGTTTGGTATGGTTCAATTGTGAGTTAACACCAAGGAGTTTTTTAAAATGGTATTCTTGCATGTATTTTACATTAACACTAGGCTTGTGAGAGAATACATTTTGACATTGGTAAATTTTTGGGTGAGATTTTTTTTTAAACGTTTAGCAATGGTTAAATGATTTTATAATACCGGAAATTGATACAAATAAAGAAAAGAGAAAAATAAACTAATAAATGTAAAGTGAAATGAATCAAACATTTTTGGTATAAATATAAACAAATTCTAAAAGTATATTTTAAGATTGACTGAAAAAGTTCTTAGATAAAAAATTCACTGCATGAATTTTTATAATTACTTACACGATAAAACATCCAGATAGTTAAACTAATCTGGATAAATTAATATGAAGATAAGAATACTAAATACATTTCTAAACTGAGCCAGTTTTCCTGGTTACTTCTTATGAGTTAGTTAATAAATCTCACAAAAAGTTCTGTTGGAATCCAAATAATATTAGTTTATCCAACTATTATTGTATATGATACAAAAGAAAATGGATGCCATTACAAATAAGAACATTAAAATAGTATGTGTCTTGATGCAAATAAGTGTGGTGAAAGTGTATTTCATATATAATTTGATATAAAAGTAATTTTTATCATTATTTTGCGCTAAACATATTTTTTCTTGAGGCCTTAAATATATTTTGGGAACATTTAATATTACCATTAATTATATGTTATTTAACAGTGCTCATTTGATTTGACATAGGTAGTTTTAAAATAAATGCGACTGAAGTTTCGAATATCTGTCTACTTAACGATAATGCTAGTTTAACTTTAATATATTAATAATATTATTTTTGGAATACGTTACAAGAAAGATAGATATAAACATATAAAAGGAACACACAATGTGGCTTTTACATTGAAAAAAAGAACAAAGTTCACACTTTACATTGCTGCCATTGGACAAAGAAGTAATGGCTGCCTATTGAAGAAAATTGATCATTTCCGCTCAATCCCCTGACCCAGGTTTCATTCTATTGGAACTCATCAGGAGGGAGTGTCAAATACACAACACAACTTCCTTAAAGAGGAAACCAAACAACACAAAAGGGAAAAAAGGGAAATTGTAAATAGTTATAGGACACTTAGATAGAAACGTAAAAAGAATGAAATAAAGAACAAACACAGGAAAAGGACATAGGATGTGAATATATCTATATAAGGAAAACCTCATTTTGCTTTATGAGGTAATTATATTGTATTTGGAAGAAGGTACAGGAAAGATGGATAGAAACATATAATAGTAACTAACACAATATAGCTTTTACAATGAAAAGGAGAACACAGGTCACACTACAATTTTCCTTTATTTCCCTCTTCTTTTTTTTATCACCCTGTCTCACTACTTATTTGTGTTATACATAAATGTTATACTAATTGCGCTAATATGTTAGGGATTAGGAAAGTGGAATTCAGAGTAAGTGTATCTGCACTTGTGTGGAGGTATAGTGGGAAATTATTTAATAAAAAACACCTTAAGTATTATACTGGACAGAGATTCTAATCTCAATCTCCCCTTCCTCGACAGTCCAGCCTACTGCGAGAGTGATGCCTAAACCCATTTGACCACCAAAGCGGGTCACATGCTGTTAATCACTACTTAAATTTTCTAGATTTTCAGTAGTGAAATAGGTTATATTTTCAGATAGAATTTTCTTTTGTTATAGTTTGAAAAGCCGAGTTCTACTTCACACAATGTCAAGGGAGAAAATTTCAAATTTGCCTTTTCTGAAGAAGTTAAACTTTTCTCTGGCAAAGGCATGTTGCTTCCTTCCAAAATGTTTCTCACTACTCTCATTGTCCTCCACTCAATTTATGCCATTGGAACCTATTTAAAAAGTGTTTATTTTCAAGCTTACTCCAAACAACTGGACTCCCTCGTTCAGCAGAAAATCCACACCATGTGAAAGAGAGAGAGGCCAAAGCCTAAATAGGCGTGTTTAGGAGCTTATCATAAAATAGGAAAGAACCAACAGAATAGGCAACTATAGGTACTAGAAAATTAACATATTATACTCGTAATAACAAGAAATGCATACATATATATCAACTACCTATGTTTTACATTCAATTAAATTAAAAACCAAATAGGCAATATCCGGTCCTTAACCATCACATCACATAATAACATTTCCTTAACAAACAAGTTTATTTAGAGAAATGGTTTGTGACGTTTGCGAGAGTACAAGGTCAATCGCCACCCTTTAAAAGCTCATTTGTCATACAACCAAAAATAAAAATGCCCTGGTTGGTTGCACAAATAGGCCATACAACCGATTACAAGAGGACAAATAATTGGGGTGTTTACTGTATTAGTATTTAGTTTTTACTATATTTTGATTGTTAAAAATAATTTGTAATTAACATAAAATATCTAGGTTTGATGGTTTTGCTTTAGGGCTATGAAAAACTGGATTATCAGTAATATTTTATACAGATTAACTTTTTTTCTTAAAGGATCCCCTGTGTTTAAAGAAGATTAAGGGGAGTGGGTTAAATATTCACATTTACATGGCTACTAACATGCATGCACCACCCTTATTTTGCCCTCAAACAAATGTTAATATTGCTCAACCAATGAAAGAATTTGTTGTTGTCAGGCGTCGTATTCTTGATGACGACCAACGGGAAGTGCGTCTCCTCCAGGAACTTCTGTTGAAGGATGGTGAGCTTCACTCTGAGGGGGGAGGCAGAGAGAGGAAGTTTCGCTGGAAGAACATTGGTAAGAAAGAAGTTTGCTTACAGTTTAGCATAGTCACTTAAATTGCTTGCCTATTATTTAAATGGTCCTGGCTTGATTCATGACGATGGTCAACAATTTATCATTTTGATTTTGAGTGGACCCCCTTGGCTAAATGATTATTTTTTTACTAAGAATATTTTTAAATCTTTTTAAGTTAAAATTTTGAATCAAAGTAGTTAGTAAAATCTGGCACAACTTTTTATTACTTACTGGTATATATATTTTAAATATAGTCGCAAAATTTATATAAATATTAAATATTATTCAAAACTTCTTAAACACTCTTAAGTAGAATTTCTAGAACAACTTGAAAATATTTGGCAATCTCTGAACTGCATACTTTCTTGATTGTAGATGGTTTAGAAGAAACGGTCCTCGAGAAGATTCAGGAGATGAGGGTCTCTACGAAGCAGAAGAAGAAGAAGACGAGGAACAATGGCGCCGCATGCGACACGAGAGAGAAAAGTTTCTCAAGGAACAAAAAGTAACCATACAAATAAACTAGGTTTTTGTAGTTTCAAGTAGAATTACAATTCAGACACCTTAAAGGTCTAGACTTTGGTTAAACAATAGTTGCAATTTTGTTTACATTTTTATACAGTACTTTACAATGAAAGTAAAACAAACAAAAAATGTAAAACGCTTTTAATAGAAAGAATATGCACTTTTTGACAAGAAATAATTTACAAAAACTTAGTTTTATATACGATTTAATAAATCACTCAATTTTAATTTTTCCTTTAATTTCATATCAAAGGCTAATTTCATTTTTCAAATTTGCGGGAAACTCCAATAAAAAAAATCCTGTTCAATGATAGTATGGTTTCTCTACATAGTATTTATTATTTTAGAATTGAAGACATCACCACCACCACCATCATCATAAGTTGACTTCTACAGGTTGTCTGCAACATGCTCTTCCATTCCTGTTGATCTCTCCTAACTTCTCCCTTAGTCACACGTCTCCAGTCCGCTTCTTTAGCTTTCATGTCCTTCTGCGCTTGGTCCATCCATCTTGCCCGTGGTCTTCAATAGGTTTTCTGCCCTTCTTTTTGTTTTGTAAGGCTTTCTTAGGCATTCTGTCCTCAGCTATTCTCATCATATAACTTAACCACTGCAAGCTTTTTCTCTTCAGTGTCTCTTCTAATGATATTTCTTACACCATCCCTAATTTATTTAATTCCTTATCCTGTCTCTTCTTGTTAGATTCTCAATGCCTCTCAGGAACCTCATCTTTGCTGCCTGCAATCTCTCTTCGTTTGGTCATGTCCAGGTTTCATAGCCATATGTCAATATTGGATGATAATATGCCTTATATAACAAAGTTTTGTCCTCTTTTCCTATATTCCATCGCCAGATTATATCCTTAACCACAATTGAAGACATAATATTAGAGAAGGGCCACTCAAATCTTCGAATCCACCGAATCCTAACTAGTATTCAAGATTCGAGGTTTCACTGTTCTACTGGATTCGATGATCGAAGCTTTCACCTCATAAACAAAGCATAATATTTTGAATTCAAAAATTACTTAGTTAGGCCTACTTGAAAAGCACAACTTAATTCGTAATGTTTATTTTGTCGGACCAAAGAGATAAACATGAATAAAATCTTCTTAAAAAAATTGTTAGGTGGGGAAAATCTTATGTGCCTAGTACCCAAACCTCCCACCTGTATGGGAAACTTTAACTCTACCATTTCGGCACATGCTCACTTCTAAAATGTTCACCTCACGAACAATCCTGTAAATATGAACACATTAAAACTTTTCAAAAACTGAAAATCAAAACTAGAATTACAAATAAACTCGAAATAAATAAAACAAATTACGACCTTTTTTTAACAGAAATAAGAACACATTACGCATGATACAGTCAGCCGCAATGACGTATATTATGTTTACTCGCCCGAGTGATGATTAAAATAAAGATACTGTTAATTCTTACTACCCAACTGGTTTTAATTATCTACAACTATGCAAAGAAGCCCAATTTATTGCATATGATCCTTAAGTTAGACATTTTGTTGGGTTTCATGAAAAATAAATACTGTCAACAGTCGGACAGCGATAAAACTGTTTATTTATCCCTACCAGCCTACATATCGTATATCGATTGTTTGTTTAAAATCGATTCAGGTAAACTGATCACTTAGTAAGCACTCTCGAGTTTTAAGAATCAAATAAAGACTTGCTAATCCATTAGTTTTTAAATTTATTTTAACTTGGAGAGTTTATTATTTTTTTAAATATTTTATTGAAGTAATTGTAGAAATATTCAAATGTAGTCCTGCCTTATAAAATGGGAATGAACATATTGTAGTCAAATATATTTCTTGTTTTTTATGCGAAAATAGATAATGGATACATAATAAAATAATAATAAAACATACTTAGGCATTATTGAGTTCAATGTTTCCAATGTATGTTTAATTGTTAAGCATGTAGTTTTAATCTTTATTAAAAATATGTTTGTATTTTTGCTATCTTAATACAATAAAATATCCTTTAATGATAATTAAATTTGATCAAAGGATAACTAGGCCTAATCTGTTTATTTCACAGGTTTTTTAGAAACTTAACTCATTCTAACAACACTTTTAAAAATAACTAAAAGACACTTAAATTTTGATTGATTTTATTTTTTAACAATAATATGAGTCTATATTCCTTAATTTGGCTGGATTTTAACCTGTATTTTGCGATGGGGTGGTTGGGGTTGATTAAAATTGAAAGCATGAGTGAAATAAATCTTAATTCACAGTTTAGGCCTATATTGCATAATGTAGGTCTATTTGTAAATCATTAAAATTTATAATGATATGCTAGGATTCGAGATTCAAAAATAAAATGTAGATTCGAATTCGAGAAATAGTGGATTCGACCCATCTCTACATAATATCATCCTCGAATTAAAATAGTGAATAAAGCATAGTAAATGAAGAAAAAATCAATTTTACATTGGAACTAGGGCTATCACTAAATTTAATAATCACTATGATATAATATATTTATGGTAACCAGTCATTAATGCTGATTACTGTGATTTTTATATGACATTTAATTCACATTTTATCTTAATGAATATGTTCAAGATTTAATAAAACATTTTGTGGACTTAGTTGACAAACATAAATAAAATCATTTAAGGAAGTACTCATTTAGTAACCAGGGTAAAGTATACTATCAGCACAATTAAAACCAAACGAATCACAGTAGACAAGAAAGTACACAATTGTGTGGGTTGTTGAGGGAATCTGTATGCAAGTGTACTCTGCTATCAAATAATTCCATTTTAGTAAAGATGAAAAAATAAACAAATAACAGATATTGAGTTTGTTTTATTTGGGATGTTTATGTTTGAATTAGAATTTTTTCAAACCTTTAATCCTTTTAATTAACATGTGGCTTGGGTGTCCTATTTATATCCAAGCCCTTGTATATTTTTACATAAATTAAATAGTTTATATCAAATAAATATTTCACAGAGATATTAAATATAAAAAAAGAGATCAGTGTTTATTGTTGCCATGCTATATAAGGATTTCAAATACTGGTAGTTTTGGAGTTGATATTTGAAATTATTCTAATTTTCAAATGTGCTTTTTCTTAAAGTAAGTGTCAACTTTAGATCAAACTCGACTGACTCTTTCACCAAACATGCTAAATTGAGTGTTTTTTTGGATGTGATTCAAAGTGTGTGTTTCTTCTCATTCTATATGAAATTAAGCTCTATTATAAGTACTAAAAAATAAAACATATTTAATCCTAAACAAACCTCTATTTTAGGCTAAGGCAGGAATAATGGAGGAGAAAGAATCTTTTTTGGAGGAAGACAGTCAGCTGATGAAACTTGGTGTGGCAGCTCTAAGGAGGATACAAACCACACACTCCCAGGACATGACAAGGGACACTAAAAAGACAAAGAATACAGTTGTCAGGACAATGTCAGAGCCTATAGTACCTGTGTCTCCAGACCTTAAGAGGCCCTTCCAGTTGTTGGTAAGTATTATATTATGTGCTTTTGATTGAGATAACATTTTATTGATAAAGCACTCTCTACACTGGCATCAACTATTTGATCATACCTTCCATTTAAAATATCAATGCTGCTTCAATAACTTGATTAGGTTATTCTCGACTTATAGGACTTTGGAACTAGATTATCCTCCTCGTGTAACAATATATAAAGTCTACTAGCGACATAGAAGCGATTGTCTTGTCGGGTGGTAAGGATAAGGAGGAGAGTGGGGTTTCTTCACTGATCATGTTTGAAAGGACAATCTCCGTTTACTCATACTTGGAGGCTTGCAAGTGAGACACAATGAGTGAGAGAGATATATTGTGATAGGGTAGATTCTAAGGGGTAACGGTACCAAAAATATTCAACATTGGTTCATGACTGCTGGACTGCTAAGATAAGTTTTTCACCTGAATTACTTATTTCCTAAATATTAACTGAATATTATATTTAATGACTTGAAATCACTATTGTCTGGCTAATAAAATGAATTAGTGCCTAATGGCTTGGAAATGTATAATGAGACAGTGTCTGGTTAAAGTATATTATTGAAAATATAAATAATTGTTAGCTACTCTTCATGGAAAATATGAAAACAAATACACAGATGATTAACCTTTGAATAACTTAATGCTAGTTTTGTATAGTAAAACAGTGTTGAAACACTGTACATTACTGTAAAGTAATTGATAGTGAAGGAATCCTACCTGAAATAATAGTTAGGTTAGGCCTAGAAAAAACAAACATACCAACTATTTTTATTATTTTTGTGCTAGTTTTGGAATAATTATAATTAATAATAATAATTTATGCTTACATTGAGAATTTTATATTTGTGTCTGAGAGGTCTAAGGACCAACCAACCTTGTGATTGCTTCTCTCCCTTTTTCAAGTAGTTGCCACAGCATAGTTAAGTTTTTTTATTTTGATTATTTTGTATGTCTATTAATATTTTTGCTATGAACTTAATAAACAAAAAATTGTGTTTATTCAAAAATGTATGTATGTACTACCTTTGTAATATTGTAAAGAAAATAATCAAATGACCGGTATCAGCCTGGTTGTCAAAAAAACTGATCGGCTCAGTCATAAAATGAAATTAATTAATTAATGTATTTTATAGATAGTATCTTTTTATTTTTGTTAGACAAAGCGAGGTTCGTTCTTGGCCCGTGGGGAGACTGCTCTAGCTAGGTTGGCTGAGCTATCGAGAGGCTCTGCAGAGACAAATGTGAGCGGACCGAAGAATTCAAGGAACTTTGTATTTGCTACAATAAGTCCTGTTAAAGAGGTTAGAGTCAAAGAAGCAGATAAAGTGAAGGTAAGCCCAAATCGAATGAAAACTAAAAACCTTTTGCTGCTGAAATACACACTAAAAACTTACTAGCTCATGATGTATATTATTTAACATTAAGAGTGAATGATGGAACAGAGTATTTAGGTTGAATATAAACAACTTTGGTAATAACAACCTAAGCTTCTCACATCAAAAAGTATACATTATACTTTGTTCTCATTACTTTGTCACTAGATTTAACTGAAAATTTCCAGCATTTGATTGATGGAAAAATTAACTTTAAATATACATAGTAAGGAGAATAAACAACTGGTTAGTACTAGATTAGAAATTATTAAGAGAACAGTAGGAGTCTATGAGCACAAGTTTTTTCATTTGAGTCTATCTTTCGCGATCTTTTAATCAAAGCTCCTGATTATTAAGTTGAGTTGAGCTTAGGTTTGGTAAATATATAATTTAAAACTTAAGTATGTAAAAAAAATAATTATTTTTAATGATTAAAATATTGTGTTTAATTAAATATGATTCATCTATTTTAAATAAAAGTAATGTTTTAAAATCTAAAATAAATTATTTTTATATCATTAAACAAATCAATAAATAATAATTAGCAAAATATTGAAAAAGAGTATAGAAGGGCAAGGCCTACACACCAGAAAACTGTAGGCCTCAAAGTTCACAAGTTAAAAACACAACAAAACAAATAATTATGACATTTTTTGGATACATTAGTCTCCTTTATTCAACAACCGTTTGGTGCCAGTTTTCCTTTGTTTACATATTCACAACATTTCCCCTCTTTTATTTTCCTCCATTTTGTTTCCATCCCTTTCCATACATTTTCATTCTTGATTTTGTTTTGTCAATTTTTCTCCCATTCTATTCAATGATGCCACCTAAAAAGCTGTTTGGTGTCATTTTTCCTTAATAATTAATAAGCAATATGATTAATTGTTAGATATACTGTGATAGAATCTGAAAAATGAATTATGATTCATTTCAATAACTTTAGGATAGTTTGAAAAAACATTCGTGAATATAGATTGACGTGCAACTTACATTTTTTAATGTTAAAAAACCCATTAAATTCTCTTCCATGGATCTTGAATGTAGTTATTCACTTGGTGCTGACTACCCATCAGAGAGAGAAGTTAGATAGTAATGATTTTTAAGGGTGTACTTAGTATACATTTGCATCATTGTGTACTTGATACAATCTTGAACTAAGTTAGTTGGGTTCTAACAGTGCTACAAGATATGCCTTTCTAAAGTTTGTTCATGATAGGTTTTTTACCTGATATAGTTCGAAAATCATATGTTTAGGTTTTGGGTTGCCAACACTTGTAAAAGATCACTGTTTTGTTATAAATGTGAAGATCTTTAATTACCTGTTATATATTACATTTAAAATAGCGTAAACTTAAGTTTTCTCACCCGCCTCGGTGGCGTAGTTGGCTAACGCGCTTGTCGTGTTGAGCTCGACGAGATCGAGGTTCGAATCCCGGTCGGGTGAACTGGGGGTGGTTTTTCCTAAATGGTTTTCCACTCTCCCTCCACACAAATGCGGGTTCACTTCTTCTAATTCAACCTTCCCAATTCATAATCCATAAGTGTAATTAGTACTTAAAGCGTATAACCCGAACGGGTAGTAAGACCGGTGCTAAATATTATTACTATTATTAAGTTTTCTCATACTATTTTTTTTTTTTTTATTATTTCTTTTTATCTAACTCGAAAACATATTTTAAACATACTTAAAAGTACTTATTCTTTGTTTTGGAATGTTATTGATTTTGTGTAATATAGTGCACACATCAACACCTTTTACATACAATAAATGATATGATTATTTTATCGTATTTTGAAATATTTAGCTGAATAAAATATTTTCATCAACTGTGTGGGTGCATCATTGTAAAAAAACTTGTTTACCGTCATGTTCAATCATATGGTTTAAATTCGTCAGTCGCCATTTTGAAGCTATCAGGGTTGCCACGCGCCTGGAAAACAGGGAAAACCGGGAAAAGACAGGGAATTTGTTTGTGTCTGGAAAAAACCGGGAAAACACAGGGAATTTCACCAAAAAGCTAGAATTTACTGGAATTTGTTAGTGAATTTGGGCAATAAAGTGCTTGCAAGCGGAACAATATAGACTAAAATTTGTAACTGGAGAATTGAGCAGTCTGATTGGAGCACGTCTCATTTATGATGACGATGCTTACCAGCACCTCATCAGCTTGAAATAAGTCCTGAGTGCAACTGAGACGACTCGTTTTCGTTCGGCAAATGCCGCGCATTTTCGGCTTCCTCCACTCAATCCCGCTATTAAGACAAACGTCTCTTGTTCCACCCCCACATTTAAACTCAAAATTGTATTTTTGGTATTTCCCATTTTTTTCATTCCATTTAGGGTAGACAGAAAATATAACCAATTTTTCCTTCTAGAAAATGTGTCATTCATTTCTCATCATTTTCCAAATAATTCTTAAACATGTGTTTCTCTTGCACAATAAAACATGCTTCCATGACAAATTACCACTCTTCATTTCTAAAATTTTCTTTAAAACTAAATTAAATGCCTCTATAATTATATTTATAATATCTATTAAGTGTCTGGAAAAATGAAAATTTTCTCTGGAAAACCTGGAAAACACAGGGAATTTGGTAATAAGAAAATAGTGGCAACCCTGTTAGAAGTTTTTGTGAAAGTGGTGTAAATAGTATTTTAAGTGGAATAAAACGATAAATACATTTTGTGTCCGTCCTCAAATAAATATATAAATAATATTGGCCTAAATTACTGTGGTTAACTATCACATTAGTATATTACCATCTGTTTTCATTACAGTCACCCAAAGTGATGTCAGCTGTTGGCATAGTAATATATTAGGGACTACTTCTAGTAACATTTTGAGCTGTCATCCAAGTAAACTTGGTCGTGAATGAATTATAAGCTCCTTTATGAACCTTATAGGCTCCTCCATTCAACACCAGTTTACTAGGTTGGGCACATCCAAGCAGAGAGAAGGGTAAACATTGATTCATTAGTCACTAGACACAATAAAAGGTAAAGATATAACCTTTTTCAAGGATCTCAAAATTATTTAAAGATCTGCTCTGAATAAAACACAAATAAACATTTACTTTCAGATGAGAGATGAAGCTACAAGTGGCTGCTGTTAAAATATGTTCTTGTCAGTAGGTTGTTTCAGGAATGAGTTTCTTCTTGGCTTTTTCTTATGAGTGATGGAAATTAGCTTATAAACATGCTAGCTAGCTAGTTCATGCTTCACTACTACCATAAAAAATATATTTACACTTTACAGCTACCTTTACTCCTTTTCCATGGTGACACAATTCATAAGAAACTAAACCAAAGTTTCATTTATAACCCCACCTGACCTAACGATACTTATTTATTTCTACATTATAAAGTGTTACAAATGGTTTGAAGTGTTACTACTTATTTATATTTTAGATTGTAAATTTTATGCCTCATCCATCAACTGATGATATATTCTTTTATTTTATTTTAAAGATAGTGAAACGAAAATCCATGGAAACAACACCTCAAATAAAGAAGAAGCTGCGGTTATCAGACAACAATGTTAAAGGATGTCGCTTATTTTGACCATCTAATCACCTGAAAAATTAAATTTCGAAGGAAAACAAACTTTATGTACATTAACGTTCTATTAAAATGTGGCTTTGTTTGCCAAATGGTTTACATGGTTATTGACCTGTGTTGTGTTAACATTGTACATCTTTTTACGTCTTAAATTTTAGATATAAAAAAAAAATAAAGAATAACCATTTATAACCAAGAAAATGTGTATAAGTATTTTCTGTAGATTAAAGCATGTAGTTTTTTTTCCCCGACTTAACTACTGGTATTTTACTTAGAAGTAAACATATTTAGTTATTTTTGGTAATTATTACAAAGCTATCTGATTAGTGATGGGTCGAACCAGCTCGTTGACGCGAGCTAGCTCACATAAGCTCACTCACTCAAAAGAGCTATTCATATGAGTCATATCGTTCACCGCATGGCTGGCTCGCTCCAAATCCCTCCACCTCTTCTCCGCCTTAACTTGACGAGCGAGTGCTAACTAGTTTTCACAATTCCCATTCCAAACGTGCAAATCTGACCCTTCCTTTTCAACTTATGAACAGATTAGGATTTATGTGTAATTTATCCGAAGCCTATTGCATTTGATTTTTTAATTTTATTACTTATAATAATTAACCTTAGCATATAGCCTTTAGTGTCTAATTCACAGAATTATGTCTATTGATGTTAAGAAAAATATTTAGTTTGATAATGCAGACAGTGCTGCTATCTAGTAATGATAGTAAACATCCATAGTTGATTTTTTCTAGTAATGAACCAAGAACGACAGAAGAGTCGTTAATCAAAACACTCTTGGCTCTTTCCAGAACAAATAAACGAGAGCGAAAAAAGTATTGAATGATAAAAACTCCTGACTCTTTCCAGAACGAATGAACAAGAGCAAAAAAAAGAGTTGTGAATGACAAAAACTCCTCTTTCCAGAACGAATGAACGAGAGTGAAAAGAGAGTCGTGATTGTCGACAACTCTTTAAGCTCAGCGAAGAACAGCGGTTGGAAACAGTGCAGAAGTTATGCATTGATAGCCAAGACTAGCTAAATCAAACCGAACTAAAACACAAAGCGAGTAGGCTGAGATAATGATAGCATATGAGTGAAAAAAAGAGATGTGAAGAAACATCAAACAAATGCACGATGTCTCCTGTAAAGTGTCACATGGACATAAAGTAATGATCAGGGGGAAAAGGGGAGCGATGCCTGATACATTCTTGTGGTCATATTTAGGGTAATAGGCCTATTTAATTTCAATGATCTAAGTTCTTGATTTAAATGTACAACTGACATGCATACGCTTATTCTGTACAAATAATAACAGAAACATGTAGTAAAAACTGTTGGCCTATTGGTCAATGTATCAGGCGCGTGATGTAGTGTGAATGACTTACTTACAAGCGAGAGCGGTTCTTTCACAGCTCTCGTTCAAGAGTCGTTCAATTTAAATGACTCTCTCACGAGTGACCCATCACTATATCTGATGTTACAGATTTTATTTGCATGTATCAAGTTGCTTTAAATATCATTGCAATTATGGAATTCTCTGGTTCATAGAGTTGATATTTCCCTCATGTGTCTCCACTGACATCTCCAAAAGATAAGTATCAACTACTACAAGAGATTGTGATAACTAAGGGTCTTAAATACATTTTTTTTAGTTATCTCCTGTACTTCATTAAAAAAGTTATTTTGTATATAGACTCTTTCTAAAGATAATGATGCTTGATATGAATCTTGAGTACTTAGGAATTTAATTTCTTTTAAATATAAAAAACAAAAAATATATACAGCTTAAATTTTGAATTGGAATATTTTAGCACTATTTTGGTGATAGCTCATGGTTTGTCTCAACATATGAGACAAATTTAACCACCAAAACCCAGATCATTAATTTAGTTACAAATTCCATTAGTAACTAAATTAATGATCTGGGTTTAATTCCGTGTGTGTATGTGTGTTGTGTATATATATATATATATAGAGATATAGAGAGAGAGAGAAGAAAGTGCTGGAAAGAGGTATAGAAACACTTAAATGGATGTGAGTAATGCTGAGTTGTATCATCACTCATGGTCTCATTTTTTGAAGCATGTAGGGTAAGGTAGAGTTGGTGAACTTGACGTGCCTTTTGTCTTAGCACTTGAAGAGTGTCGAGCTTCCAGGGTGGTTATCTTTGAGGTGAATATAATGCACCTCAGGTTTGTTTGTTGTGTGACCGCAATCCTCGCACACGTGCATATACAAAGTTACCAGCATAAGAAAAGGTATATTATTAACAAACTTACACGAATCCATTTCTACCGTTGTCACTCGCTGCACTGTAACTTCAGATGCGTGCTGGGTCACTGTAAATATAATTAAAATAATTATTAAGCTAATATCTCAGCAAGGTGTCCAAGGTGTCCCGCCCATTTCAGTCTTCAATTAATTTTTAATGATTTATTGTTGCTATTTTGAAAGGATTGTATGAACAAAAAAATAAGTTTCAACCCGAAATAATTTGGCTCTGATAAGTCAAAGTGAAATAACTAGCCCTTTTGGGAACATATTTTTACTATATTATTTTATTTTTTCAGATATTTTATAAATTATATCATTTTACCTATATAAAACATAATTTATAACAGGGGCCCGGACCCACCAACACTTTTTGAACATAAAAAAAATTGTTTCTTTTTATTTTATCACATATTTTGTAAAAAAAATTACTATGAAGGGAAGCACCATTCTCTTCACACAATGAATTATTCGAATCGTTATACAGTATTCCAGTCCCAAGAGGATTCATTACTCGCTCCAGTAGTCACGCGACTGTAGCAGCTTAAGACTCCAATGAGTAAATAGAGAAGCTGAAATGAGCCAGCTTCTCTCAGATAAGCCTCTCATCCAGTGGGAGATATCTCTCAAGGTCATTCCACTGAACGAGCCAGTCTAAGTGGGCCCGCGATTCGATAAAGATGGTTTATATTTTGTTTTAGATAGTGTGTGTTAAAGATATAATAAGTAAGGTGAGGAGTGAAAGTTATTAATTAAAATGAATAAAGTAGATTCTTTATTTAAAACTCCGGTTTTTCACTAAAACTGCAAAAAAAAACTTGACATTAAACAATTAGGAGCACATCAACATACTCTCTTTACATTTATACAGGTGTATGACCAGGGGCAAATCCAAGATTTTGAGCTGGCTGGGCGTGTGTGGGGGCTTTCTACATAATAATTTTCATAATGGCACCATTATATATTCCAATTGCTGTAATATTTGGTAATTTTATTCGAAGTAGGGGGATAAGAACGATAGAAAATCAGCAATGTCCCCTAAAAAGTAATTTCAAAGGATGCTAATGGTAAGATTTAACCTCATTTGTACTAAAATCGGATTCTTGGCTTACCCTATGTCATTGTATACGCCACTAGTTAACAGTCTATATTTATACATTCTTCTTCACACCCAGTAAAATAATAATTTCCCAATTATTGTACCCAATTCAATACTTTATACACAAAGAGTAAAGACTTTAACCATTTCAAGAAAATATTACGGGATCATAGGTCCAGTTTTCATTTAAGTGCAAATTTACAGTAAAATTAAAAATCAACGGAAAAAAATCCTTTGAAAAGTCCTAATTACTGCACTAAATTATGTGTTTAATATTAAATATAATTGATTAATTGACAGTACATAGTGCTAACAAGGACTACCCATCCCGACGTTTGGTTTCACACTTATCAAATATTTACAATTTACAGCACAAATTCTAATCTTCTTGAGTTTTCCTTCAACACTGAAATATTCTCTTTGTTGTATGCAGGAATTTCACAATTTTCCGTGAAAATAATTATAACTGATATTTTTGTCATATTCTTAATTTTCTGGGGAAGCCCTTCAGCTGGGGGGAGGGCTTAAGCTCTCAAATCTGCCCCGTGGGTGCGCCCCTGTGTATGGAAAGAAAAAACATTTTCTAATGCGTGGTTTGGTGAAAAGAAATTGTGGTTAACTGTGCTCTAAGACAAACAGAGCTTATTTTGTTTCTATTGTTTATTATTTGGGGGTGTGGGTGGGGTTGTGGAAACCGGTAGGTGTTGTAAAGATCTTAACATTTAAGTGAAAGAATTAAAAAACATGAGGAAGATGCAATTCATTTGGAAAATGTATATAGGCTTAAAACATTTGCAACAGTAAATATTTCATCACAGATAGATTCAGCGGTCAGAGTGTGGTTTCCCACTTATACCCTAAAAATATGATTTTGTCTCATCTTTTAGTAAACAATGTCATAATTTGGAATGAATTTGGTTTTATTAACATAACTTTACTTGTTTATTGTATTGATGTTTCCAAATTGATAATTGAAAACAGACATTTGAAATGTATATTTCATGAAATTTCTTGTTTTGACCGTACCGACTGTAGAGTCAACAATGAATAGCAGAACATATTATGCAAGTCCGAGGCAGAGGGTCAAATAATATAAATGGGATTAATTTTTATATTATAGCTAAGGAATATTGGAGTGAGTCCTAAACTTTGTTTATTTTTGGACAAAAATGTGTCAACTAAGACAGTAAAAATGAAACATCAAATTAGTTCAAAAGTCTCTTGAACACCCTTTAACATTGCAATGAGTGTGTTCGCGTAAAAAACGAATATGTTTGAACCGTTTGTTTTTATAAGTGTGACTTGTGTCAGTCTTACCCCCGATCCTCAATCAGCCTTGTTAACAAAGAGACAACCGCATCTCTCCGAGAAGGTGTGTGTGTGCCTGTGTGTGTTTGAAGTAAGGGAGAGTGGGATAGACGAGTGAAGTCGCAACGGACAAGGACGACCATACCAGAGTCGCTAACAATGTGGTCAAGACACTTCAAACGGACCTACTGGAAATCACAACAGGAAGGGTTTGATATGGGATGAGGATGACGGGGGTAAGGGAGGGGGAGAGAACTTGTGAATATCGGATATGGTCATTTCTTCTCCGTTCTATAGACAGGAATAGAGGATGTTTTAATAGCCATAAAAACAAATGAGAACTGTTGTAGCGTACTAATCTTATGTTTAAAAGTTTTTCTTATTAATATTCTTTAGATTATTGTTTCTCATTCATCTAGAAACCCGCAGAGATAAGCACAAGAACTATACGTCAAGCTCATCTAATCTGTTTTATCTAAAGACATGGAGGTCTAGGATACGATCCCAGTCACGTAGACTGAGGTTGTTTTTCCCTAAATTGTTTGTCATTCTCACTCCACGCAAATTCTTGTACAAATCTCCAAATTCTACTTTCTACATACCTACCCTATCAATGTAATTAATGTGGATAGCACGGACAAATAGTTTATTTAGAGTACGAGTAATATACAATTGAGGCATTACAAGTTTAAGTATATTATAAATCCCTAAATTAGAGCAGCTTAATTCATAATTTAATAAATCTTTTCAATTTTCATCTGCCCCGTTTTTTACGCTGGTTAATCGCTTTCCCTCTAAGAAATACGGATACATTTCATATAAATCTTAGCTTGGTCAACCCAACTCCGTTATTGGCATTAAATGTCGATAACCTGGATTTGATGTTTACATCCCTAACGCTTTACATCATAAGCTTTGAACAAATTATCAGCATGATTTTTTTAATTTGTCAATCTTTGCGTTCGTCTTTAGTATGGAATAGTACTATTACGTGATGAGTGGCATTTTACGGTAAGAAATATGTTTTACACTAGAAATAAACGAATACAGACTTTACTTCATACCTGTTAAAATGACTATTCTCTTATAAATACAACTTTGCACGTGTCGATGAGTCTATGCTCCAAAAACATGCTAACAAATAAACAAAAGTATATACGTCATACGTGTAATTGAAATTTAAAAATTAGTTCCATATTTCCTCGCCAAAAAGCAACCAGTACAGTATGATGTATGAGGGTCGCAATATACTCGAATCATACCTTCCCATAAGGTCTCCTGATGGTTGGGAAGGGAGCTAAAGATAAAATTATTATTATTATTAGCACCGCGTCTTACTACCCGTTCGGGTTGTACGCACTTACGCTAATGTGTAATGGTAGGGTGATTGTGAGATGAAATGAAGGACCTACAGTTTAACGTGGAATCCGAACCACGGTGGAGGCCTGGCATTCCCCACATTCACAAGATGTCTTGTCAGAGGTGAAGGAAGGGTTTGGTAATCAGATAAATCTTTGCCGGACCGAGGATTGAATCCCGGCCGCCAGCATAGAAGTCTGACACCTTACCCCTAGACCACCAGGTCACCCTCTAATGATAAAAGGAGTAGACCATTGACCATCAGATAAACATTTATTATTTTGAAAACACAAGTGTTCCTGGTGGAAAAATATTTGTTATTAATTTAAAAAAAATCAACTATCGACTTATTAGTGTATTTATTGTATTTATTCAACACACAAAGGTGTAACCTTTCAGTGGCTTGCTGACATCATTTTTGAGGTCAGAATGAGATAATAATATTAATAATAATAATACAAATACGATTGCCCATTTTATTTAAATAATAATTACTTATTCACTCCCAACATGTTACTACTTATAGGGTAAGCATGAGGAAGGTAGAGCTTAAAAAAGAGTAGCAGCATTTGCAAGGAAGGAAAATGTGAAAATATTTAGTAATAAACCGCGATGGTGGGCGTTTGGTCTAAATGTCAAACGTATTTAGTTTTCTTTGAAGGCGATTAGATTAATTTATAAATAAGCGTTTAACTTACAACGGGTCTTGAAACAAGGTGAAGAAATATATATATATTTTTTAAAAGTAACTCAGTTTATCCAGCCAGCCGGGATTCGATTCCCAAACTCTCCACCAACGACAAACCAGACAAAACGATAGTGACGTGTTTGTCTACGCGTAGGTTTTTAATCAAATAAGATTTAAGAAAACAAATGCTCTCATAGGCGGGCCCACTAAATCAAAAATTCCATATTCTTCTCCAGTAGGTATTTCAACTCCTAGACACCTCTGTCGGGAAGCCTAGTATACCTTAACAAGAAGACCGGACGTTGTCCTTTGTGTTTCAGCTCTAATGCGTCCTATGAGGTCTCCCCACACCATTTTTTACCACGTACCTTTGTCCGCGGGAAATTCTTCGTCTAGCATCGATGTCCTTTCGGATGAGAGCTCCTTTCTCGCACCCTTGTACTGTAATTAGCGTTACAAACCGGTCCGCTACTGTCAGACTGACCCAGAGTTCTCTCTGTTTTGTAGTAGTTATTGCTATACATAATGGAGCACTGGAGTGAAAATGTAGGTGGGAAGAACAAACAGGATCTGCCAGTGGCTCAACGCAGGGATCCGGGAAGCTCTTCAGAAAAATAAAGGGATGGGACTAACTGAAAGGTGTCCCCGTCTTGGTACAGTACATTTCAAACCCCGGATGGTTCTAGGACAGCGGTTCTGGAACACCTTTATATTTTTTTTATATTAACTGCATTTGAATTTAAAACTTTGACAAATTCTGTATATATTTGGTAATTAATTTAGCTTTAATTATAAATGACTTGATAAATAAATAAAACCATTACTTGTTAAACAAAATATATCCTTTCTTTTTTTCAAGACAATTTTTTAATGAGAGAAATTAATTATTTAATTGTTTGGCATATTTCTTTAATATCTGGGTGACCTGGTGGTCTAGGGGTAAGGTGTCAGACTTCTGTGCTGGCGGCCGGGGTTCAATCCTCGGTCACGGCACAGATTTATCTGATTTCCAAACCCTTCCTTCACCTCTGACAATACATCTTGTGAATGTGGGGAATGCCAGGCCTCCACCGTGGTTCGGATTCCACGTTAAACTGTAGGTCCTTCATTTTCATCTCACAATCACCCTACCATTACACATTAGCGTAAGTGCGTATAACCCGAACGGGTAGTAAGACGCGGTGCTAATAATAATAATAATAATAATAATAATAATAATAATAATAATAATTTAATATCTGGCCTTATAGAAGAAGAAAACTGGATTTGCATGCCTGGTTCTGCATTCAATCGTTGCAATATTTGGTCTTGGTTGGAGGGTATGAAGAGAAAACCAGCCCTTCCAAAGATCTTAAAGTCTCTAAGAGTCCCAACCAGTGGCGGTTCGTAGCTGCTCCAGACATTTTTTAGCCTTTGTTTTAAAATTGTGTAAAAGGAAAAAAAAATGTATAAAAAATTATTCAGGAACTTAATAAAATCTTAACAAAAAAAAATTTTTTTTTACTACTTTAACTTAAATTGTTACAGTTCAAGCTTGATCTATTCATTAAAAAATTAAATACAGTCTTCTTATTTTAATTTGCGCAGAAAGTTCAATAATTTTCTCCTTGGTCTCTGGATGACAATTGAGGAAATTTTTCTCCATTGAAAGTACTGCAAGCGCATTTAGTCTTTCTGTTAAATAAAAGAACCAGAAAAAAACTGAATCAAATATAATAGCTGGAAGCAGAATAATAATCTAACTCTACACTCTTCTACACTTTATCACATTCAAGAATATGGTAACACGGTTTTTAAGCACAACACACGCTGAGTAAAAAAAAACTTCCTTCTACCATCACGCCAGAGTCGGCACTGCGAGAGCAACAGTGCTCTCTCTACCTGGCAATCCCGCCTTCCTCCCCACCCTCCTATGTGCGCCTGGGCACAACAGTCAAACACCACGTCGCTGGCACTGTGAAGCGCACAGTTCCATACAAATATTTTGGTGTATTTTCCATAAACTGGGGGATGGCTACTAAAGTACTGAAGTTAAGCTTAAGGAATATATATTGTATTACAAAAATAAATAAAGAATTAAAGAAAAAAGGATTCATTATATTAAATGTTATCGATAATATCAAGTGGAAATAGGGGGTGCTGCATTTCCGCAGTGTCTATACACGAGCCGCCACTAGTCTCAACAATCCGAGGAGTACACATTGATCCTCTAAAACACCGTTCTCCAAACTGTGGGTCATTATAATTGAAGACAAAACGTTACTTATTGGTTCAATAGACCTCTTTTGGTCAAATCAGTTCTTTTATTTTATTATTTGGCAGCGTGTCATACTACCTGTTGAAGATATACGCATATTTATTAATTACGCTAATGTGTTAGGAATAATCTAGGTTAATTTATATGACGTGTACCTACATTTGCGTTGAGGGAGAGTGGAAAATAGTTAAGGAAAAAACCACCCTCACCACACCCAACCGGGATTTGAGCCCCAATATCCCTGTCAATGACAGTCCAGTCTACTGTGAGAGTGACACCTTAGACCATGCGATCACCAAGGTAGTTGTTGACATACTATTTCTTCCTGAAGCTGTAACTACTGTTTTTGGTTTCAAGTCTGAAATGAATGTCCTGTCCAACCACTTAGTAAATTAGTATTCCTTTCAGGTCCACCATTCTTAGCAAGTGTTTATTTTCATATTTATTGTCAATAATGAACGCATTTAAAAACAAATTTTGTGTTGAAATTTATTTATGGTTGAAAATGACTTCTTTGATCCAAATATATTAACTTTCTAAATCAAAGCAACATAATTCATCTCACTACTAGTGTCTCAACTATTTGTCTGCACAAATGAGGACCATCATATGATAACATAATTATATTAAATACATTGTATGATATTATTTTACTACTACTGTCGACATGTACGAGAAAATTACCCACTTCGATGGCACCATGGCCTAAGGCGCTAATCTTTCTCTCTCTTTTGCAGTAGACTAGACTGCCGATGACATGGAGATTGAGTTTCGAATCCGGTCGGGTGTACTGAGGTTGGTTTTTACAAAATAGTTTTCCACTCTCCCTTCACGTAATTGAGGGTACACTTCTTATAAATATAATCTTTCTTATCACTAAAACCATTATTGTAATTAGTACTATGTAAGCGTATATCCCGAACAAGTTGTAAAACGCATTGTTAAATAAAAGTAGCAAATTATGGTGGACATATTAGAAAATATATAAAAATTCAATTACCTCCCTAAAAATTAAAAGTAGGTATGATATTTGTATTAAACAATAACCTATGTTTGAATGTATATAGTAAATATTGAAATATTGTGGGGCAGAAGTGTGTTTTGGTCGGAAACAAAATGTCTAAATTTTGATGTTATCAGCTCTGGATGGACAAGGACTTCTATTTGTAGATCTAAGAATAATGGGGGAAGGGGGGAGGATAGGAGAGGGTGATGAAATGGGGAAAGGGCAGAAGAGAATCAAAGTTGTAAGGGGAGAAAAATTTTTAGGGGAGAGTGGATTCCATTTAATAGAAAGATATTGACTGAAAAAAACATTAGATAAAACATCAACCAACAAAAAAATGTATTCGGAAAATACGTCTCAAGTTCCATACTCTATGGTCGAGTGGTTAGAGAGACTCACTGGAGATGTAAATAAAGGCCTCAGCTATTACTAGTGATAAAAGGGTTCAGAGTTAAATCCTTGACACGTTCTAAAAATGTATCTTTGGTGAAACTTGGGCTTCCCCTTCCACATCGACTAATTTACGGTTTGAGGACTGGGTGCTGTGATTGATCCAGGTTAAGTTAATTTGTAAGTAGTTTGTTGATATAATAAAATGGTTTGGAAAGTGAACCTTTAATGATAAAATAATAAAACAAAAGGATAAGTTTAATTTATGGTGGTGATTAAAATATGATATTATTTGAATATGAACCGCATGGGTGGATACGCCAGCTAAGACATAAACTTCGTCTGGTATGGTTTGTCAGTGACGGGGTGGTTGATGTTTGAATCCCGTTCGGTGAACTGAGGGTGTTTTTTTTTTATTTCCTAGACGGTTTTCAACTCTGCCTCAGCGCACATGCGAGGTTTCTCTTTATTCTACCTCCCTTGCTTCTTGCCTCTAGCTTACTAGATCAAACATGTGGATGCCCGATCGGGTGGTAAATAGTGGTGAAGCCCAATATTCTGAAATTTCTGAGACCTACGTTGGGTTTATAGTTGTAAACGTATTTTTCTTGTTAGTAGGTTTATGGTCATAATATATGACTCGATGTATGGATGTCGTTGAAGTGAAGGGAGTATGCAAGGATAAGTAAGTGTGGATAAAGTTAATGAGAATGGATTAAATCCGAAGTTGTTTTTTGAGCTATATGCACAGTGTCTTGCCTACTCTGTAAGGGTACGGCGTGGTTAGATATGTATGCGTAAGGTCATTCGATCATCAAAATTGTATTGCATAATTTTAACAAGTATATGATTATAAAATATAAATATGGATCCAATGATTTCAAATAATTACAATTCATGAGTCATAAGAAGAGGTCAGTCAAACTTGCTGATCCTTTGAAGTTGATTGACCCCTCTCAGCCGAGTGGATTTGACGAAGAAGTGACAAGCGCGGAGAGAAATAGAGAGGTCGACGCAACATGAGCGGTTTGTGTCTGGCATACTGGTATTATCCCTGCTACCACCGACCTCTTCGTGACCTCCTATTCCCCTGATACCTGCAGCACTGAGTTCTCAGCCCTCCCTTCCAAGGATGGAAAATGGAATGAGGGTAAGGGAGGATGACCGACCAGGCTGAGCCATGTACGTAAGGAGAGAAAGATGAAGATGAAGAACTCCGACAAAGTCTGGCCGCCCCAGTAGAGGTGGTGTGGTGGGTGAACTGTAAGGGTAGAATTGAGGGGGTTACTATTATTATAAGAGAGCTTCCCATCTAAACCAACACAAGGTCTAAGGACTTAGAAAAAAGTGTATTGGTATATCACGAGCTATATTCATGTGTTATTTAATAACTTTATATTGCAATGTTTTTCTCTTCCTAAACAGAGGTTAGCCCAAGATCTATTGAATTGAATACAAGTTTTGTAACGGTAACCATTATTATTATTATTATTATTATTATTATTATTATTAGCACCGCGTCTTACTACCCGTTCGGGTTATACGCACTTACGCTAATGTGTAATGTTAGGGTGATTGTGAGATGAAATTAAGGACCTACAGTTTAACGTGGAATCCGAACCACGGTGGAGGCCTGGCATTCCCCACATTCACAAGATGTCTTGTCAAAGGTGAAGGAAGGGTTTGGAAATCAGATAAATCTGTGCCGGGACCGAGGATTGAACCCCGGCTGCCAGTACAGAAGTCTGATAACTTACCCCTAGACCACCAGGTCACCGGTAACCATTATTGAATGCGTGTCATTGCCATACTATAAATTTACTTTAAATACGATTTTTATTAAGGGAAAAACCCATTATTATTTCCAGTGCTAGGAATTTGATAACATAAAAAGATTAAAAAAATGACCTAAAAATTAAAAAAAAAAGTACTCAAAGGTTTTAACAAGTACTTATAATGAACACATGGCAAAATCAAAGACGCACTTTACAAATGAAAACTAAAAAATATACGATATGCATTTAAAAAAAAGCCTTTGACAACTAAACTCTTTCTTGAATTCTGCTAAGCATAATACTGATTTACAAATAAATATCTACTTCAGAAAGTATAGTTGTCTCCTCTCATCAAAGCCCTTTCCTGCCCAGTTGCAGTGTCCCACCAGGAATGTGTATTTTCCAACCATACGAGCAAAGGGGAAACAAAGTTCATTGACTGCTATGATCTTCTAATTCCAGCAACTGTGTGATTAAAAACGTAGTGTTTGAGTATTTATGAATCTATAAAGTATCGATAGTATTTAAAAATATTCTTAGTAAACATAGAGGAAATAATGCCTAAAAATGACTTGAAAATTAATTAAGAATACCTAAAAAAAAAGGAGGCAAACAACAACAACAAAAGCTACTTCCTCATCACTTTCCTCAATTTTTAAGTATACAGAAAGCAGTGGTGGAGCGTGATCTTTCTTTTAGGTGTGGCCAGACCAGCTCATTGCCAGCGTGTCTAACTTTGATCCGGGAGGTCGGGGTTCGATTTTGTCAGTATATTTAAGGTAGTGGCTTCCATAAATTGCTCAAATAGACTCCAATCGAACTCTGGGGAAACCCATATTGTTGAGCACGGGGTATAAACGCGAGGCGTCTTATCTGGTTTTTAGGTAATGGTTAGCTAAGGGTTTGAACCCCAGTAAGGCACAGCACGTACATGAAGGAAATAAAATACAAAATGTTTATGTAAATAAGGAAAATACAAGTTTTAGCTATAGAATTATAAATCTCTTGCGTCTTTTAAAAATGTGTATCATCCTCAATAGACAGGCAACCGGCCGTAAAAAAAAACCCAGGAATGTTCACTAAGAATGTTGCATGAGCCTACCTCCCCTTGATTCTGTGCTCCTTGGATCATCATACACCTACTCCATCATCTCTTTCCTACTCAATGTCCATCCCTACCTCCCTCCCTATTGGACGCGGCTCTTACAAGACATGGGGGAAATTGCTTCTGACCCATTTTAGGCTTCTTGTCATTTGTTCCGGAAAAGCCTACAAATTGGATTTGAATTGATTTTTTTTTTCAAGTTTTTTTTTTAAAAAGAGGTGGCCTGAGTGGTAAGGGAGTGATGGGGTGGAACACATCTGGTGGACCCTGGAGTTGAGTGGGTTAGTCCAGCTCTTACAAGTTTTCATTAGATGGGAAGAACTTTTCACTGAAATTTGAACTTGAAATACTCTTTGATAAAAATAAGAAATTAGAAACTGAATTACATCCTAGCAGTGGAAATGGCAATGGCGTGTAGTGTGGTTCACCAAGGGAAGCAGACCTTGTTAAAACTGTACCTGTGATATGTTCTCGCCCACTTGGGCCCTATTTGACCAATCACACCTATGCTCTGCTCTGCATGCCTCACACAGAAATGTATTCCCGTCAATACCTGACCAATGAGTGTTCTACTAAGGGGTGTTAAAAATTCACAGGTACAGTTTAAACTAATGTTGCTCAACCTGGCAACACTTCATGACACGTCACTGCCCGTAATGGGCTAGACTCTGACATCTTTGATCTAGAAAGCTAGGGGTTTATCCCCATTTGAATGCAAAATGAATTATTTTACTATCAATTCATTTTGCCATTTTTTAAAACAAGTTGACCTTGGTGCTCTTGAGGTAAAGTACTCGCTTCAGGACCCGATGTTCGTAGGTTCAAACCCAGCCGGGTTCAACGAATTTTTCTTAAGCGATAAAAATCCGTAGCACAAACTTCCTTCGAAGGGGAAGTAAAACCGTTGGTCCCATATCGATTGTGGCTTGTAAACGAACCCTTAGAAAGTATGAAGAAATACCTTTCCTGGCAAAATTTGTGGGCCCTTTCACTCTCGCTCATAGAAATTCTCGTGTGCTGATATAATCAGTAGGTTCAGATGATGCAAATTAAATACTTCAAACCCGCTTCGGTGGCTGCATGCTCTAAGGCGCTACTATCCCAGTGGACTAGACTGCTCAAGACGGGGAGATAAACGTTCGAATCTCGGTCGGGTATTCTGAAGGTGGTTTTTCCGAAATGGTTTTACAAACTCCCTCCATGAAAATGCGGCTACACTCCTTTTAAACATAC
Organism: Timema cristinae; assembly: GCA_039000515.1. Lineage (NCBI taxonomy): Eukaryota > Metazoa > Arthropoda > Insecta > Phasmatodea > Timematidae > Timema > Timema cristinae. The sequence continues at coordinate 78,976,984 of JBCFYV010000012.1, forward strand.
CATTCATAATTCCAATATCCATTAGCGTAATTAGTATATAAGCGTGTAGCCCGAACGGGTAGTAAGAGACGTGGTGCTAAAACAAACCTCAAATAAATCAAATAAAATTTTTCTACAGTATGCCTACTATTTTCCCCCACAAACTTCTATTGCCCGTGTAAGCTACACTACACGCATTAAATTGAGGCAAAGGGATGGGAATGAGAAGGTATTAATTAACTAGTAGTAAATGTAACCGCATTTGCATTGTGTGAGAGAGGGGAAACCATTTATGAAAATACACTCCCATTATATCAGTCTGTAATTAAAACCTTAACCTACCCTCCATCGGTAGAACAGATTAGACAAGACTGACTTTCATTCCGCAGGCCCAACGATGCGGCTATCTCTTGCTTATTTAATATTCAATAAATGCCCAACAAGAGGTACTCTCCCCAAGAACTTCAGAATTTGAGGACAAGCATTGATTTGAACCCACATTGGTGGTCAATTGGGAAAAAGCCGCCAGACTCAGCTTTTCTTGTTTATCAACGACAGGAGGTCGAGATTTTAAGTCTCGCCCTAATATACTGATGATAGTCCCGCGCTTAACTTCCACGTACATTTGGGTGCAACTTCCTCTAAATTACTTTCCTCCTCGCTGCTCAATTAGTGTAATTCAAAAGTACACAACATACGGCCCGCGAGCCACTCACGGATATCCTACGGCTCGTCAAATATACCCTGATTTTGGTTGGAAAACCAGTTACGAAAATTCAGAAATATTTATTTGCGGCATTTATAACACTTTACTATGTTATTTGTGTTATTTTATAGGTACTAATAAAATCTATCACAAGTGACAGCTGCAGATTACATGAACTGGCGTATGAATACGTGTAAGTGTATCTAATATTTTTGTAGCTTGGTTCTTCCCTATGAAGCTAGGACTGTACATATGATAAGTGACAAAGTAGTTATAGAAGTGACAAGTACAGGTGGAAGTAGCAAATTAATTAAGGCCCGAAACAAAGCCCAGTAGTCCTTGTTTTGGTCCTTGTCTAGTTCCGAGCTTTAGAGTAAATATTCTAAGACGGTAAGGAAACAAGCGTCTTGACGCTCTGCGCCACGGGAGAGACTTCCTGACACAGCTGTTGACAAGTCTCTATTGTTAAGGGATGATTATATTGGTGCTCAACTGATATTTTGTCTGGGGCCGGTTAGGAGGATGAGGGTGGATAGGAGGCCCAAGACGCTCAACTTCGCCCCTCAAAGAAATCAGGTTTCCTTCAAGACGTTGATCGGCGAAAGGTAAAGATAGACGCGTCGCGTCGATATTTGTGCACGTCTTCTTCTTTTGCTCGTGGGGAAAACCAGCCCTGGGTAAATTTTAATACCTCCAACAACCTTGGCTTTGTATGTTGATTTAGGTTGAGTTGGGACTGATGTAAAATGTATTACTATCATGAACCTATCTAAGATTCAATTTAGGAGGGTAGAGAGGGGGGGGGGGACACAGGAGTGGCTCAAAGAACTCAACCGTATCTTTAACGTAGATAAGCAAATATCAGCCCAACACTGTTTGAGGGACACTTGGCTCAGCTCTAAGGTACCTTCCTCGGTCCCGGCAGAGATTTATCTGATTGCCAAACCCTTCCTTCACCTCTGACAAGACATGTATTAATCACAACTTGTGAATGTGTGGAATTCCAGGCCTCTCCCGTGGTTTGGATTCCACGTTAAACTGTAGGTCCTTCATTTCATCTCACAATCACCCTACCATTACACATTAGCGTAAGTGCGTAGAGCCCGAACGGGTAGTAAGACCCGGTGCTAATAATAATAATGATGATAGCTACTCTAATGGTTTTGGGATGAGGAAGGAAGCTTTTTAGAGGCAATATACCCGCATTCGCGTGGAAGGAGAATGGTAAATCATCTAGAGAAAACCACCTCCAGTAGAACTGACTGGAATTATAGCCCCGATATTTCCATCATTAGCAAATCAGTATAACACGAGAGTGACGCCTTACACTAGGGCTTCTCAAACTTTTTCCACTGACGACCCCTTTCCTCCCAATAAATTTTTACGCTACCCCGGGTTTATAGGCAAATAAAATAGGTATACAAATCAAACATTTACTGATAATAAATCATAAAAGTATTCAAAAAAATTCTTTGGTATACATATAATGTCACCATTTATCAAAGACAAACAAATGTTTGCAATCTGATGAGAAGGATGTACTTGTTTATTTTTACATAAATAACTACATTTTGACTGAATAATTGATAATGCAAGACCAGGATCAAGGTTGCAGTGAAGTTGCGCGATGCAACACGGTCGAGCGCCACTAGAAGAGCGTTCGATTTGGAATTAATTGTTGGTCATTGCGCGTTTAGAAACCTTTTATGCTTGCGAAAGTTTTCCAACAGTTTAAGAATACTGGTCTTAAACCATTTGGACACTGAAACGGGTGAGAATATAATAATTGAAAAATGAAAATACAATTTCTAAAGACTAAGTACTATATTTTATTTTTACAAAGGTAAGTTTGGTATTTCAAGTTTGTCTAATTGCCAAGGCTATTTACTTGTGAACAAAAATTTGTCATTATAATTGAAATACAATTCCATAAATCACTAACGTTTTTATATACACCCGTAATCCTTTTTTCGTGTTTCACATCTTACTAACCGTCCGGGCTATCTACATATTTATAATTAGGTCAATAAGGTAAGAATAAGGAAGGTATAATTTAGATTAAATATACCCACAATTGTGATGCGTTAGGGTGTGAAACAATTTATAGACAGCACTTTATTACACCCATCCAGGATTTGAACCCTCACTTTTCCGTCAGCAGAAAGCCATACCAAACAAGCTTGATGCTTGAGTCCACATGCCTACAAATAGGGCCTATTATCGTTTATTAAAAGTTAATAAAACGAAAGAAACACAACTGAAGGGTCGAAGTTTTTGGAAGTACTAGTACTTGACTGTCACGGTTCATCGTGCGGTAAATGTGACGAGGAGAGAAAGGGGGTGAAGAAGTCCGGGGAATAAGGGGGTGAAAACACTATGAATACTTGATCAGTAATGATTAAATAACAAAATTGGGTAGATGTATTTTACGTAACACGGAAATAGGGTAGGTAGGGGGTAAAGGAAAGGTCAAACAGGGTGCGAAAACTGAAAAAAATAAATAGATAAATGATGAAAGTAGTTAAATAGACGGCGCGCGGGGATAGTGGGCTACGATGAAGCTAGGGGTTGAAAAGAAGGTGGGGACAGATTGTTCTGCCTTACTTTCTCTCCAAGGACTAAAAAAAAAAATCCTCTTCTCACTCCCACGTTTGGGAAAAATTGTGTTTTAGTGTCAAGTGAAAAAGAAAATTGGTTTTGCATAGAAGAGGTAGGAGGAGACTTTCTGTCTTTTTACACATCCCATTTTAGAGGAAAAACAATCATAGTCTAAACACCTCAGATAGTAAGTAGGTAAAAGAGGAGGAAAAAACACATTATTAAATCAGATATAAAAAAACACCTCCAATTGAACCTGCAAAATTCGAACCTTGACCTCGCTATCACTATAAATCTAGGCCAGGGGTCGGCAAACCATGGGCCACGGTCCAAATCCTGCTTGCCATCTCTTTTTCTACGGCCTGTGAGCTAAGAATGGATCTTATATTTCCAAATTCAAATCCAGAAGCGTTCTTTTGATATTAATGTAAGCGTAGAAAACATTTCCATATTCAAAACCCATTTGACTGTACAATTGAGAGGCTCCCCCCTAACCTTCAATTGGAAACGATTAATCTGCAGTGTGATATCTTGATAAAAGGCAAATTTCAAAAAAAGAATCCAACAGAATTCTATAAATGTCTTCCAAGCGATGAATAGGGTCAATTAATATCATATGCTTGGATTTTTTTAAATCTGTATTTGGCAGAACCTACCTGTGTGTAAAAACATTTTCAAGGATGAAATGCGTAAAATATCAATACATGTCATCATTAACAAATGAGCATTGGTAATCAATTTTTACTATAGGGAGTACTTACTTTGAACAAAAATTTTGCGAAATTTTATCTCAAAAAACGCAATTCCATTCTTCTCATTGATAGAGCTGTATTTCAAACAATTGTAGTACACTTATTATTATTACGTTAAATTTTTCTAATAAATTTGTGAAAACATGGTTTTTCGCTTGTTATTTAAGTAGGCCAACCTACATAAATATTCTGATCTAGGCTATTGAAAGTATGAAACCTTTAGACCACATGACCACTATTGTGCCACAAACCATATTGCTTTTATCTTATAGAGTAGGATAGACCTATTATGGAAGGTTTGAGTCCCGGTCGGTTTTACTGAGAATGGATTCCCCTAAATTGTTCTTCACTTCTCCTTTCATACAAGTTCAGGTACATTTACTCTAAATTTTACCTTCCTCAATCTCTCACCAACGCATATAGGTGAGATGAATAGTAATCTGCAGAGGGAAAAATATATAGATTTTAAATAAAAATTTGCTCAAAACACTTCGAAGAAAACTTTTGAAAAGTGCATCTACTGTATTGGCAAGGTAAGTATACCATTATCCAAGACCTGGGATATACCCTCTGCACCCCCTTACCAGCTTACCAACCTCTACAACCCACCCACACAAAAACTCTTTCACTCCAGCAAGTTGTTTTAATCCAATGAAAAGATGTTCGTGTTTTTACTCACTCAATATCAGTAGGAGCTCGAAAGTTCATTGCAACACTCACAAAGGTACGCCATATATCCCCACGTTGTGCTGGTTCTATACAGTCCACTTCATTATACCCTATCTTTTTCAGGTCCATTCTAATGTTATCCTACGTCTATGTCTCCCCATTGGGTTTGCCAGTCAGTAGTCTAAACATTGTTCTAGAATCTCCCATTCACACTGCATGTCCTGCCCACCGTAATTTAAGAAACTTTATTATCCTAACAATGTATTGTGACGAGAACAGGGTATGTAACTCATCATTATGTAACCTTCTCCACTCCACTCACTTCTTGGAACAAATATCTTCCTAAGACTCTTGTTTTTGTACCCCCTAAATTTGTTTTCGCCATGCAAGGTAAGAGACCACGTTTCACAACAATGGAGAGCAGCCGATACAATTATTATTATTGTTTTGTTTATTTTGAGTTTTACATTCCTTGACAGCAGGCGAGATGTCAACAACTTATTGATCGAGTAATAGCATACATTTCACGGCTGTATTATTTTCCTAATTTCCTCTTTAATATTGTTATTGCTAGTTAAAATTGTTCCTAAATATCTAAACTTATTAAATCTGCCAAATTTTGTTATTCGCAGTAATCTCTAGATTGTCATCCTCAAATTGTGTTCTCTGTGTAATCGTATACTTAGTCTTTTTATCGTTCACTTTTAACCCTATTTATTTACTAGTCACCCGCCTCTGTGGCGTAGTTGGCTAACGCGCTTGTCGTGTTGAGCCAGACTGCTGAGGACGGGGAGATCGAGGTTCGAATCTCGGTCGGGTGAACTGGGGGTGGTTTTTCCTAAGTGGTTTTCCACTCTCCCTCCACGAAAATGCGGGTTCACTTCCTTTAATTCAACCTTCCCAATTCCTAATCCAGTAGTGTAATTAGTACTTAAGCGTATAACCCGAACGGGTAGTAAGACGCGGTGCTAAATAATAATAATAATATTTACTAGTCTCTAATAAAATGTCTGCATTTCTTGCAACAGTTTCCTTACTATTGCCGTATCAAAGTTAAATCATATGCGTATCCTAAAAGCTGCATTGTACCGTTTAATGTCAAACCTTCCCTACTCTCTTTCATTACCCTAATAACATACTATGAGGCTAGATTAAAAAATAACGGGGAAAAGTGCATCTCCTTGTTTCAATACATTATGTATTTCGAAAGTATTTGATAAGTGACATCCACCACACATCACACCCTGTTTTTAGGTCATACATATACTATTTTAGGTATATACTAAAATAACATTTAATATTTGTGAGGATTTTAAAACTCTCCTTTTGGATACTTTATTTGTAACATGGCAAATGGTTTCTTTTCCAACAGAATGATATCACTCATTATGGTTCCTTAACTAGTTCTTGAGGCACACAACAGACAGCAAACATATTAATAAATCTCCTCACCCAACGAAGTTATTGTGAAACAGGTTCACCTTCCACAGTGATTATAGGATCGCGGTGGTAGCTCTGGTGTGGAAAGTGGCATAACGGGTCCTGTAAAAACCATTTGGTTTACTAGACTGAATTCACACACTTCGTAAATATAGTGTTTAGTTATTTTAATTACATAAGCCTCGCAGATTGTCTAGATAGCCTAAAATATATGCCACAGGTATCTGATTATCTTTAACAATATATATGTTATCGTTAATTTTTATGTATCATTAAAAACACTTTTATAACTATAAACTTTTTCCAAACGTGTTGGTTACGATATGTAATAAATCTAATTCTAATATGGTATATCAACTTAAGTTATAAGAAGAAATTTTAAGCTAACTTATAAACAGTTATGATTTTTAATATTTACCTGAATCAGTAGTTGTGTAAACTTGGGTTTTCACATCTGGATAAATCAAGTGTTATTCAAATTTAGCACAAAAAAACCAAGGAGCTGGTAATATATATGTTAAAATATCGAATCAACATGTAAAAATATCTTAATAAATTTAGTTCAGTTGGTAGCACATCTTTATACTGAGAAAAGGGTCATGGGTTCGATTTCTGGCGTGGTCAAATATAAATCTTTGGTGAAATTGGAGCTTCCCTTTTCTTATGGATGAATTAGGCCTAGTGACCGGTAAACTGTGTGTTATGTTTCATCTAAAATTAGTTTGCCTCGTAAGTCTTGTGCTGATTTAATACAATCAATTGGTTCAGAAAGTGCACGTTAAAATAATCACAGTAATAATAAAGATAATAATAATAATAATAGCATAATAAATATTAATTTGAAATCATTACTTTAATAAATACAGTCAATTATTAGAGGTAGGATTTAACTGTCTTCGAAATCCAATTTTTTATAAAAAAAACATTTCAGTTCCTACCCCCGCCTGATCTCATGTGTGAGGCCTGAAGAGGGATGGAGACAATTCTCTCAACTAAGGAGGGAAATTCCAGAGTCCGTCCTTGACAAAGTGTTCCACAGACGTGCTCTTAAGTTAGTGTCGATATGTTGGCCTAGACCATCCCCATGTGGACACCGAGAAAATGTTCATGAAATTCCCCATCAGTCACAACATTGAACGCGAAGAGAAACCATAGTCTGTTCGATAAAATAGGCATCTTTTTATATAGTGTGCGAGTGTTTCGGGTTTTAAGACGCTCCTACCACACGTACTTGTGGTCACGTGGTCTAAGATGTTAGGCTTGTAATATACTGGATTGCTATTGCTCGATAGGTCAGAAGAGTTTAAATTCCACTCTGGTGTTTTGATAGGATTTATCTCCGTGGCTTTTAAATCCCCTTTCCTCCTGGTTCAAGTCCCATACACCGCTTTTTTTTTTCTCCCCTAACGGGTCCTCACTCTTCACCAACGCAGATTCAGGTACATTTCTACCCAATTCTACCTTCCTTATACCTACTTCAATAATGTAAATATGTGGATGACCTAGGTACGTAGTAAGACGTAGAGCAAAAGAAGTGAATTGGAATAATATTACTATTATTAATATATAATAAGTGTATAAAGTTGCACTTCTTTCAATTTTATCCTCCTTATACTGTATCATTAGCGTAGTTTTTTCTCGGTGCTTTTTTGGGCTAAACGAATATCACTGTCCACGTACTCACTGAGAATATACCAACGCATATTACAATAGTATTATTATCCCGCATTTTACTAATGGTTCAGGTTATACGCCTTTGTTATTTTTACTCTAATGAGGTAGGGATGAGGAATAAAGCATTTTAGAAGTAATCTGTCCCCATTTGCGAGGAAGGAAAGTGAGAAACTATTTAGGAAAAAAAAACACCCTCAGTAGACCCGACTGGAATTTGAAACCCGATGTCTAACAAGAGAGTAACGCGTTAGCTACTTCAGCCACTGAAGAGTGTCATTGCACAATAAATATGATTACAAAAAGTCAGCTAGTGACTCGAAGCGACCCTGAGTCTAATACAAAACAACTGTCACTACCTGTGAGGGCTTTAGCCCTTCAACAAAACCTCTCTCCTCCCCATCTAAACACCCCCGTAATCTCCTACAGTGAAGAGACGTGGGGAGGGGGCAAAGGGGAAGGAATATTCCCTAGACGACGCCGAACAAAGACCAGGGCTTCACGGGGGATTACATGGACGCCAAGACGAACAAAGACGCTCCGGCGAGATTCGCACGTCAATATAGACCAGTGTGTGAAGGGCGGCCGACCAATTAGGTCCACCTGAGAGACCGGGACTTAGGGATCCTGGCCGGCCCTGACCCCCGGATGGGGCTGAGACAAGAAACACAGTTTTACCAGGACACTCATCAAGTGAGTCTACAGGGACAGTCGGGCGGGAAACGATCGAATTTGAGATAATTGAATGGCTCAAATTCTTATTAACGTCCATGGGACTTAACCACGTTAGGACTACAGTTCACGATTAAACCCCCGTACCAACTCCATTCATCCACGATAAAGATTAATAGTATTAATAATAGAGATGGGATGGTTGAATCCTATGGTATTAGAGAGATTCTAGATTCATAAAATTCTTAAAAAAGTATCTCGAATACAAATTATGAAAACCTTGACTTTAAATAACAATTTTAAGCAATTTGATTACATTTGATTTACATAGATATGTGTATTTTGTAGAGTAACAAAATAACAATAAAAAAATGAAAAATGTATTAATATAATTAATTTAATAATACCCGCTTAAGTGACCACGTGGCTTGACAAGATACTTTTGCAATAGGCTATACTGCCGATGACGGGGAGATCAAGGTTTGAATCTCGGTGTGGTATTTTGAGGTTTTTTCAAAATAAGTTTCCACTTTCCTTCCAAGCAAGTGGCCTATTACTATAAACTTACTAATCCCTAACACCATTAGCGTAATTAGTACATAAGCGTAAACCCGAACGAGTAATAAGAGGCAATGCTAAACATTTTTTTAGTAAAAATAAGTATTATTATTTTTGTTTAAGACATAACCGACATTACAAACAAAATAACATGTGTCAGTGGCCTTAAACAACTTTTCCTAGAACATATTTTTAATATTTTCATTCTAAATAAAACTGTAGGCCTAACAATAAACATACACAGATTCAAAGATTCTAAAGAAAATTTTAGAGATTCGGATTCGAGAAATATAGAACTCGACACGTTTCTAGTTAATGTGAGACTAATTATTGTTCTCCGCGTTGCCAATGGGTGTGAGAGATTGAATTACGATATAGAAGACATTGGCTCCATTGTTGGCCGCGTTAAAAATAATCTTATATTATATTTGAGTATAATAATGATTGGTCTATTACTGATAAATTAAAATTCCTAGATCTGGTGCTGTCTGTGTAGGCTAAGCTAGGCTAGTTTGTAAGTTATGTAGCTATGTACAAGGTTACGCATATCACCAGGTAAAAAATTATACAAATTGTATGGAGGATGACAAGAAAAGTATTTTAATACAATGAACTTGGGGTTGGCGATGCCAAATGACGGCGCTACGAGATTTCAAAGTTGGCGCTGAATGCACCTTGGGGGTAGGCAACACATGTGGCACGTCATTCAAACCAATACAAGCATCACGATGGTGCCAGCGTAGCAGTAATTCCAGTGAGCGGTATGGCGAACCGAACAGCGGACCCACACGCCGAACTGCACGGCGAACACTGACATGTGATGAGGATGTTAGGTTCGCTGGTTTTCCGTTAGTATTGTCCAAACCCAAGGAGAATGTGAGTTAACAAGATTTTGAAGCCACATATAATTATTAGTAATTACTTTTTACTAGATTTATTAGATTTAAAAAAGAAGTAATCACTTTTTTAGAACAATGGACCTTGATCCCCTGCCCCGGGGACCCGACAGTTCCACCACCCCTGACTGAAGATATTTATGTTTCAAATTTACCTTTATAAATTCTCGAAACAATACTCAATGAACCGTATATCAAAAATAACGTTTTTTCTCATCTCTAGGCTGAAGTAAAATCTACGTTCGTCGAAATGTTTGCTTACTCGTCCACATTGTTGAGACACGTTCGTGCGCCTCTCTTTGATGGTTCGTCGAAATCCTGATATTGGGTGGATCGGGGGAAGGCACGTGGTTTTGGTTGCAGGCTCGCTGGAATGTTGCGGCACTTTGCGTGGTTTGGCGTCCGGTTCACCATTCCGCTCTCCGGTGTGTACGAGGTTTTATGTTTACCTACCTATTTTCAGGCAATTCAACACCTTTTACTAGTCATAATGTACAGTTCAACACACTCCACTTGCTATACGCTCAAGAGTGATGAGTTGCCTATGACCCAGGGTATTCAGCGCCAACTTTGACGTCTCATAGCGCATGCAGATAAAAGTGTTAGGTTTGATTGCAAAACATGCAAAACTGATGAAAAAGCTCGAATATGTACTACTGTACGGTACGTCAAAAGTGTGAACACTTACTAAATAATGTTTGGTTTCATATGGTTTAGTTATTTATGATCAAAATATAAAAATCTTATAATGCTGGTAAATTAAATGTTCTATCAAACCGTAATGGTGACGAAGCTTGCATGAATGTTAAACTTTGGAAGATGAAATAATATTTTATATTTAAGTTATTCTTACATAAAACATTATTTTTAATAATTATAAATATATTGAGAGTAGTAGGTGCTGCTGCTACCAACAAAATGGTCTTACTCATGAGTACTTACTTTGAGTACTCACTCAATTTTAGTCATATCGCCCATTATGTCAGTAATACCAATATCGTATGAAGGTGACTCTGACGCTGTCACAGCCCACTAGATGAAGCGACATTCCCTTCCTGTCGGATCCACATCATCTGACCATAAAGCGGGCCTTGTCCCTCTCTATATTATTATGATCTGCTCTACCGTGCGTATTTAATATCCAAACCCCCATCATACACGGCCAGGCTAATAAGTTACCAGTCGACACATACATAAAACGATGCCCGACAAATTACCTTTGGACCTGCGAGCTAAAGTGGCCTATGTCAGGCTGCAGCACGCATGTAAAACACAGGGCCTGACTAAAAATGAGATTAAAATGTGATCTCGTGTTCTAGTGTGGTATAAGGTGAAGATTTCCGTATTTGACTTTAATATTTTGGTAGAAAGGCCATATTTTTACCCACATCAGTGGCCTTACAGTTAAGGCATTATAATGCACTGGTATACTTAAGATTATTATTATTAGCACCGCGTTTACTACCCGTTCGGGTTATACGCACTTACGCTAATGTGTAATGGTTGGGTGATTGTGAGATGAAATGAAGGACCTACAGTTTAAGTGGAATCCGAACCACGGTGGTGGCCTGGCATTCCTCCATATTCACAAGATGTCTTGTCAGAGGTGAAGGAAAGGTTTTGTAATCAGATAAATCTGTGCCGGGACCGAGGATTGAACCCGGCCGCCAGCACAGAAGTCTGACACCTTACCCCTAGACCACCAGGTCACCTATACTTAAGAATTGTTCTCATGGTGAACCAACCTAAAATTGGGTATGCATATTATTATTCCAAGGAACAAATAGGATAGGTCTTGCTATCCATACAAATTTGGGTACATTTTCTCTAAATTTATCTTCCTCATCTATACCCCATTTTTGTGGTTAAATGCGGCTATTCCAGATGGTTAGTAAGACGCGGAGCACAAATAAATTATTTTAATATTTGAGTTGGTACATCACATTAAAATTGTATACATGTGTGCTGCTTATCATGTCTACCCCGCAGTCTATTAAGGGCATTGTGTGGGAGAACTCTACACCTGCACCTACTAATAATCGTCCAATGTGGTCATAAACCTGCCTATTATTACACAAACATCTACGTGTTTTAAGATGTGATTGAAGAGAACGATTGTTAACGTCAGTATTTTTGCAGTTTTTAATGGAAAAACTATTTTTTTGCCTAAATAAATGAAATATTGCTTCAATAAATGTATTTAGTTTAATTTTCTAGACTTAGTAATCTCAATAGTTTTTAAGTATTTGTCATGGGGATATTTACATTTGATATTTTTACTTTAAAAACTGCGAAAATACTGCTCTTACCACCATTCCACCGGGGTGGGCAGCGCTTTCGTTAATACTCTCAAGTGGCAAATTGGCCAATACTAATGTGGCGGACTTGAGTTTGTCGGTTCTCACAGTAAAATAACCTTTTTACTGACAGCATCTGCTGATTGTAACTTGATATTTTCCCGCATGAAGCATTCCACATGACCATTGAGGTGAAGATATTTAGCCATTGTTTCTGTCGCTTGTCAGACAGAAAGCTTATAAAATTTCTCATTAAATTGTTTTACATTTTCAATTTTAACCATTTTAATCATTTGCGTCTGAGGCCGTTTTATATGAGTACATGTTTTGAATAAACTTATTCAAAGAGTCTATGTTTTAAATGTTCGAATGAGCAATCTAATTTCTCAATTGCTACATAGTGTGTGAACTTTATTATACATTCGCCACACTTGGGATTACATTGGCAAATATTTTGCCTACCTCTGGTCTAGATACTGTTTAAATATCATGTGCTGGCTGTAGTTGTACCACTGTTGCTGAAAGCATTCTCTGTACGTTAACCCACGGCTCATTAATAAAGGAACGCCTGTGACAATAATGACCGACTGGTGTGTGTAAATTGTAGCGCAGAGAATTTCTGCCTTCCGACATTCCTGGCCCCATTCAAGGACACCTTTCAGAGGAACAGTGGCATATGTCACACTGAACTCTATATCAAGAATCAATAGCTCCCTCTTGGTTTCACGGCTATGACTTAATTCACACATTCTCCGAAACTGTAACGCAGATCAGATATTTGGCACGCTCGCATAAATGTCTCTTACCCATGTTACGGTCCACCGAGGGGATTCAGGAGGTTTGGAGCAATATTATTTTGGGGCCCCTTTTTGAGATAAAATAGTTTAAACCATTTACGAAATATTTAAACCATGTACTACATGAAAATATTATAAAAATGTTCTTCCAATATTAAGATACATTATTTCACCGTAACTCTTCTACAAGTAAAATCATATGTACCATAAAAAATCATGTTATTTATATAGTATTTGGCTACAAGCATAGGAGAGTCAAGTCAGGAAAATATACAACTTACCCCATTTCTACCGTCCCTGCGTCTCGGACTACGAGTCGGAGAGAAAAACAACAACACAACCGAACATAGCCACGCCACGAGATAGACTAGCCACTGCCATCAAGGTTCGAACGGCGCTCACTAGAGTGCGCCACACAACCAAAGGCGTTCCAAAGAGCTTGAACTGTGAAGAGAGGTTGTTCTACTATAATCTAGAAGGTTCCAGTTGTTTGAAGTGTAAAGTAGAAGTTATTGTTGTCACGTGAATTCCCCCCCCCTCCCCCTTGTGATCCATATGTATTCCCCCACCATGTATCCTGTTCTCCAATGTTCTCTGGGTTTTCTTGTATATAAAGTGACGGCGGGGCATCTTTCAGCACTCTTGGACTTAGCTTGAATTGAGGAATAAGAAGCTAAGGCTTCAGATAGTTAAAATATAAGAACAAATGTCTTTTTCGTCTTTGTATTACTTCCTCATTATTAATTATTTATTTATATATTTAACTTTTCAAAATTCTTGTTTCGGCAATATATTATTAATTTTGCAAAGGGAAATTTATAATACATAGTAGGTCTTAGATCATAGTTGAATTTTGTCACGTTATGAAAAAAGTCGATTATTATATGGATATCTATACGTGATTTATTTTTGTGTGCATCGATACTTAATTTACTATTGATGATGTTGATACTTAGGTTATTTTTTTGCGGAGATCGATTAGTTTGAGGATATAACTTCTGATCTGATTGTGAGATGAAATAAACTTTATAATGAGGGCTAATATTGATATTTTGCAACCAATTTTGGTTCTGTCGTCTATAAATATAACCAAATAGGTTTCACTTGTAGTTTAAAATTTATTCTTGAGAATATCTATTGGCCTTATTATTATTATTATTGTGCAGTTTAGTTAGGGTTTGTGTGTAAGTGGGAATGTGTATAGAGGATTTAGAAAAGATGAGGGAAGTTTGAGAACTCACTGTGTAAATAATGAAGATAATTTTGTAATTGATATTTGTTTACGAGGGTCACGTAACTTTACTAGCTTGTTCCGTGTGGAAAGAAATGGTTTAATTACTATTGTTTTTTCTGATGCAGTTGTTTTGAGTGTAAAACTGCATTTAACTCCGATGTATATTTTTTTACATCAATCATTCTAAATTTTAATGAATACTATTTGTTTGCCAATTTGACTATTATTCTGATTTATTAATATCTCTATATATTGTTCAAACTTATTCATGATCTTATACTTATATATTTAATTATGTTATTTATGAATAAATACCAACAATGCAACTACAAGTTTTCTTTATTGTTAGGAATCGAGATAAACCTTAGGTCATATGTGTGTTTTCTAATCATTTTATTTGTGGGTACATTTATACATACATATATATATATAATTTCTTTGAGGACGACCGTCAACATATCATTCCTGCAACCGGTGTGAGTTGCGTGCTCTGAGTTTCGAATGTTTATACTCAGACATTCAAGACAAGAACTCCAGCTACTCATTCCTTTTGCCCTTTTTTCTGCCCTTTTTTGAGGTTATTCCTTTGGACCTCCTATTGTGGTTTAATTTTGCTTAAGAGGGTTCATTTAAAAAAAACTCACTCAAAGAGTATAAGAGTTCACGACTGTGACCCGTAGCTCTGAGAACAAATCAGCCAATCCTAGCAATTATGAACGCCGCTTTAGGTATTCATGTTGTGAGACAAGGCAACACACAGAAGGGAGTTAGGCTCACCTTCTTTTTTAGATACGTGATCTAAGTTTCAAGCTATATAGTCTGGTCTTCCGGTGACGGGGAGTTCGGGGTTCACACCTCAGCCATGTGTGATGAGAATGTTTTCTTATTAAATTGTTTCCCACTCTCTCTCAAAGTATGTTCAGGTGCATTTATTCTAAATTCTACCCTTCCCATTGGTAGTAAGACAATGTTAAAACTAAACAAGGAAATACTTCATATTCGGCCCTTTTAGTGGTGTTGTATTCAACCGTACATAAATTCGTCACAAGCAAACGTTAGAGGGTTTTTCTAGTCACTAGTGTAAGTAGTTTCGGTCTGATGAATTCCAAGTTAAATGTTTGATTCCACCTAACTCCATTCGTTATAAATTAATACAATAGTTTCTTCTTGAAGAGAGACAAACATATTAATACAAATACATGTGTTCAATATTGTCATAATATCATAAATTTAGAGTAGGGCCCCCATATCCGCTGATTCATATCCGCGGTTAATCGCTGCCCAATTTTATTTATTTTTAATAGAAGAAAAAAAAATCTTTATAAGTCACAATGCTTACACCATCACCCTTCATTTTCTCATCTGGACCACTGTGGTATCATATCACCGTCAACATCATTATCATCATCATGTAATCATCTCAACAAGAAGAACGGAGAATAGTAAGTACAGAGTACACGTTTTTATTTAGCAGTAGGTGACCTGGCGGTCTAGGGGTAAGGTGTCGGACTTCTGTGCTGGCGGCCGGGGTTCAAACCTCGGTCCCGGCACAAATTTATCTGATTACCAAACCCTTCCTTCACCTCTGACAAGACATCTTGTGAATGTGGGGAATGCCAGGCCTCCACCGTGGTTCGGATTCCACGTTAAACTGTAGGTCCTCCATTTCATCTCACAATCACCCTACCATTACACATTAGCGTAAGTGCGTATAACCCGAACGGGTAGTAAGACGCGGTGCTAATAATAATATTAATAATAATTTATTTAGCACTCTATTCGGGTTATACGCTTAAGTACTAATTACTCTAATGTGTTAGGGATTGGGAGGGTTGAATTTAGAAAAAGTGAACCTGCATTTGTGTGAAAGGAGAGCGGGAAACCATTAGAACCCCCCCCCCCCCCCAGTTCGCCCGACAGAGATTCGAACCTTGATCTCTCTGTCCTCAAGAATCGAGCTCAACAGGAAAATAGCGCGTTAGCTAACTACGCTCATGAGATGAGTTACACTTTATTTAATGTTGGTAATGTCTTACTGTGAAAAGTTTATCAATTAAACTTTACCCTATTTATGTATGTTACATGAATATTACGTTATCTAATAGTTCGGTACTACCCGCGGGTATGGTGGCCCTACTATACTTAGTAAACTTTGTACTAAAATTGGCATGGTACAATATTGCATTGAGCTTCATGAGTCCAGCAGTTTTTTTTATAGCACCGTGTTTTACTAACCAGGTCATCTCAGCGCTCAAATGTATTATTGTTACACTTTAGTGTCTGTTCTCAAATTAAGTTAATAGGTCGTATGCAAGTTTCTCTGTCGATTCATGTAGTGCACGCTAAATAATCCAAGTTAATTTTAAAAACAAGCTAGTTTGTAAATCGTGTCGGTTCGGAAGGTAGCCTACACGTTGAATGAATACTTTTACGACCCACAGACCTTAGCACACGAACAACAGGTCATCAGTATCGTATTGTATGGATCTATGGTTATGGGGAGATTGGTATTCGAATTCCAGATGGTATGAAAAAGTGTTTTTAACAAAAGATTTCCCACTTTCTCCATGAAAATATAGGTAGAACTCCTCTGAATTTTAACTTTATTATTCCTAGATTATAGCGTGAATATTTGGATAACCCAGATGAGTAGTAAGACGTAGTGTACGTAAAATAACAGAAAAAAATCTTGGTCAGAATTTAGGTAGAAAAGTAAGGTTAAGAAATACCAAAATATATTTTTGCCCTCAACATTGTAAATATATAAATAGTTATTAAAATTACCATTATCTATTTTTTTTTGTATTGATACTATATCAGTGACAAGTTAAAACCGAAGAAAATATGATTTGGCATGAAAATAATCAAGTAAATTTTTAACTTTAGTTACACTGTTCTTATTCTTGGTTTAATGATTTTTTCCTACAGGGTTTACATCTCGTATGATTGTACTAAGGTATTTTTTCCTAAATAGTTTTCCACTAGCCCTCCCTACAAATGAAGGTACAGTACATATTATATTTGTTTATCATACCTACCTTCTTCATTCCAACCTTCTTAGTGTAAGCATGAAAATAGCTCGGTCAGTTTGTAAGACGTGAAGCACACACAAAATAAATACTAAAAAATTAAAATAAATGTTGTATTCTAATCTAACAATTAATTGTTCAAATGATGAATCCTTTAATAAAAATTAAAAGTGTTAAAGTAAATGTTCATTTAAGTGTAAACAGAACTGTGACGTGGCAATAGCCTCCCCCCTCCTCCTTAACCCTCGGCACACAAAACAAACAGGTGTCCCCACCCATGTCACCGCTGTTTCAATATTCCTACCCCCCCTCCCTGGAGGGCATCGGGACGCTTGGCGTCGCGTGGGTATGTGCCACCGCCCTGGTTCCCACACTGGTCTTGCACACACACACACACACACACACACACATACTGGGACTCATCCCCCACCCCTGATCCCCCTCGCCAAGCACGCGACCGCTGAGCCTACTCCAATAGCGCCCTTCTCTTCCGCACTGTACTTTACCCAGCAATCCTTGCACACGACCACAAGGGGGTAAAACTGCAGCGCGAACAACAAACATAACTTACGCCCTGTACACACGGGCATAGCTCAGTAAAGAGTTAGATACAAGTCAAATATGTCAAATATTACAATGTGAAAGACATCTACCATGGCGACTATTGGTCAAACAAGTAACTATCATTGAAACTTGTGAGTAGTTTGATAGTAGCGCAGGTCTTAGTTGTCAGCGATGTTTAAGAACATACGCATATGGAGAAGATATACACGTAGTTTAACATAGGCCTACACATATTAAAAATGATTTCCCTCTCTTTAAAAAAAACAACTAAAATAAAATATCTTCGATTAAAAAATGGTTCGTTACAAGTGGTTTCAAACGCGTGCCCACCGATAAATGCGTTAGTTTGTAACATTAATTTGGTTTAGAACGACCACGTTAAATTACACTGATAAAATAATATTATAAGAAATATGATTAATATTACTAGTACTAAAACTGATAGAACAGAAAAAATAATATCATGCCTGTGTATATAAGCTTCACTAAATATAATATTATTATTATTAGCACCGCGTCTTACTACCCATTCGGGTTATACGCACTTACGCTAATGTGTAATGGTAGGATGATTGTGAGATGAAATGGAGGACCTACAGTTTAACGTGGAATCCGAACCACGGTGGAGGCCTGGCATTCCCCACATTCACAAGATGTCTTGTCAGAGGTGAAGGAAGGGTTTGGTAATCAGATAAATTTGTGCCGGGACCGAGGATTGAACGCCCGGACCCCAGAACAAAAGTCTGACACCTTACCCCTAGACTTCCAGGTCACCTAAATATAATTAACAAAGAATAAATAAATCAAACAAATCTTATAAAAATTCTGGATATGCAATCAATTAAAAAGTTATTATAACTGAGCGAGAATGACAAATAATTACTTATCCCTCAATAAAACAAACTAAACCATTGATTAATGATAAAATTAACACAAATTTAAATAAAATCAATCTAATGATACATAAAAATCTTCTTATACATAATGAATTCCTAATAAAATGATCTGATTTAATTTAATATTCTTACACCATTGACACCAAAAACTCAATATTCTGATCAAATTAGGTAGTTAAGTATTTCTATAAATATAAGGAGACAAAATCATACTTTAAAATTATTATATTTAATTAAAATCAATGTAATACAATGGGTAATGTAATATTAATGAATAATTAAATAAGCCTTCCAAACTGATCATTACAAACCCAAGAATGAAACATTAAAAAAATATATATATTTGTCGTTAAGGTAATACCGGAATCGCGATCAACTTAAATTTAACAAACTGTAGCGTTAACTTAACGTTTACGTATTGTTAATAAACAAGATTCACTCGATGTGAAGCCAATGCAACGTAAATAAGCGGGAAAACCATAAGCAAAGCATTCGAAATGATTGAAAACAAACAACTTGTTCAATAAATTGGAACTCAAGCGGTTAGGGCTTTTTAGTCTTAAATTACTTTCTATAGAATTAAATTGTCTTGCCGGAACACTTCTAACACTTTACTTTGTTTTAAAGATGGGACGCTTGATTCATTGATTCCTAGAAGATTTCAAATACCATAAGATTTGAGGGAATGGAGAATCAAATATTCGAGTACCAATAATAAAAAATAATCTCAAATATAATATTATGAATACCTTAATTTCAAATAACATTATTTTAAGTAAATGATAGGAGTTTTATAGAGTTGTTATTTTGAATTTATTTTTTTACAAAATCACCCACTTCGGTGGTTGAATGGTATAAGGCACTACTCTCTCAATAGGCTAGACTGCTGAATATGAGGAGATCGGGATTCAATCCTGGTTGTGTGTAGTGAGAGGTTTTTTTCTAAATGATTTTCTACTCTCTCTATATGCAAATTCGGGTACACTCCATCTAAATTTAACCTTCTTAGTCTATAACACATTAGTTTAATTAGTAAAGTACATAGGCGTATAACTCAAATGGTGCAAAAATAATCACAAAAAAAGGATCAAATTATATTAATATAATTAATTTACATAATATGTATGAAAACAAAATATCATTTGTCACTGGCACCAAGGCTTAAGCTACACTTTTTAAATTAAATTTCAAATATTTACAATTGAAATAAAACTGTATGTTTTAAATATTTGAGCATTTGAATTTGGATTCAAGATTCGAAAGAAAATTCTGATTTAAGAAATTTAAGATTCAGCCCATCTCTAATTTTTTATTTAGTTTAACGCCTCACTACCCGTAAGGGCTATACAGATTTAACTACACTAATTGAATAAGGATGGGGAGGGTAATTCCAGAGTAAATATATTCACACTTGTGTGAGACAAGTGAGAATGACCCGCCTAGATGGCGTAGTTGGCTAACGCGCTTGTCGTGTTGAGCTCGACTGCCGAGGACGGGGAGATCAAGGTTCGAATCTCGGTCGGGTGAACTGGGGGGGGGGGATTTCTTTAAATGGTCTTCCACTCTCCCTCACGAAAATGCGGGTTCACTTCCTCTAATTCTACCTTCCCAATTCCTAATCCATTAGCGTAATTAGTACTTATAGCGTATAAGCCGAACAGGTAGTAAGACGTGGTGCTAAATATTATTAATTAACAAGTGAGAATCATTTAGGAAAAAAAACCTTCAGTAGACCCAGTCGGGATTCGAGCTTCAATCTCTCCGTCACCTGGAAACCAAATTACATGAGTCCGCTTGTACCAACATTGGTCTACCGGGTACATTTTACATTTAGAAAACAGAGGCATTTTAACAAAATAGATTTATTTAGTAAACAATAAACAAATTTAGGCAATACAAGTTTTACACGAATATAGGAATATTAGCGTGTATTAAATTTCTTCCAAAACAATTAGACTTGAGAGATTGCTTGTGGCTACCAGGGCAGTACAGTCGCCAGGCCACATGTAGAAGCATTTCTAAAATGAGAGTAATTGAACAATTAGTCAAAGAATAGTGAAAATTACATTTAGAGATAACATTTATACAGTCTTGCCTGGTATCGTTAAACATTTAAGGAATCCATAGAACAAGATGGATACTCAGCTAATAAATCCAGCTAATTGATGGCTAAGAAACAGGCGTCATTAAAGTACTACGACTGGTCACTTTCCCCTAAGGTACTGCCAGAGCATTCAATAGTACATTAGTATCTATTAAGACTAATACAAACTTAGAAGCCTAATTACAGGCAAAAATAAAATAGTATTATTTACGCGGACCCCACTATGACACTAGTGTAATTTCCCTGGGTTGCGCACCTAAGCTAATACTCGCCAAGAAGCGTGACTACAACACCAAATCTCTATTACATTTAGCTGAACTGCATAAGGCAAAAGTAAAATAGACATCCTGGTGGTAACCATCAATAACAAAGAACTAATGTTCATGACGTTTAGGACGTCATGATTAATTTCACTCCAAGATTATAGGAACTTGTGACTTAGTGTAAGCCCATACGTGAAAAAGGGTCACTTTCTAAGCCAGAGGCTTTTACGTTAGGACAGTGTCAAAGGACACATAAATTAACCAAAGAAAAACTTCCATGTTGAAGTTAATTACGTATTTAACCAATATCAAAATATTCTAATTAACATTTTCCAAAACAAAGGCTTCTCACTAAATATTAAAATAAAATTTCCTTCAAAACAAGTTCAAAACTTAAATTTCTCTTAACTATACTAGAGACCAAGTCCTAGGGACTTGAGGACGACCGGTGGATACAAATACCCCAGATACGTCGTCCGAGTTAGCGGCGAGTTGGATCGGGTGATCCATCATCCTCTCGATACTGCTACGGTGGCGAATCCAACGTCCCAGACCCATGTTCCCTTACTTTGCTAACGGGCCGAGTTTCCTTGTTGACTCTTTGCTCTGTAGAACCGCTCTGTACTTTGATACCGCTGGCTGACCTATATATACCCTCAACCTGGCTCGGACATGAAGAAAAGGGAAGGGGAATAAATTACGAAACACAGGCAAAACAAGGAAGAATGAAATTGCGGAGAAAAGAGAAACAAGAGAAGCAAGTCATGAGTTTCTCTGACTGACCGCCAGCGTCGCTAGGTGTGCGGCAGGTCTGTGCGTTGACTCCCAACTTCAGTCCTTCTCTCCAACTGAACTAGTCGCGATACTCGTGAGTCGGCCATGATAGACAATTCTGTGGTTTCAAAAGTGAGATAGTGATATCTGTAGACATCTTGCCGAGGTGAGTTACTACACAAGCATCTTATATTAAAATGTATCTGTATTAATTTACTTATTTAATATCCATTATTATTTTTAATGAGAAATAGTGATATGGATGTATTTTTACTATTTTCTTTTGCACGGCGTGGCCAACGTACGTAAGTACTATATCTGACATCATCCTATAGCAAAGGCTATGCATTCACGTATATTATTCATAAATACAATAATAATAGTCCTCTTCTTCGATATTTAGTACAATAATTACCCAAAGACAATATTTTTTTTTTTTTACCAACCCCGTGTTTGAATGTAGAACGATACGTAACTTTAGTAGATCAGAAAATATAAACTTAGAGGTAGTTTATATTAAATTGTTGATATAATTTCTATCTTGCACAAAAACACCGAAATATTGAATTTTTACTTTTAGCTGTTCAATCCATCTGATTGACACGCTACACGCTTGTCCACTGGTACGGGCCTACACTCTATGTAACGTAACTGGAACGTTCTTCCTTAATTCATTTTTACATTAATTAAACATCACGTCAACGTTACTTTAAATGCAACATAATGGTTTCCATTTAAAAAATACATGAGAAGCCTTTACGTTACGTTAAGATCCTGTCTCACCCCACTAATAAAGCGTAACTTAGGTATGTATACTGCAATTTAAACTGCTTTAGGATCCGTGTGGTGTGCAGGCTGGGGAGCATAGTTGCCACATAGTGGGAGTACAAGCGTTACTACTGTGCAAGCATACGCAGAGACTATCAAGAAATCTGGCAACGTGAATCGGTTGCTATGACAACTACTCTTCACGGATTGGTCGAGCATGTGACGAGCCTCCACTCCCCACTCCGGCTGCTCTGACCTCAATCTTAATCCAGTTTAAAACTCAGTATAATAGGGCTTGGACTATGAGGATGCCTGGAGTCTTCTTCATTAGAAAAAGGTGGAATTGAGACCAGTGAAAACATTTACCATAATTAAATAAATGGTACCGTTCACCGCACAGACTTTATCTCTCTTTGTTCTCAAATAGAGACATTCACTAAAAACTAGAATTTGTGAAACGAAATAATACACACTGTCGCAGAAACATTCCACCAAAGAGCATAAATGTAATGATATACAATGTTACAGAAAATTGAGAAAAAAATGGCATCTCTGTCCACCAAAAAGCATGACAATCAATTTCACATTTCAAAGCACTATATATAAAAATGTATATTTTTGCTTGTAGCTCAGAAGCTATTGGTTTTATCAAAATAGATGTATTTCAAATTTAAAAAAATTAATTTTAAAAGCAGGCTACTAGAACTTTACAATGATAAGTCAATTCGTATCTCAAAAATTTGCAGATATATGACCAAAATTGTAAATTTCCGCTTTTCTAAAGTGCTCTAGTAGTCATTTTCATTGGAAAACAAAAAATTTCCATATTTTTGTAACGTTAAAAAATGCCTAGATACAACATTTAATTAAAAATCGTCGGAGTAGGTTTTGAGAAAATCTATATTTACTCTTTTTTCCCTTCAAGAGAAAGTAAAATGTGGGTCTTACAACAATTCTGTAATTATGTCTATCCCCATGTCACTATGTCTGTCCCCATGTCTGTGTGTCTGTCCCCATGTCTGTGTGTCTGTACCCATGTCATTATGTCTGTCCCCAGCCCATGTCTGTGTGTCTGTACCCGGGACTAGAGACGAAATAGTTCAACGGATTTTGTTCAAACTTTCTCGTACCTGAGGCCAAATCGTGATTTGTATCCTCTAATTAAGTCCGACACCTTAGTTCAGCCGGTAGCATGTCAGTCTATTGAATTAAGGGGCCTAGGTTTGATTCCCGGCATGGCCGAAAAATGTATCATTGGGGAAATGTGGGCTTACCGTTTCACAATGATGAATTAACGGCTGGGGTCTGGATGGTGTGTCTGTTAGGGTTGGATATCTAGTTCCAAAAATCCCTCAAGAGGACCTTATGAAAGCCCCAGATACCAAGTTTTAGCTCAATTAGTAAAACAGTTTCGGCTCTAGCCCAAGGTACAGACAGACGGACAGACAAACAGACAGGCGGCATTGTAAAAACTTTTTTTTTTTTTGTTTCAGGGTATCATGAAACGTTGACATTTATCAAAATCTTGAGTTAGATTTTTTTGACAATCACAATCCGATGTGTCGAGATAAAGTAAAAACAAAACAAAATTTAAAAATAAATATTTTAAAATTAAAAAAGAGAAAATCACTGATCCCAGTTTTTCTGTTGTCATGGGCATGGTTCAGAAACCCCTTCTTTGATGGAATTACATGTTAAACGGAATCATTTATCCCGGTTAATCGGGTATCCCATATTAAAATAAAGTTTGATTTAAATGGGTCCTTAAATAATCGTTGAGTTGAACGTGATCCTTACATAATACAAATCTATGTATTCATAATATTTTGTAGATTGAAAGTTAAATTTAATGTGTGTGTGGCCGCTTGCAACGAAGAACACCCCCCCTCAAACCCCACTGGGTAGTATCCAGCATCCAATCAACCCTTGCCTCGCTATCATCCCTTCCAAGCTCGTGATGCCACCCTCTACATCCCCCAGTCCTGTGACCGCATTCCTCAACCCTTCCCGCGTGCGCTGTGGCGCGACCAATGGTGGACCCTACATCCCCTTCCCTTCTAGTGTGGCCGACCCCTGACTTCAGGACACCGGCGTATTCAGGGAGAGGAGAGAGAGTCAAGAAAAATTATAAATTAAATTGTTGCATATAACACCATGTTTATTAACAAATTAATACAAGGGGTAGTTAGGAAGAAGACTGATTTAAAGGTTTGGACACATACAAATGCTAATGCTAAAAGGGAGTGAGAAAATTACAATTATAAATAACTTCTATTGCCAAACCAGGATTTAAGGGCGGCCGGCCAGGATTAATACCCCAAGACCTTCACAAATTTTTGCAACAAAATAAAATCTACTCGCTATATAGAGAGGAGTCATAGTAAGATCTTAAAAACCTTGTATCTTACTAACTTTTTACATCCATTAAAATTTGCAGTCAATGGCTTGGGTCAGTTTTTTGTTCAAATCATATATTTTCTACTACTGGCTGACTAGGTCTGTTGTAGCTTCATATGCCTTATAACCTAACTTAAGACTAGGACATGCACAGCATTCATGTCCCTGGATGTTAATTCCTCACTGTAAAAGGGTAAACCCACATTTCACCAAGGATACATTTTTATGTCATGCCGGGAATCAAACCTGGAACCTTAAGCTCAGTAGACAGAAACACTACCAACTGAGCTAAATTGTCAGACTGTTTACCAACTATGTTAATTTAAATTTATTTCTGACAAAATATTACTTATTTACTAATGGCACGTGAGGAAAACCAATATTTTAAACTGTGATTTTCAAAATAAACACCCCTAGATTGCAGTGAATACAGTGAATAAATAAGGAACTATAAATCTAATTTATTGTGATGGCAATAATTCCTTATTTAAGTATTATCTTTATTTAACATTGAACTTTGAACCAACACAGCACCCGCTTCGCTGGCCGCGTGGTCTAACGCGCTACTCATGCAGTAGACTAGACTGCCGATGGCGGGGTGATCGAGGTTCAAATATAGGTCGGGTGTACTGAGGTTTTTTTCCCAAACTGGTTTTCCACTCTCCCTCCACACAAATGTGGGCACACTTCCTCTGAATGTAACTTTCCTAGTCCTTAAAACCACTAGCGTAACTATTACAAAAGCGTATAACCCTAACAGGTAGTAAGACACAGTGTTAAAATACCAAACACTTGTTGCAAAGAAAAATTAATAATCTTGAAATGTTGAAAATAAAAAAGCTTTGTTTAATGTTGGGGCTCCAATTTTGTACAGTCCTGTAGCCTCCGCGGCTCTAAATACGGCCTGTCCAGTGCAACCAGCCCGGGGATGGAGAACCTGCGGCCTTTTGAGTTGTTCGGTGTGACCTTTTCGCACGTTTCTTTTTATTATGTATCGTCATTGTTTAAAAAATATTCATCCTCTAAAGTTGTGTATTTTGGTTAAAATTTAAAAAAAAATCGTTATTTTTAAAGTTTACTGTTAGATAAATCGAACCGCTCTTATAGATATTTATGATTGACGCACTATAATATTGTTGCCATATTTACTGCATATGAGGTGTGAGGCTTATATGAAGAATCCTTGTAGCAATATGCGACCCTCCTAATGCCAGAAGATTCCTCAGCCCTGCTTTAACCGGTATTGCAGTCTAATGGTCAATGTGAGTGAAATAGACCATATTAATTTCAATAACTTAAAGTAAAAACATTTAATTAGCATCTTCAGTTAAAAAATGACAATAAATTGATGTATATATTAAAACCAGCTTGCAAATAAGCACAGAATATTTAGACGCCCACAAAAAAAATCTGCAGGCCTACTTTCCTTACCTGATTTACTGATTATAACCAGGTTGGCGTGATTTGTTAACACACCAGTTTTGAATGCATTCTGTTGTTGCCAATGATTAAGTGAAAAAACGCAATTAAACAAATTATCGTCTAGCTGCAATATTCAATATAAACAACAAGGCCGTAGCCAGCCAATAATTTTAGAGAGGGTTTGGTGGGCACATTCCCCAATTTCTGGAAGCTAGAAAAAATTCTAAATGATAAACCGTTCTAGACGCTCTCTGAAGTGGTTTTTATCATGGTAAAATAACCACCTAATTGCCGAAGGTTTGGAAAATGTCTAAATATTAAACACTTTTTGAAGTTCTCTGAAGTGTTTTTTTTATGGTAAATCACCCCCAAAATGTAAAAGGATAGAACATTTCTAAATACTTACCACCTTTAGAAGCTCTCTGAAGTACTTTTTATGGTAACTCAAACCCCTAATTTGTATTTGTATCTTAATTTTGATATTGTTTGAACCATAAATAAAGCCATATATATTTTTCTCATAAAATTTTGTGGGGGTTTGAACCCCCAAACCCCCCTAGACATTTATCAAAGAAACACAGTGTAACAAATTTTATTTTTGAGCTAAGAACAATATTCAGAATTCGGCAATTTCCAAATCGTAAATATTTTTAAACAAAAACTAGACCAGAACTTCCTTAAAGTAAATAAAACCAAAACAGTTAATACAAAAGGCAATTGGATTAATTATAAATCTCGTGTTTCAAAACAGTATTCTTTTTAACACAAGCAACGTTACTCACGATTCCGACAATCGTCACTCAACGCAACACTACAGACGTGCATCGGCTAGCGGAGAAAATGCGCCAAGTCCGAGCTAGAGTTATTGGAATCTTAGGCACCACGGAAATAATTTAGAAGCCCAGGGCGTATGAGCGTCTACTAATCTGCATACTTGTGTTAAAATCAAGAACTTACAAAGATATTTTCCATATTATTTTGGAACATGTTGTATTTTGTTAGCCAAGATATT
Organism: Timema cristinae; assembly: GCA_039000515.1. Lineage (NCBI taxonomy): Eukaryota > Metazoa > Arthropoda > Insecta > Phasmatodea > Timematidae > Timema > Timema cristinae. The sequence continues at coordinate 79,004,482 of JBCFYV010000012.1, forward strand.
TATGTTCCGTTCATAACTTCTTGTCTTCAACAGTACACAAGATGCACTTAAGTATGTGCCAAGACGATTTCTAATCATTGACTTAGTAAAATTCAATATAACCTTTCATTGAATAATATGATCGACGAAGTATTATTGACTACAAAAATGTATACCTGATTGGGAAAAGCTTTATTTAATGTTTTTTTTTTTCATGTCGGAGTTCTATCCAAATCTTGTTCGCGTGTCACAGTGTAATAGATTTGCCATCCTGAATTAAGCGTGTGACCACAAGTGTGGATCAAGCTATACAAACTAGAATATTTAATCAGTACAGTTTAGGCTTCTCCCAAAGTAACATGTAGGTGGTTATAGATGAGAAAGGTTGAATTTAGGGGAAGTGTACCCCATTTTCGTGGATAGATAGTGGGAAACATTTAGGACAAACCACCTTCAGCATACCTGATCGGAATCGAACCCCATTCTGCCCTTCATCGGCAGTCTAGCTTATTGTGAGAGTAGCTCCTTAGACTATGAGGTCACCGAAGTAGATGTCTGGCTTATTGATGGTGGAGGGAGAGGCCAGAGTGTAAAACCCAGCTAGGTGTACTAATAATGTTTTCACCTAGATTTTATTTCACTCCTACTCCCCACGAATGCAGGTACATCTAAGTTTGTGTTTAAGAGGACTGTACAATTTTTTCCTAGTTTCATGTAGACCTAAACTATATTCATTTCAGATTTTGAAGGCGTTTTTCCTCACAATTACTCAAGTCACCATAGTAATATTGACTTTCTCAAACAATTGAACGAGACTCATGCTGTGATATTTTTGGTACTTCTTGAAACTGGTACTTATATAATGTATATTTTGCTATTTTGGAAAAAAATAATTGTTTGTTAGTTTATTTTAGTTTAACTAGATCATATGTTAATGTAATAATCACTTGAATTAAGAAGTGAGACCAAAAGTCAGTTAGCCTAAAGTAATTTGGCAAATTAATTTTATCACATGTAATATGGTCTAAAGTAACTTGCAGCATGAAATCATTGGCCTTAAATTAACCACAAGAAAAGTTAGTACCGCTAAAATTATTTGTCCTAAAATTAACCAGATAAAAAAGTCAGTTAGCCTATACTTTGTGGCAGCTGCCTTCTACCTATAGGTAATAAGGCACATCAACTCTGTGTCCCGTGATTCTGTAGTCGGTCGTCTTTGCACTCACTTGTTCTCGCCATCAGAGACCACTGAGATATAGTTGGTTGGATCTCTGGCCTCATCACGTATTGACAAGGTGCTTAGCCGAGGCCTGTAAACTTGCAAGTCTGGAGTACCCCAGCTTTGCAGACAATCTTAAACGAACCTTTGCAAAGGTGCTAAGATTATTGATGACCTTATCTAAGGCGTGGATAGAGGTTAGGGTAGCTTAGAGGAAAGAACACCCCCCCCCTCCCCACATTAAAGCATTATATAAAGGGTGTGAATACCACCCCCAAATAGCAAGTAGTAAGCAAAACTTAGGGATCAGAAGTAGAGGTTTACCTCGGTGGTCTTGGGGTAAAGTTCTCACCTCAGAACCGATGTTCGTGGGCTCCAACCCAACTGGAGCTGACTGATATTTCTTGAGCGATAAAAATCCGTAGCACAACTTTCTTTGGAGCGGAAGTAAAACTGTTCGTCCCATGTAGATTGTGGCCCATAAAAGAACTTTTGAAGGTATGCGAGAATACCTTTCCCGGTAAAATTGGTGGGCCCTTTCGCTTCGCTCATAGAAATTCTCGTATGCTGATATAATCAGTCATTCAGAAAGTGCACGTTAAATACCTCAAATAAATAAAAAATAAATAGCGAATAGATCAGCAAGTAGTGAAATGCAACTATCAAGAAGCAAGTAGTGAGATACAAGGAGTGAGCAGCAAATGCGGTTAAAGCAGAAGTAATGTTAATTTTTTAAATGTATTATATTATGAGGTTGCTAATGTAATGTGTATGAGGTTTCTATAATACAAACAATTTGTTGGAACTTTCCAGATACAATTTTGTGAGCAATCTAGGGAAATGCAAAGGGATTATAGGACTCTACCCGTCTCAGTGGCGTAGTTAGTTAACACGCTAGACTCGTGTTGAGTTAGACTGCCGATGATGGGGAGATTGAGGTTCGAATCTCACTCGGGTGAACTAGGAGAGGTTTTCCTAAATGGGTTTCCATTCTCCTTCCTTCCACACAAATGTGGGCTCACTTCATCTATATTTAACCTTCCCAATTCTTAACCCATTAGCGTAATTAGTACTTAAGCTATAACCCGAACGAATAGTAAGATGCGGTGCTAAAAAAAGGACTCTAGATACAGAAGTAGGAAGCTGGACACAGGGGTAAATACTAGGAAATTACTACCTTAATGAAGTTTTTCACAAGTGTCGTGGTTGAGATATGTGCATTTTAAAAGTGCAATATTTAACGTCAGTCAGGAATATTGATCACATATAATAATACTTCTGTACCTATGACAACAACTCGTCATAAATAACAGTTCACGCTAATAGCAAAACATGAACTGCAGCACACAACAAATTTGACAATACCCTCTTACAAACTAAAAATCAATATCTTCAATGGCTTAGTTGATGTGTCTTTTACCTTGACGACGAATTATAATCGTGCGTTTTACGACAAAATAAATACAAAGTTTTTCTATATTAATTATTAAAATATGTTCAAAGTGACAATGAAGTATAATAGCTATGCATTTAATTGTGAATTAATATCATTTAAGTTCTTGAAGTTGTAAAAAATATGGTGTAGGTAAAATTATGAATATGGTGGCTAATTAATTTGACATTTGGTTTTAAATTACGTAATAAATACAGCTTAGGGCTAGGTCACATAAAAGTAGCTATAACATTTTATGAAAGTTAGTTTTACCCGTAGAAATGGATACAATAACCTATTATCAAAACTTTATTTGCTGAGGCTTCTCAAACTTATGTTTGGTAAAAATCTTCTTAGTGGTGATAATGGTTGAAATTTTACGCTTACCAGTAAATGTTGACTTGTTGACAAAATAATTGGTAGGTAAATATAAAATCATACAGATGATTTATATAACAAAATCCTTCCTCAAATGTTAAGAGCTATTGACTCTGATCTGATGGTAATATATTTTTGTTATACCGTTTATATAAACACACCGCTCAAAGGCATTCATTTTAAAAGAGTCCTTGAAAGGCCTTCTGGGAATGTCTTCCTCAAAAGTTAATCCAATCAGAATTTAGTAATATGTACTACCTAAACTAAAACAAAACTATCAATTTTCATCTATAAATTTCAAGAGGTTATTTAAATAATCCTAAACTAACAAATCAAAATACAATCGATCCTTTCATTAAGAACGGGAGATATCGTAAATAAACAAATACTCAAAGTAAACAAAACTTACCTAAGACAACGTTCATTACACTGTCCAAGGCCTAATTTTTAACTCACCGCTCTATGGATTGTAGCCTAAAGAAAAACCATCCTGATCTCATATGAAGTTTCCCGGACTCACGGTCGTACCATTTGGTTGAATATTTTAAGTTAATATTTTTACCAAGCAATAAGTCATAACACATTTAAACCCTGAGTCTTTATTATAATAAACACATAGGAAGAATCAAACAAAACCCTTTTAAAGATAATACAACAATAACTAATTACCCAAGTCAGACGAGCCCACAGCGACATTTGTGGTGCTTGGTAGTACTTCAGAATGATGGCGGCTCTCCACAAGTAGTTATATTTTAGTCGGATATCCAAAATTAAGGCAAGTTAACAATTACTAGGTATTTCCATTGTTGTGTATTAGGAAGTAGTAACACTTAGCTGCATCTATTGTGTGTGACTGTTCATTGTAATGATTTCCTTTAAAATTAAGTAATATTATTATTATTATTATTATTATTATTATTTATTATTATTAATTATTATTAGCACCGCGTCTTACTACCCGTTCGGGTTATAGCACTTACGCTAATGTGTAATGTAGGGTGATTGTGAGATGAAATGAAGGACTCTACAGTTTAACGTGAATCCGACCACGGTGGAGGCCTGGCATTACCCCATTCACAAGATATCTTGTCACAGTGAAGGAAGGTATTTAGAAATCAGATAAATCTATGCCGGGACCGAGATTGAACCCGGCCGCCAGCACAGAAGTCTGACACCTTACCCCTAGACCACCCGTCACCTATTAAGTTAATAAAGTAAGTTAATTGTTGGTTCATAACCCCATGTTAATATAAATGTATCTTTTTTGACGTATTATTAACATATGGGATTTAGGCAGTCATCATTGTTTGTCGCACTGGATTATCGGTGATGGAGAGGCTGTTGTTCAAATCTCGGCCAAATGCTTTGGGGGTGAATTTACAAATAATATTTTTTATCATTATAATTTTCAATCACTATCGACTCTTATACGAGTGTATTTTCTCTAAAATAACTTCTTCAAATGGTATGGTTAAAACATAATATAATAAAATTAATAAAATAATAATAATAATATAATAATAAATAATAATAATAATAATTTCCTTTATAATAGCGCTGAACAACAGTCGTGAGACCTACAACAGGCCAGCACTGAAAAGTACACGAGTACCATAAAATTACGTATAATAACACAACTTAAATAATTGACAGTACCTAAATAATCATACATTCTGATGAATAATTACAAAAATAATAGGACATACTACTGATAAATTACAATAATAATAAATAACATGAGAGTAGTCAAAGAATAAGTATTTAAAAACGGCCTATAGGGATCATCTTGTAAGAGTTTGAGAAAAAATAATTTAGGATTGCTAAAGGCCCGAGAAGGGACAAGAATACCTACGTGATCGAGGGAAAATTTACAAGAAATTAAGCTATTGAAAATATTAAAAACAAATAATAATAATAATGGTATGGTTAAAACCTAATAATAATATTATTTTCCTTTTTAAATTGTATTCAATCAAAGCCCACTTTTGTATGTACAGTATGTGGACCATGGTGTCAATCTTGTATAGTCTGGTTTTTATATGACGGGGAGGTCATTGTTCGAGTCCTGGTCGTGTGTACTGAGGCAATTTTTCTTAAATTATTCCCCACTCTCCTTCCACACAAATACGGGTGGATTTATTATAGATTCTACCTTACTTATCACTACTTTCATTAGTACAAAAGACTAAGATAACTCGGATAGCTTAAGAGCAGAACACGAACAAAATTATTTACTTCTGGCTTGTTGCCAACGACTCAGTATTTGTGGTTAGTTAACTTTCTAAGCCAGGGGTATTCAACCCGTGGCCTATGGTAACATTTTGTTCGGCTCGTTGGCTCATGAAAAATATAAAATTATTTCAAGAAACTTTTTTTACAACTACAGATTTATATTTTACATAAAACACTAATAAAATATATACGTATTTTATTTAATTATTCTGCGTTAATTTATTAGTGATTTTTGCTTTTGCGCGAAGAAAACTATTGTGCTTTAATACAAATGTACTTTAAACCGGAAAATGATAACTCTAATAGACAATACAAATAATTGTGATACCTACTGTTATGAATAACATAAAAATTATGAAAAAAACAAGAGACAATATACTTCACGAGGAATCGTAGTCTCTAGTGTGAGTATAAGTGTTAAAGAGTGAGCTAATACGAATATTGTCGGTACAGTATTGCGGCCCGCAAGCCAACAAAAGAAATAAACTTTGGCCCTTGGATGTAAACAGGTTGTAGACCCCTGCAGTCTAAGCTACGGATGATACTCTGGAATATCTCATTTAAAAACCTATCAAAGTGCTGAAAGGTATCGCAGACGTTCAGAAATTAGGCATTATTTAAGAAGAGTTTTTTTTTATTTCACTATAGTACAGCTCATGTCAAAATGGAGGCGAAAGGTATCCTTATGCTTATAACAATTTAATAACTAAGCATATTAAATTAAATAGTTTTAAAAAATTGCGTGAAAAGGTAGAATTATCTCACTTTAAACGATTACTTAAATCATAACGTCCCGGTTCTGAAATCTGAGAAAATTGTAACAAACAAGCAAACAGCCTCTTTTTTAAATAGGGTCACAACATACAATTCTTAGACAAGTGAGGATTATTTTAGAATTGTTAATGCTTAATAACTGACAATCCCTTACAAAATGGATTTTTGAGATGTTTCCATTCAAGTAGGCGGTGCCCTTAAACTAGTTTTTTCTATCCATGTAGATCCTGGTTGTGTATTCTCTACACACTCATGAACTTTAAAATTATGATGTTATAATTCATATGACTATTTAAACTGTAGCTTTAGTTGATTCCCTACATTAATAACAATATGATTCACATGAACCACTTTCCTGCCTAATACTTTCCTCTCCTGTTTCGACCTTCCTTCGTCTCTTTCCTGCCCCTTCAGCATAAAAAGAGTGCGGGACTGCGGTTTCAAACGACCCGGTAGTAAGCGGCTTACAGATTGGCACACACAGACGCGAGCGAACACATTAAAATCACATCAAATATGCATATCGGCCGTACGGCACGCATGCAGGGCTTGGGAGGGACTTACTGGCTCCAGGCTTCCAGCCACATATTGCCCGCTGAGCCACTGTTGTCGGTGGAAGGGAGAGGGGGGGGATATTTCAGGAGTGAAATTCTCCGCACTTTAGAGACGCGTTATGTGGTCGAGATTCAACGGGAAATTTTTATGAAACAAAGTGAGGCCACCAGGAATAGGTCAAAGAAACCGCTTTTATAGTCGGGTCACCATAAATTTGGGCTTTACTTGAAAGTATAAAATTTCCTAAAAGTATTGTTCGTCTGTCTCACAAGTGTGTTTCAACAATTTGACTTTTTTTTTATTATTTTGCAGCGAGTCTTGCTATCCGAGCTACCCGCGTTCAACTACACAACTGAGGTAGAGATTAGGAAAGTGGAGTAGAGAGGAAATGTAGCTGTATCACGTGTAAGGAAGTGAAAAGCCATAGACGAAAATCCACCCCTTGTTCATCTAACTAGTATTTGAACTCTTACCTATCCATTACCGGCAAACCAGATAAGACAATCTAAACACGTCTTGGTCCACGTGTCCACTAACACATCAAAGTCAGTATGTATACCTTGTCGGAGTGACAGGATATATTTGCGAGACGGATAAATGCGTGACAATCTTTTAATTAAGATAATATTAACTAAAACAACAACTTACAAAAGTGTTTTTTTTTTCTTTTCAAAAGTGACTTGAAACATGTGTGATCAAATTTTACTTAGTTATAATATATTGCAAAAGCCGCTTCTTAGTCTAATGATCTAAGGCAGGGCTCCAACCTGTGGTCCACAAAGAGTCCTGTTAAAGTCCATGAAACCAATCTAGATATTTGAGCTAATTTTATATTTTTATTTCCAAAACATATAAAAAATATTCGCTATTCACAATTTGGTTAAACTCTTTTCCCCCCCATTAATGCCCAACTAAACATATTCTTTCATTTATTAATATGAATGGGTTACGTATCATACTAGAAAGTTGTGCGTAGGTTTTTAATTTCCCCTCGTATGGTGGGGGTGACCAGAGGGGCTGCGACGAATTATCATTGGCATCAGGAGGTCACCATAAAGAAAAGGTTGGGAACCACTGGTTTAAGACATCACTTTCGCAATAGATGAAACTACCATCGAATCAGAGATAAGGGTTAGAATCTCGTTCGGGTTGTTACTAGGGTGCTTTTCTTTACAATTATTTTCCACACAAGTGTGGGTACATTTCCTCTAAATTCATTCTTACTCATTCCTACCACACTAGTGTAGTCGGTTTATTTGTGTATAGCCCAAACGGGTGGTGGGACGGCCTGAACATTTTTTATGGAGTATGTATGATGCATCATAGTATTATTAATGATAATAAGTCAAATGTACCAAAAGTAATAATAATATATCATTTTTAATCCTTATAAAATCTTTCATTGTTATAATTCAAAATACTATTTAAATAATTATATTTTGTTAGTAATGCAAACGAATAAACTAAATAAATGGTACGGTGCACCACACAGAATTTTGCACCTTCACCCAAAAATGGAAACATATACTGCTCGAAAGATAAGTGGAACGAAATAATATCTATTGTTACATAACTATAAAGAAAAAAATGTATTATAGTTCACCAAAGAGTACTAATGAAATCATAAACATATTGAAAAAATCCATCACGGCTCACCAAAAAGCATAATGGTTCAACACTCATTATGTCTCCAGTAATTAGGTACTAATTTTGATCTCAATTTTTAAGAGCTACACTAATTTACACCCTCTTTTCGATAATATTTGATTTTGGGGTTAGATCATTTTTAAGGTTTTATTCGTTTCCTCTACAAAATTACAATTTTCTTCCTCAGCAAGAAGTAATTTACTCTTTCTATTAGTTTTGTAATTTTCAAGAGTCCACCCCTATTCCCGGTATCCATTTTGCGAGTTCTCATATAAATATGTTTCCTGATTATTTGAGGGAAACTAGTTCTGTAAATTTTACATAATTTATTTTTAAGATCATTCGATTTACCTAAACTATTATCAGATGCCTTATCAACGCTATATAAACCCATGCCAAGGAGGGAGTGGTCTAACTGTCAAGTTAATTTAGTCTGGTTAACCGGTGAAGGAAAACGTCAGAGTTCTAATCCCAGTTGAGTATGTTGTGGATAGTTTTTACTGAATGGTTTCCCACTCTATTCCACACAAATGTGGCTACCAATCTACATTTATGCATTGTCATTCTTATCCCATTGTAGTTATTAATATGTATGGGTATTACCCGGAAAGATAGTGTGACTAGGCGAAAAAAGTTTGAGTTTTGCAAAGAACGCTTAGATTTGAGTGCTTAATTAAATATTGATTTCAAAAACTTAATTTACTTATAAAGCTAATACAAAATGTGAAACAATTAATACTCAGTGTAACCTTACAATGAAGGCGAGTAACATACTAAATATGATAGCAAGTTTCAAATGTTTAAATATATTTTCTTTTTTTATGAATTTTATTATTTTATTGAAATTAAATATTACCTCACTGTGGTCACACAGATAAAAGCATCGAGTTCGTCTTGTTTTAATTAGCCGGTGGCAGAGAGATTGGGGTCTGGTTTACCGATGATTAAGTGGTCGAGGTCAGAATCTCAGATGGTCAGTGAGGGGGGTGAAGGAGGTGGCAGGTGGGTATTTATTTTCTCTCTTTCTAACGTGGGTGCATATTCTATAAAAGTAATGTACTCGCCCTATTGATTAAACCATTATACACACCATCTTAAAAGGAGTAAATTAATAGAGCAAAATGTAATAAAAAACTGTGGATTATTTTGTTTGTATTGCATCTTTTTTTTTCCAAAATAGACTATTTTCTTTTAATTAAACTAATAGGAAAGGGATGAAAAATTATAATTTTTAGAAAATGTACCCTCATTTGAGTGTGGAGGAAGTGAGAAACCGTTTAAGGAAAGTCATCCTAGTACACACGTCAGGGATTCGAATCCTAAGCTCTCTATAACCATAACATCAGACTATATGAGCCGACTCCCTAGTCCACCCACCGATCCAGGTGGTGCCTGTTTCTACCTCGTGGGGTAGGTTAAAACCGGTCTGTCCATCTTGATTCAACGTCCGTCCCACCCGCTTCGGTGGCCGCATTTCATGTCTTAAGGCCCTGCTCTCGCCTTAGGCTAGACAGCCTATGACGGGGAGATTGAGGTTCAAATCTCTGTTGGGTGAACTAAGGTGGTTTTCCAAAACGGTTTTCCACTATTCCTCCAATAAAATACTGATCACTTCCTCCAAATATAGCCTTTTTACTCCCTAAACCACTAGTGTATTTAGTGCATAAGCATAAAGCCCGAACGGGTCGTAAGACGTGGTGCTAAAAAAAACACCTCCATCCCATTATTCCTCTTGATTTGGTTTAGCACTCCTAAATCCACCCCTACACAATTTCGACCTGCAACTATTCGGGAATCCATACATCACATAAGCCCTCCCTACACGTTGTAACTGTCTTAAACTACCTGTTTGAAAAACATAAGGTTATTCAACTATTATACATTCACAAGAGGACTATTTTATGGATTTACCTCCACTGTTGGGCAAGTGGCCTCGATGCCAAAATCATTTAGTTGGTTTGCCGGTATCAGAGATGTCAAAGTTCAAATCCCAACTCGATGCAGTGAAGTTATTTTTTGCTTAAATTGTTTTCCACTGCTCATTCACACAAATGTGAGTACACTATCTCTAAATTCTACCTTCCTTATTCCTACCAAAAATGCATAACTAAAACCTATGCAAATAATCCTAACGAGTAGCAAGACCTGGTGGAGGAAAAATATATATAGGGCCTATATACATAGGTAGATACAACCCACGCTGGTGAGTATTCTGACAAAGTTATTAGTCTTGTCTGGCTTGCTAGTGAAGAGAAGGTTAGGGTTCAAATTCTGCATGAATATTTGGAGGTTATTTTACTAAAGAGTTTCCCCACTGTTACTACATGTAAATACGAAAGGTCCAGGTTTGAATTCAAGCTGAAAACATTCAGTTGAAAATATGTTTTCTCAGTCTCTTTAGACGCAAATTCAGATACAATTCCCTAAACTCTACTGTCCTCGTTCTTAGCCCATGAATGTACAGTACACTCAGTTTAACTTGAAAGAAAGTACCTTGACGGCTTACACTATGTTGCAGGTTGTGAGATAGGATCATACTGTAATCGGGCAAGATAAGAGTACTTACTACCTTTCAGGGTAAATTGAGTGTCCATATCGTACGGATGGGTAGTAAGACGTTGTACACACCATACAAAGAAGCTGAGTTATTCCATTTCTGCACAAAGGGGGACACAATTATGGCCGTTATTGGGGTAAATATCTGTTCCATTACACCAAATAAAATATCCGGAATGATGACAGTCATTCCCTGCGAGCCAGTAATTGCTACACAAAGCCAACAAGAGCATTGAGGAAAGTAGTTACCAGTACTGAGGACACCTATATTCGTGACGAGGGTTAGTTTGTGCGCATGCGTAGTGTGTGCGACTGTTATGGTGGGGTTACATCTTACGCTAGCTTAAGCCAATGGTATTCAACCTTTTTGTTCGAGAACCCCCAGATATAATTTCTCTTTGACTGGGTACCCCCAAAATGGTTGGTGCCTGATTCATAATGCAAATTACAGTAGAGCGTCGATAATTTGGACTAATTGGGGATCGACCCAGTATGGATAATTGATTTTTCCAGATTTTTGAGAATACAGTACCTATAACAAAAAAACCATAGACGTGATACTTAGGAAAATTCAGTGTTGAGGTAGAAACATTTTCACCTTATTTGAACAATGAACTTACATATTTTGTTTTTGTTGTTAAATATCGCAAATTCTGAAGGAATATAACAAGGCAAAAATCTAACAACGAAATAAGTCTCAATATTTATTTATTTATTTATGAACAAGGTGACCTGGTGGTCTAGGGGTAAGGTGTCGGACTTCTGTGCTGGGGTCCTGGGTTCAATCCTCGGTACCGGCACATATTTATCTGATTACCAAACCCTTCCCTCACCTCTGACAAGACGTGTATACACAACTTGTGAATGTGGGGAATGCCAGGCCTCCACCGTGGTTCAGATTCCACTTTAAACTGTAGGTCCTCCATTTCATCTCACAATCACCCTACCATTACACATTAGCGTAAGTGCGTATAACCTGATCTGGTAGTATGACGCGATGCTAAAAATAATATTTTTGAACAAGGGATGAGGTGCGTTTTTTGGCTGCCGTGTCTTTAATATTGGTCTCACTGTGGTTGTTTTTGTAAATAATATTTTTTCTTGATGATCCGAATTTTTGACGTCTGAATTATCGACGCTATACTGTATTCTATAATCTGCGTCTAGGAGAAAAAATAGAGCTCCCATATCGCATATCCTTACGTCCGTGTCTCTTGTGGCTAATCCTAAATCTAGCCTTGATTATTCAGTGTTTATCATTAAGTTATATTATAAATATTTAAATTTTACGGACCCTTTAAGATTTCTTCGTGTACCCCAAGTTGAATAGCACTGGCACAAGCTATTGGTAGTGTGGGGATATTTGAATCAGAAAAGCAAGTCAATCTAATGCACGTTTATTCGACACATATTCATTCGTATTCAATCTAATCCGCATTTTTAGACGTATATTCATTGCGATTGAATGATTTTAAATATCAATTTAACCAGTTACTTGGTAAACACATAAAGAAAATAATTATTTTTTTAAAAGAGTAACCATTGAAAAATTGTTTTCAAGAGAGCAAAGTAAAAGCGGCTGATATAATTTCCTAGTGATGTAAATAATTGCTTTTGCAATTAAGGTTTTACAAGGTTTTAAGCTTTAGTTTTGGCTTTATAATTAATGATTTTAAGCCGAACAAGGTTTATTGTAGCAGATGAGTAAATGAGAAATACCTTCTTCACAAATCCTAACAAGAATTAGTCTACGAAAAAACAAGAGTCTCTAGGGGACACTAAAGATAAACACATTTCTATCATCGCTGTTCATTGAAAATAAATTAATAATTTCTAAATTAATAAGAATGACTAACAAAGTGGCATAAAAGAGCAAATTTAAACTGTAAAACAAAACCAAGAGACGAATAACTAATACTAAAATAAAAAATGTTGGCCAAGTAAATGTGAAATGAGTTTTACAGTTTGAGAAGGAAAATATTATACTCAAGAGATTGCACCAACAAATGACACATTTTTTGGCCACACTAGTAATATAAATCTGGGCCCGTAGCTCAGTAGGAAGATGCACTACTAAGGTAAGATTTTAGGCATAAGCTTTTTTATATTCATGCTAATACGTTTTTATTCGAGTTTATATCTCATGTGACTTGAGTACTTCACTGCATCATCTGAAATTACTGTATAGGAGTGTTATTTTAACAATTCAAAGTGGGTTTGGGCCATTACAACACCCACCCGCCCCTTTGGACAATCCACTAACAACATATAACACCCTTATACAGTCCAATTTTTTAGTATGGACTTTATTTAACAGCTAAGAAAAAATACTATAATAATATAGTAAAATGTTATCAATGCTGACAGCAACAAAACTCTTATTTTCTAAAAGGTTCTTCATATGAAAATTGGACTGTAGATCTTCCTGCATTTTGAAATAGGGCCATGGTGGTGAGGTCAGCTAGTATATTATGGCAGACGTTGTATTTTGAACGAGCAACAAGAAAGAACAATTTGTTTAATCTATTATTAGAAAACGCAGCGAAAAGATTTTCCTTAATGGATACGAAATTTTGGGCGTGTGTGAAAACAAAAGTATTGGCGTTTGCGGAAGATATGGTAGCAGTAGGGGAAACAGGAGATGAATTAAAAAAGCAGCTACATTAACAGAAGAAGCATATAAAATAGTTTTGGTAGTAACTAAAGAAAAATCCAAAAACATGGTTATAAAGAGAGAACAAGAAGAAATGTAACCTTAGCAGTTGGAAAAATTAAGTTTTATAAAGTTATATCCTTCTAATATCTTAGAACTACAGTAAATGAAAACAACATAGAGAAGGAGATATTGGCTAGGATTCAAGCTGAAATTCAGGGGCACCCACAGGGGTGTAGGGGGCAATTTCCCCCATGAGATTCCGAGGTTGCATAAATATTAGAAGTTTGAAACATTTTTCTTATGTTGTATCTTATTTTCAAGAAACTAGGATTTTCTTAAAAAGCGTCTTTTGAGGTTTCAAATTAATAAATTCTCCCGGGGGAGAACCTCCTAGCCCTTAGCCGTACTGGTCTATATTCCATACCTCCCACATCCCCGGTTTGTGGCCCCGGGAGAAAAATTCTGTGGCTGCTCTAGGTTCAAATAAATGTTTCTATGCATTAAATAAAATTTCCCGGACAAGGATAATGTCTATAAGAACGAAACTAAGGGTATATTAAACAAAGGAGTGTGGGCGTTAATCAATAATATGAAGAAGAAGCTTTTAGGATTTGAAAAAAAAAGTATTGAGAATTTTTGGACCATTGCAAGAAAACGTAGAATTCAGAATTAGGAAACATGTTGAGCTATATAATCTTTTTAAGGAAGCATACACTATAGCAATAATAGGAATCAAAATAGTTGATTGGTTGAGGCATGTATTGAAAAGGGATAAGGCAATTATAAAACAGGTGTAAATAGAAAAACCATAGGAAAGAAGGCCACTGGGGAGACCAAAGCTCGGATGGGGTCATGAAGTAAGAAGTGACTTTAGACCATTGGATATAGGCCTAGGTGAGACTTTCGCTGTTTACAGAAAAGCGTGGAAGAGACTAAAAGAGAAACAACGAACCGACTGCGGTTTAGTTGGCCAGCTAGGTAAGGAAAGGTACAATAAGGTAGCTGTAAAAATCTGTCTTCTGAATACGCATGCTCAAAGACTTTTAAACTGTGAAATTGGGGTTTACTCCTTCCACAAGTATGAATTAAAAGAAAGAGGTTTGGTAATGTGTTGTTTTTTTCTAAAATAAAGTAAGTGTGAAAATTATATACTGATATAATACAATTCATGTTATATACCATCAATAGTAAATATTTATTTTTCTGCATCAATCATTTCATCTTGGACTGAATGTCAGGCTCGCCCAGATTGATTTGCCAGTGTTGAGTAAGTCAGTCCATGATACCTCCATGAAAATGATGGTTCATTTCATATACATTCAACCTTTCTAATTTATAGCCTACTCCACTGACGTACTTAGTTAAAATACGAATAGCCCAACCAAGTAGTAAGACGAGGTGTAAAATAATATTTTTTAAAGAGAAGGTGATTGCCATTTAACGTATGAGTCACCAACAGTACAGTAATTTTTTTTCAGAAGCATGTTCGAGAGAGAGGTTTGAGGGGGTGGACGTGTGTGGTAGGAGGGTAAGTTTAGTGTCTATCAACACGCATCACTAGACACGCGCCATTCATCGTTTGGAGACACGCCGAATTTTCACATAATTCGGTCAAACGATATGAATGGTCTCCGGGGAAGGAGGGGAATGTGGGATTGGAAAAAAAAAGGGGGGGGGGGGGCTTTTGGAGGAACTCGCTATTTAATAGGACCGTGGCACGTTTAATGGCAATTGTTTCGGTCGTAGTGATACTTCCCTGACACACTACAGATACATCCCACCTTAGCATGTGCCCTACTACTCGCTGTTCTGAAAACATTCACCAGTGTTTCTTAGTTTTGGCGATGAAGGACCCCTAAATGGAAATTATGCGCACTGAGGGACCACCAGGACTTTGGGAGTAGTGGGTGGAGGCTTGGGTGGTAAAACTTATGTAGAAAATATATTCTTTTTAAGTAATTACATTTTAAGACTGTATACAAAACTATTTAATTTATTAAATAAATGTTGAAAACAAATATCATATAATTACATGTTTTTTAATTATTTTTAACATTCTAAACCTTATAGTCTTTTATAAATAATTATTCAGATTTGTTGACATGAGATTGGTAGAAACTAACTTTTTTATATGACTTGTGTCCACCGAGGAAAAAACTACACCAATAGAATGGATATTTCACATTTAATCTTTTGAATTTCAAATTTTTGTATTACATGCGATCAACATTCTTTAATTACTTATTATTCCTAGACTTCCTGGAATCCTGCGGACCATTTGATCGACCGCCGCGGACCACCAGTAGTATGAGGACCACACTTTGAAAAATCCTTATCTATACCCTTGGAGTGGCGACCACGTGGCTTAAGACAGGTTCAAATTCCTATCGGCCGAAGACTATGTATCACTGAGGATTATTTACAATCCTGTTTCTAAGATAAACGTGTACTTTCATTAAACTATCTTCTTAAATCTTAACCTAAAATGTAGACTGTTAGGTAACTTTTGTGTTAAGATGTTAAAACTAATAAATTACTGATTAACATGTTAAAACAATAATTAGATTAGTTAATTTTTCATTTACGTTTATTCAAGTTGGATAATTAAGTAATTAGACGTATTATTTAAAATAAGATAAAATTCATCTATTAACACGTATTAAATTAATCTAGTGACTATATTCATTTATTGAGCAGAATTACTGCTATATTAGGATTCTTATATGCAGAATATTTTAGTAAATACAAACTTTTTTTTTTAGATAATATTAATAACGTTTTAATAATATTTTATTAGTATAATTTCATAGGATATAGATCTTTATTATAAGAAGTGACATTTTAAGTTCACGAGTTTTATTGATGAATATAAGAATTATCGTTTATGACTGTCAAAAGGTTTCTTCTGTTGTGAAAATAAAAAGTATTTTATATAAATTTATAATATTTACTGTGTCTAGTATCAGTGTCTTCTGAATCTTATTTACATCACAGCAGTTAACATCAAGGTGTATAAAAATTGTGCTATTTGTTGGGCGCCACTCCTAGGAACTAGGGGAACAAAATATTAATAATAAAAAAAACATTTACCTCGGCTAATTCAGACAGTGGCACGACGACTCTCATTACTCGAGACCAATGGGGAATACTTAAAATAAAACCTGAGCAATTTAAATAAAAAGGAATTGTTGAAATATAATGTAATTTAGACTACAATAAAAATAAATGTATAAAATAACATTTATTGGAACTTTTGTGGGTTTATTATTGTTTCCTTTTTAACCACATCCCAATCCTACCTATGGAATTCCGGATAGTTATAATTCTAATTTGAAAAAATAAAATAGTATTGTTGAGACAAAAAAAAAGAGAGAAAAAATCAATACAATTATTATTTAGACATAAAATAAAATGTTAATTAATTCTATAAATGGGATAGTCTTTTTGAAGGTTCTTACATGAATTCTGATATTTGATAAAAGAAAAAAAAAAGAGTTTAAAGTTGAAGAGATGGCTTGACCTCACCCATTAGTCCATGCTGAAACAACACTAACTTCAGAAATTTGTTTCACTTTATTAATGTTAACTCGTCCATAATTCATAAAAGGTAAACAATCTAGCTCTTTCATATACACTTAACTTTCAATTTGCTACATACACTTTACTTTTCAACCATTAATTTCCTTTAAAAATAAATTAAATTAAGAGCTCCACAGATCTGGCTCCATGTTAAACCAACACAGAGGAAGAAGACCCTGTCTCCTCCAGAAAGTCTTCCAAAATAAAATTTAAAAATGTTCTATTTTGTACTTCCAAGTCCAAAGAGAAAACTAATATATTAAACCAAGAGATAAAATGTTGGCTATGGACTAGGGATAAAAATCAATTACGCTGCAGGTTTAATATAAATATTGAAATATATCCCAATGAAAGTGAACAATGTTTTCTTAAAGAATTAAATGTTTATATTTCCATGTCAGAATTGAAAAACGCGCTAGTTTGGAGTTATTTACATCTTGCCTTGTTTCCTCTTCTACAATCACGAGACCCACAGCTCACTTGTTTGACAGATCTGCGCATGCGTTGAAATCGATCATGGTCGACATTGAAAATAAATAAAAGTAGAGTCAACAAACTTCTTAGAAGGATAATTAATATGTTTAATAAAAGTTAAGTGTTTTTCCTTAAGTCAAAATTCCTTATTTAAATTATTTAAAACAATGTTATACGTTGTTCCTTCTATCCTTTTACTTTAATGAATGGATGTAGATAGTATTATTTGTCAAGCCAGCATTACAGCGGCCGAACTTTGAAGTGCTTAATTTCAAACGAAAATAAATTGGAAACTATTCACAAAAATTAGAAAAATATATAGAAATATATGGTAGGGTGGCAAATAACGTTACACTTCCTACCTAAATCTGATGTACCAACCAATACCACACAGATTCTGTTATGTGAGCCACCAAATACAATTCCTGTTACGGATATTTAGCGAACTATAACTAGGCCTCGGATATCCGTATTTGGTGAACCTACTAACAGGTCTAGAAACACAAAGGGGAAAAGGTGTAGTTTAAGAAATTTACGCTCATTTTTCTAAAGATAGAATAATAAAATATGCGGATAGCCCGAATAGGTATTAAAATGAGGTGCATGGAAAAATATAGTGTTGGTTCATTTTCTAAAAATTTTACCTTTCTTAACCCTGCCATATTTTGGTAATAATAAGTACTATCTATATGGGCAGTGTATTGGGGTGGAAAGATCCCAAATCCACCAATGTTATTAATGTCCCAATCTATGGCAAAGGGATGGAATGAACAATTTTAGATGAAGTGCACCTTCATTAACCTGAACAGGTAATGGGAAAATAAAAGGGTGGAAAACTACCACTCGTGTATCTGATTGAGATTTGAAACTCGACCTACCCATCATCGAACATCTAGTATATTGTGGGCCTGATAACTTAAACAACATGATCATTAGTGCAAGTAAAAAACTTCCCCCAGGGCATCAACATGGGATTTGTTCCCAGTCCTCCAGGTAAGAACCAAGCACTACAAGGATGTGTCAGTTATCACTTATTAAATAATTCAATTTACATTCACTCCGACACCATTGCTGGATTGGTTTTGAATGTAGGTTTTCTGGTTCAATTCCCAGAATGGTCACATTTTTTTTATCATTTATAAAATTGAAGTTTCTCCCTTCAGAATAATAAATTAGTTGCCGGGGAATCGTTGCTGTGTTCGTTCTAGAAATGAGTTAATTTGTAAGTTTGTTCATAAAATGCGCCATACATAAAATATTTAAAATTGTCAATAAAATATTTATATAAAAATGACATTTTAATACGAAATTTGAGCCTGGAACTTTATACTAGACAAACCAATGTTACAGGCTCATTTTATGCCTACCATCACATGTAGCTCATAATTTTAAATAGTGTTATATGGCCCTTGGGTGCGAGGCAGTCTTTATATATCAGTGACACACTAAGATATTCCCGGGTTCGATCATTGTGTCAAGGTGTCATCTTACAATATGTGAATAAGTATTTGTGAAAGGTAGTTGTTAATACCAAATAAATTTCATTATATTTTTAATTTGGTTAATTTTCCATGCGAGATATCCGTAAACTTACACCAAGAGGAAGGTATAAATTTAAAATGTGTGAAGGGACAAGGAAAAAATTCGAACTATACAAAAATTCAAATTAAATAAGTTTTTTAAAAGGCATTTCCTTTTCCACTTTCTCTATCATCGCTAATTTTTAGGCCAAAGTTAATGATTTATAGGACTGTGGCTTGGACAGTGACATCATAATACACACACACACACACAAACACTACTGTACAGTATGCACTGAACAAAGCTAAGACTAAACAACAAAACCAAATAAACTAGCACGTCACAAGAATATCGCTAATACCAAATCACTAAGAACAGCGCACGTAACCACTCGAGAGGTTCGGCCTTGACTAATGGAGTACAGAATTGTACGTGTAAACAAAGACGTATGGTTGAGCGGGGAAGAGGGAGGGGCATGAAAGAGTGTACCGACCACATTTCAACGTCGCCCCTCTGTTTCCAAAAATAGAACAACACGGCACCGTAACTAGAAGTAGGAAAACAATACTGCACACTACATTACAACATACGAAAAGTCCGAACTAACCAAAACAAAATTCGAACTATCCACAATTTTTTTAGCATTGTTTCAATAAAAAAAATTCAAGGGACCTGGCGAAAAATTCAAATTAAAGACTATTTCGAAATACGGAAGTTTGAATTAGTCAGGTTACATTGTAATTTAAATTGGAAATTTTGATGTCCAAAGTAGCTAAGAAATTCCACCACACCATGGCACTGAGGTATTCGAACCTTTGAACCTTTCTCCATTCTAGCAAGGGGAAATGTATCGTGTGTAACGTGGCGTGTCATACTTAACCTCCACTGGGGGCTGTAATCACGTTCCCTTACCTCTCACTGACAATTTCCTTCCAATTCATTTGAAACCTGTGATAACAGTCTGGGTCAAAACAATATAAACAAGGATATGATGAAACGTTCGTGGTAGCGCATCGGTCCCAGAGCTAAGAGAGAGAGAGAGGGCATGGGAATATTGTCCCGAACCCAATGTATTTCAGGGCCATGTTTTAGGAAAAATTGTGTGTTTAATCATGGTTCTCACAACCAGTAACATCGAAAAAGCTTTATTAATAATATATTTTACTTACATAGCTTAATATTTCTTTATATTGTACACATGAGTCTAATACATCTCTAATATATTGTTTTATAGTTATGTAGGAGAAAGGAAAATAAATGTAGCCTATTTATAAGCAAACCTTAAATTATTATTATTATTATTGTTAGCACCACGTCTTACTACCCGTTTGGGTTATACGCACTTACGCTAATGTGTAATGGTAGGGTGATTGTGAGATGAAATGAAGGACCTACAGTTTAACGTGGAATCCGAACCACGGTGGTGGCCTGGCATTCCACACATTCACAAGATGTCTTGTCAGAGGAGTAGGAAGGGTTTGGACATCAGATAATTCTGTGCCGGGACCAAGGATTGAACCCCGGCCGCCAGCACAGAAGTCTGACACCTTACCCCTAGACCACCAGGTCACTCAAACCTTAAATCTAAACAAGTTTCGGTGTTTTGCTCAATCAAATTGTGATTTTGTATTGAAACAGCGATTTAAAAAATAGAAATAAAGATTAAGCTGAATCAGTGATAACTGTATATTTATTGTGTTAATAAAATTTGAATATTATTGGCCATGTAATAATATCACTACTCTAAGGATTTAAGGATGGGACTAAGACATTTTCTTTACTTTGTTTTAACTTTTTTGAAACTTTTTCCAACTTTCTTATATACATACAGAAACTATTAAATAGTGGCTCAGTGGTAGGAGTGCTAAGTTATGTTCTCTTTTTTTATTATTCGACCTAACTAACTTAGCATGGTCATTGCGTCATTGTCCCCCCCTCCTCTATAGTTGAAAATATTCCGGTGCCACTGGTCTCTTGGGCGCATATAAACATCAATAAGTTGCCGACTGATGGTTTTAAATTAATAATAAATACCCCCCCCCCCCTCTCAGGATCACTAGTGTTTTACTAACCCGAATAGATGTTCTCTAACGGTCATAATAAGCATTTCCTTTCCTTTTTCTCTTTCCACCTAACCAACCAGATACCTTGAAGGAAAGGAATAATAGAATACATTGTGATCCTCTTCCTCTTAGATCATAACATCCTATTAATGCTTTCTGGTGGTAAGAGAGGAAACTAATTTTTAAATTGCAAATTATTTACTTTATTGACCGCTTTTTTTTTTTTTTTTTTTTTGTCAATTTGCTAGCGTGTTCCATGAGACATTCAACATTGCACCTTGGTCGGGGAAGTTAGCGCTTCATGCGGGGAAAATGTTAACTAATTTTTATCGAGGATAAGGAAGATATAGAGTGGATATAAGAAATTAGAAAATAGCTTGCCACCTTTCTGAGAACAGATGAAGATTTGGAGACAAAGAATTTATATGAACCATTTTAAAAATTCTACCCCCAAGTAGTCTAATGATATCGGATCGCGTGACCTGGTGGTCTAGCGGTAAGGTTTCGGGCTTCTGTGTTGTGGGGTCCGGGTTCAATCCTTGGTCCGGCACAAATTTATCTGATTACCAAACCCTTCCTTCACCTCTGACAAGACGTGTATTAAACACAACTTGTGAATGTGGGGAATGCCAGGCCTCCACCGTGGTTCGGATTCCATGTTAAATTGTAGGTATTCCATTTCATATCCCAATCACCCTCTACTATTACACATTAGCGTAAGTGCGTATAGCCCAAACGGGTAGTAAGACACGATGATAATAATAATAATAATAATAATAATAATAATAAAAATAATAATAATAATAATAATAATAATAATAAGAATAATGATAATAATATCGGATCGCGTGACGACTATATTCTTTTAATAACTTTATATTTTGACTTATATTAAATTAACACAATAAATTTAAAGTAGGGACCTTTAGAACATATAAACATTTAAAAAAAATCTATGCTTAGAATTATACTTTTATTTATCTGACCTTAGTTCAGTCCATAAAGTCTCTATCTGCTGGGTACTGGATTTGATTCCCAGCACTAATAAAATATTATCATTTGTGAAATAGTTGCTTTTCCTTTTGGCAGTGATAAGTTAAAAGCCAAGAGATAGAATACAGTGTTTGTTCTAGAATTAAGTTAGCGTGTGATTCATGTTATAATATAATGAGACTATTTAATTAAATACTTCAAATAGGTATACAATTCTCTACGGTAATAAGTCGATCAGTCTTTAACACAAACTCAAATTCATGTAGGTTTGTTGTTGCCTAGCAGCTATTTAGCACATTTAAGTCTACAATTGTATTATTATGTTGTATTTTTTGTTGGAATTGTTGTAGTATGTTTATGTATTCCCATGGTTTTGTATAAGCATACTTTAAAGAAAATTCTATTAATGATAAGGAAATTAAAATTTCGGTAAACACTTTACAAAGACACAAAGAAAAGTAAATTTTAAATGAAACATATCGAGGCCTATCTAAACCAAGTTATAGGCCTATAAGTATTGATACATATATATTGATTAAGTTGAACGCAAGGTCGATTGCTAGTGGTCAAAATAATATTGCAGCTTAGGGTGTGCTTATAGAGGGTCTAGTGTTGTTTTAAAAAATGTATTGTATAAGATGAGTATTATATAGCAATATTTGAACTAAGCAAACAAATATGTAATCATAATGTTGATTTTAACAATAATAATAATAATAATAATAATAATAATATTTAGCACCGCGTCTTACTACCCGTTCGGGTTATACGCTTTAAGTACTAATTACGCTAATGGATTAGGAATTTGGAAGGTTTAATTAGAGGAAGTGAACCCGCATTTGCGTGGAGTGAGAGTGGAAAACCATTTAGGAAAAACCACCCCCAGTTCACCCGACCGAGATTCGAACCTCGATCTCCCCGTCCTCAGAAGTCGAGCTAAACACGACAAGTGCGTTAGCCAACTACGCCACCGAGGCGGGTTTGATTTTAACAGTTTCACAAATTTCAGCAAGTACGAAATTATTTGTTGAGCAAAATTACAACTAAAATAATCTTAGAGTTAAGTATTTAATTAAGAGTTACATTGTATTATAGAATTTTTCTCACTTGGTACTTCCATATTAATAAAATAAACCAAACCTGGCTTGGAAAAAGCCTTTAAAAATTAAATACAGAGATAAAGTATGATATGGCATACCCTATTGCTTATATTGCATCAAAAGGGCCAGTTACAAAATATATTGATAGATGCAAACTCACAATTTCACAATAATTTAAAAAGTTCTTTTTTTCATAAAGGGGCTATCAGATAAATTCAACAAAGGTTATTTATGTTAGTTATACGCCTAATGCAATCCTAAATAGCCTGCTAATATAAAAAGCTACATTTCTTTTCAATGTAATACAAAAACATATCTTATATTTGTTTGGGTAATAGAAATTACGAGGAAATGGCTTAACATATTTTGACAAACGACCTCTTATTTTAAAGGTTAGGGGTTCAGGATGTCGGGAAAAATAGTAGTTTCCAACTAAATCGTTATTTTCTCAGCGAATTCTCAGATTTTCATTCTTTGCTTACAATCATCATGTAAACCCTGATTTGTGTACGGTTTTATACCCGTAAATAGAATATTATCTCCTTAGTTAAAAATAATCTTTCTCTCTGCAAATCAAAGATTTCTCTTTGTTTAAAAATAATAACAACCTAACTCTTACTTAAGTTCCACGGTGCAACAAATATAAAAATGATAGCAAAAATGTATAATGTACTGTATGTATATATATATATATATATAATATTAAAACAAATCAATGATAATAAGTTGAAGATATTAATTGTTTGCACTGATACTTTTTCTTATTGTTTAGTTTGGAATATTAACCCTTATTAATAAAATGGCCGTTATGTCAACGCGTCCTAGAATTTTTTTTACATAGGTTAATTGATTGAGGGGATTAATTTCTTTGACTTAGGAAATATTTATTTTATTGAATGTTGTTATTGTTAATTCGAACTTAAAACAGCACTATTGACTATAATTCTCAAATTAAAAAGGTTAAAGAATTAATTTCGCAAAAATATTTTCTTACGTTTTGTTTCACACATGAATTATAAATTAAAAATGATACAATAATGTTTAAATAGGTTTTGGTATGTACTATAATTTCAAAAATTGATAAAATTATATTGAAATGTGTTTGGATAGCCATTTTAATTGTTTGACGTCGACCTTGAAGGTATTGGGGTAACGTGTTCACTTCGGGACCCGATGTTCATGCGTTCAAACCCAGCTGGTGTCGACGGAATTTCTTGAACGATAACAATTCGAAGCACAACTTTGTTCGGAGAGGCAGTAGAGTCGTTGACCCCCATGTCGATTGTGGCATGTAAAATATCCCTGGAAGGTGTGAAAATACCTTTCCCGGCCAAATTGGTAGGACAATTCGCGTTTGCTCATAGACATCCTCGTTTTATATTGAAATATATTCAAACTATTTTAGGTAGAGGAACGCTAGCCTACTGATTTTAGTCAAACGTAGGCCCACAGTCCTAAAATTACTGCAAACATATACAAACATAAAGAAGTAAATATTAGTATATTTACTGTACTTAATACGTCCTAAAATCCGAACTATGGATCAAATTAAATTTGTTGGTTTTAGTTTATTGATCTAGAGTCAGTCGCTAAGATTTTTGCCATGGTATGTGCCATTAGTATAATACTGTATTAGGTTTATACAATTTAACCTACAATACGCTACTAAAGCAGATTTTATTATTTACTTTTGGTGAACGTGTAAATACACTTCAAAAACCCTTAATAAATTTTATATAAAGTACGTTCATACTAAAATTATAATCTAATAAGGCCAATTCATACTGTTTCCCGAAATAATGCACATGTTAATTGTCCGTCACATCATTACATTTGACGTGCCTCCTAAGATATTAATTTTATCCTTATTGCTGACTAAATTAATATAGTAAATCTATCTCTCTACGGGTATGGTATGTTATCGAAATGCCGGAAAATAAGTTTTGTATCAAGTCATCTACCGCAGCCTAAGTTAGCTTGTAATTCCTGAACTGATAAATATAGTGGTTAGAAAGTACAATTTAAATAAAGAATACATTTAAAAAAAGTATATCTTGCCGAATAATTGAAATGATGATAGCTAAAAGGTTCCGTTGGTTTGGCCAGACTGTACACCCATTTCTAGCGCGTGGTTCTCCACTTCTCGCATGTACTGTACTTCGATATTCCCGCCCCGCCCCCCTTTCCTTTTCTTTTCCTCAATGCGTACCCCTACCTCCTCTCCAATAATACCGTATCAAGACGAGTACTCACAGTAAAAGCTACAATTCCATAACGTTTACAGGTTTGATTTATAAATTCTCCCCGACTTTGTTCTTCCATCTTACTTGGAACTCTGCAGGTTAACAAGCTGTTGCATTGCATAAAGCTCTAAAGTTCCGTCGGTCTGAGGGGGGGAAGAGGGGGAAGGGGTGAGAGTTGGAAGGGTGAGAAGAGGAGGGCTGTTTAGGAAATGTATCTATATCCACTTTCAGTGGTATCACCTCAAGCAGCTCCACTCGACAACCGATTAACCGAATGTCTTAGTGAGAATGTTCAAACATCCATTCGATGGTTTAAAACTTATATATATACATATATTTTTAGCACCGCTTCATAATACCCGTTTAGGCAAAAGGCCTACTCTTATGTACTAACTATGCTCATGTTTTTTTAAATGGAAAAGTAATATTATATTTAGAGGAAGTATACCTACATTCGCGTGGAGTAGTGGAGAATCATTTTTGAAAAAAAAAACCTCAGTACACCCGACTGAGATTCAAACCTTGAGCTCCCCATCATCGGAAATCTAGTCAACTGCGAGAGTAGCGCGTTAGACCACGTGGCCACCGAAGCGGGTTGCATATAATTTATTAGATATAGAACACAAACAATATTATTTACTTATATTATTGTTATTCTATATTTTCTCGTCTTCTCGTGTATATTTTAATGCTGGCCTGTCATATGTCTTGTAACTGTTGGTCAGCACTATACTAAAGAAAGTCAAAATAGAATTAATTAATTTAATTTACGAATTTACCTATCATTAATTTACTATACGTAAGTCTACAGTACATGTCCTACCTCAAATGTTTAAGCTTACGCTCTGATTATTGTTTTTTGTTTATTTTAAATTATGTCAATGCATATTGATTTTTACTACTATTATTAGTTATTAATGTTTTTTTTTAAATCTACTTGTGATTATTAATCTGTATGGTTAATTATTTAACTATTATTGTTTATTTTATTTTGGTGGCTGGGATCCTGGAGAAGCTGAGGATAACTGGATGTACGAAGAACCTGTATAAGGTGGTGAGAGACTACTTTAGGAACCGGACGACCGGGCTGTTCAAGGTCCTGACTCAGGGCTGCCCCCAGGGGTCAGTACTGGTGCCGGCCTTGTGGCTACTGATATTTGACGATTTCTTGAAACTACATTTCAAAGACGAGGGAGGGTCAGTTGTTATGTCTATGCAGATGACGGTCTTCTACTCGTCAGGGGCAACGCCATGGAGGTAGTGATCACGTGGGGAGTGGAGCCCAGCTCACGTTTTCGAGGGAAAAGACGAAGATGACCCTCTTCAAGGGGAAGCATTCGGCGATGAGGCACCGACGGTGCACATGGGTGGTGCGCCTATAGGATGCGTAGGGGTAAACAGGTAACTAGGTGTAATGTTAGATGAGGGTTTGTTTTTCAATGCTCATTTCAAAATGGTAGTGCGAGGGGGGTGGGGGGGCAAAGGCTGCGTTCGGGAGGCCCATCCGAGTCTCGAGGACTTCCTGCGATTGGACTCGACTCTACGGAGGATGTACAAGGCCCTGGGGGAGTCGGTGCTGACCTACGGATGCGTGGCCTGGCAGCATCGGATGGAAGTAAGCATCAGGATTATCCTTTTGAAAGCACAGAGGTATGCACTTCTCGCAGTCACCAAAGGGCACAGTACAGTCTCATACGATGCTTTGCCTGTTGTTTAAGGGGTTTTTAAGATCGACCTGCTTGTTAGGGAAAGGTATGGGCGCTACTTGGCGAAGAAGAATGGACTGGATCTGGACGAAGAAAGGAGAAACGGACGGCGCGACTCACTCGCCGCCTGGCAGGTGAGATGGGACGGGTCCACCAAAGGAAGAGACTTATCGGTACTGGCCTTCTGTGCAGGAGAGGATGGAGAGTGATTGGGTAGTTACCAATCACTATGCTACGCAGCTCTTCACCGGTCACGGGAACTTCAACGCAAAGCTGCATGGCTTTGGGCTGAAGGAAAACCCGGATTGCGAAGTCTGTGGTGCCCACGAGGACGCGGAGCACGTGCTGCTGATCTGTGAGCGGTTCGAGAAAGAGAGAATAATCCTTAGGTTGGAAGTAGGCGAGCCGTTCTCACAGACGACGATGGTGAGGGATGCCAGGAGCTGCGCGTGCTTCCTGAGGTATACGATGGCGGTCGAGAAGACGAAGGAAATAAGAAATAGAGGTATCATGGGTTAAGTTGACTAATAATGAGTGCTTTTTTTTACAGGTCATAGGTATAGGTTGGTAAGTTACTAATTATGTCTCTTTAAGGGTATTAGGAATAGGTAGGTAATTGTGTGCGATGTGTACTAATTTATAGAATTAAGCATAGGTTGTAAACTGCGTGTGATTCGTGCTGGATGTAGGGTTGTGAGAGGTTAGGTTGTAGCAATTATTGCTCCAAGTCAACAGAATGGGGACAGTCAAGTATAAACATCACTTACCCAATACCACTAATCTTGCCGAGCACCTTGCGCAAACAAACATCCGACTACACGAACCACAAGCGAACAACTGCCAAGACTGAGCCAAGTTCTGCCTTTCGCCACTAGAGCCCGGCACCACCGCTAACATAATCAGTCCGCCCAACTTCAAGAAACGAGAACAAGATGGTAACTGCCAGGCGTTGCCAGAATAATATGGATTGTTCTTCTGCCCGCGCGCCCCCTTCCTTTGTGCCTATCCTGTTCGATGAGTGTGCCATATAAAAGACCATCCGTCGAGGAAGACGTCACTCTTGGACTTGGCTGCGACCATTGTAATGCAATAGATTTGACCCTAAGGAGTATTTGAAAGCATTGACCATTTATCATTCTTATTATTTATATATTCAAAAATATTTTACATATAATTAAACATATTTTACTTTATTTAAATTTTACAACCTATTACGTGGCGCTTAAATCACGTCTTCCTCTAAATTATTTACTAGTTAGTTCGCGCCTCGTGGTACGATGGCAGCATCTACTGGAGCTAAACTTAAGAAATGTTAACGTCTTTTAACGTAATCCAGACAAGTTAAGATCTTTTAAAGTATTTCCTCTTCGAGAAGATTCCACACGCAATAGGTATTTTTGTTCTGAGTTTGTAGGTGTGTAATTTACCGTTAGAAAGGTTCCTTCGAGAAGCTTCTATTGAACTCAGATATATGTGACTTTTTGAAACTTCGTAT
Organism: Timema cristinae; assembly: GCA_039000515.1. Taxonomy (NCBI): domain Eukaryota; kingdom Metazoa; phylum Arthropoda; class Insecta; order Phasmatodea; family Timematidae; genus Timema; species Timema cristinae. Next base: position 79,033,084 of record JBCFYV010000012.1, read on the forward strand.
TTTACTGTGCAATCAGTCGTGGTCTTGAATGGACGTGCTTTAAGCGATCGGTGATTATAAGTTGCTAGGCCCTCGACATGATCGTGTTTCGATTAGAATATTAATAACAATATGTTTTCAATTTAAGGAATAAATAGATATCAAACTTTATGTGATATATTATCATTTATTAAAGTCTAATGATAAGGAACGAGGCATTATAAGTAAAGCACATAGTTGCGTAATAGAAACGATGATTTACGGAGTGACTCTTAAATGATTCTGTTATGTAATATAACAAATAGCATTCTAACGTGGGGAGGAGAAATATAACAAATGACGTCCAACGAGGGGCTGAAAAGAAGTATAACAAATGACTCCCAATCACGGGGCTATTATACGTCAATAAAAAGAGAAGTATAGCAAATGGCGACACAACGTGGGGGTTAATATGCAACTATTAACACTTGCCGCGAACACGAAATATAACACCATGTAGGACTAAGCGTCGGCGTAACGGACATATTATGTTAATGTAAGAATAAAATCCAATTTCGCTTTAAATATAAATTATGGGAACTAGTCAAAATTCTTTATCAGATCTTTTATCAAATTTAATTATAAATGTATTTGCGTAAATCTTCGTATTTTGATTTACTTTATAATGAGAGTATTGTAAAGTCAGACATTTTCTGTGTTATGGATATTAAGCATTATGCGCGAAAATTATACTCAACCAATTAACTTTATTTGTTTCTCAGTAGTATTTTGGTTAGATGAGTGTAGTAAATATGAAAATTTGAGAGTGTTGTTAGATCAGAACTTTTCAATATTATCCATAATGATTGAAAGTCTAAAATTTCAAAATTAACTTTATTTCGTCTCTATTGCAAATGTGGCATTTTGGGTTTGGTAAACATTAAGGTGGGAAAGTGTTTGAAATATGGTGCCGAGATTTTCAATATTAGTAGAATGGAGTATTGCACTAGATTATTATATAGATCAACTTAACTTTATATTTTTTTTACTATTTTCTCGATTGTTATTTTTAGGATAGTTTTGTTAATATCTATTTTGTGCCAAAATAGTAACAAATAAACAAACTTAAAGGGGTAATGTTAGGAAATATCCTAGATATTTATAATATTACTATAATCCTTGTTTAGGACATAGGCGAAGGCTATTGTGTGTTATGCTAGTAGGTTATTAGCGCTAAAGTTGAATGGTATTGGCATTAGGTAGTTTTGATGGAACTAAAACTTTTAGTAACATGTGGCATTTTCGCAACAACATCAAAAATGTGTTAGCTAGGAGACATCATTTACTGTATGACGTATGATCATATTAAATTAATGTTATGCATCAATATTTGTATTTGCGTAATATGTTTAGGGTACATAATAAATAACGTAATGATTAGAAGGAAAAGAGTAAATATTTATGGAACAATGTTTTTATTGGATAATATATATATAACTGAATTATTAAATGCTCTTCAAATAATATGCTTATTATTTAATAAAGTGGCATAGATAAAATCTAAAAGATTCTAAGACTTGAATTTATTCTATTACATAATTACGCCATATTATCCCTATGTCTAGAAAAGGTGCGAAGGATTAGCCTTCGACCTTTTTATATATTTATATGTTAGGCAACCTGTGAAGGTGGACCGTTGTTTCCCGCTACTCACAAGAGTGAGTTGCGTGCGCTGGGGACATGCTAAATGTCCAGCATTTTTAGGATATTCACTCTGTGCGCTCCTCTATATTCTATTTTATTTTTCTTTAACTGTAGATTTTGTTTATATTTATGTATTGAATCCCTCTAGTTTGGAGCTTAGGGATTACAAGGTTAGGATAGGACACGACCAGTGTCTCAGGTCTTGTTCTTGTTGGAGGATTTTTGTTAGGGCTTAATTTTCAAAATCTAAATCAATTTAAAATTGATTGATCTCTTTGGCTTTAAATTCAAGATACGGAGGAGATCCTGCAGAAGGGCTGGGGTGAGTACCTCCATGAGGTCCCTACTGGGAAACGTAGGGTAAAGATTTAGTGTCGATTCATACGGCTGAACCCCACCTCCTCCACGTGGTGAACACCCATTGCAGGGGTCCTCTTACCCTAGGATACGGGTGAATACGTATACAAGGGTTTCTCCCATGCTAGTTGTAGCGTCACTTACTCCTTGAAGCCGTGGTTGCGCTTCGAAAATTCTCCGACTTATATGTGGCGTTGCAGAAAGAGGTCCCAATTGGGCGATAAAGGGAGTCCTTTCTGTCCCTATCTACTTTCTAGCGAAGCCCCTGCCAAGGAAATGGGCTTGGGAAAATTAGCGGGGGGAAAAAGACCCTGTTGAGCTTGACTCTAGTCTGGCACTGTAAGGAGACATGAGAGGTGTAGCATAAGTGGGAGATGGCTAATACCCGCCAATGGTGAAGTACCACTACTTTCATCGTTTCTTTACTTGCTCGGTTAAGCGGAGTGCGTGCGTCGGTGAAATCCTTCCCAGCGTCCCTCTGTTCCCATGCTAAGCGCGTAAGGGAACCCCGAGCGTGCGCCGACCCCAACCAGCTCGGGACTAAGCTCCCCCAGGTACCACCCACCAAAATATGGACTCCTTAGCCCCGGTGGTTACGGAGATACGAGGGTCATGCTGTTTTAGTTTAAGTGCCACCCACGTGATCTGGGCATCATAAGTACAACAAGTAAAAAAAACTCTAACGCTGGGTGAAAATCTCGCGACTCTGCTCCTACTCTTTCAAATGTTACAAACTCGCGAAAACATTATCTCAGAGTCTATGTAGGTTCGAAAGATGTAGCCAGGGATATAAAGACGATTTCAAAGTTTGGAAAGTTTTAAATCCAAGTACCACGAACGGATATAAACTACCACGATAGGACGACGGCCCGGAATACGCGCGAGAAAATATACAGTAAAAAAAATATTCCTTTTCCAAGAAATAATCGGAGTCCAAGTCCGAAAAGGGTGAAAAATAATCTAAGTCCGAAAAGTCGGAAAAATAATCAGAGTCCAACTCGCACCGAGCCAAAGTCTTTCTGGGGTCCACTTTTTGCATTTCCTTGACGTAGAAGTGTCGATCAGAGGGCGTCAAAATCGGCCTTTACCGGAGAGTGACATTGTACTCGACATAGCCCTGCTTTGGGTATGGCACCATACAAACTGCTCGACAAGCTATAAAAAATTATCTGGAAGGTTGGGTGGATCAAGTGGCCGACACGACTTAGACCAACTGCTAGACACCCAGAAACGACATGGACCAAGTGATCGACACGAGCTGGACCATGTGATAGACAATCTCCCATATAAGAGGACAAAGTGCTAGCCAAGCGGCCGGCCGACACGAGAGGACCAATTGCTCGACAAACATCGAGGTGAATCCAGTTAAGAGTGGCTCAAGTGACACACAAGTTATTTCAAAACTAACAAAGTTATAAACATGGGTGAAGAAAGTTTTGTGTTAGGATGGTCTAGACCCTTCTATAAATTGCTGCCCTCCCAACCCCCTGGATTTAATTAGCCCAAAAAGAGTGAGGTCCACTTATACGTGTATAATCTTAAACAATCGTGTTTTTAATTTTAATAATTTACTTACACGTTGCACTCTTCAAAACATATTTTTAACACTAGTTTTGTTATCATTACGAATAAATAATAAATTTTGATACATACAATATGGTATCTGAAAATATAGAAGGTTCCTCTGAATAAAACGAGTTATTGGATCTGAAGAAAGGAGACAAATATTTTGTTATAAATTGTAAAATCATACTGTAAGAACTAACAAGATGAAATACCATCTGATAGAAAATAGCAACTGCCAGAAACTAAGTTGGTAGCTTACGTAGGCTCTATCCACCCTTACTTTCAACATACCTTCTTACCAAACTCACTATTTTGTAACTTTCAACAATATAGAATAATTCATACAAGTTTAAAAGTATCACTAGTTAGTGAAAGATTGTAAAATTTTTCATTGAGCCATAATTTTTGTCGTCGTGTATTTGTACCCATTCAGTCAATACGCTTATTAACTATTTAAGGCCTGCTTCGATGGCTGCATGGTATTACGCACTACTCTCGCAATTGACTGGCTGCCGAGGATCAGGGTTCGATCCAAGTCAGGTGCAGTGAAAGTGATTTTTCTTAGAAGTTTTTCCACTCTACCACCACGCAAATTCTGGTTCACTACCTATAAATTCAACCTTACTCATCCCTGACACATTACCGCAATTAGTAAATAAGCGTATAGCAGGTGTATAACAGGTGTTAAGGCACGGTGACAAAAAAATATAATTACACTAATGGATTACAGGAAGAATGTTGTTATTATAAGATGTGTACTCTCATTTGCATGTACGGAGAGTTAAAACCATTAATGAAAAATCACCCTCCGTTCACCCGACCGGATTTAAACTCAAATATCCCCGTCATAGACAGTCCAGTCTATTGTGAGAGTGACGCCTTAGTCCATCAACCACCGAAGCTAAGAACATTTTGGTGCTGTTGCGTTAGCATCAGGTTTATTAATGGGTTGTAATAAGGAGCTAAGTTAAGAAGATATAATTCCGCATTAGTGTAAAAGGAAGATGTAAAAACCACAAGGAAGTAACTATCAGCCCAAACCACTCAGTCGGAATGCTTACTCATAGTCAAGCTACTCTTAAACCTTATTAGACCATGTGACAAACGGTTTGAGTTCATGGTTGTTACAAACTAAAATGCAACTAATAACGGCCAATAAAATACTCAACAAAGTTATTTTAAATTTCTTATTTAAAACTGAGCATTACTGAAGGTTTTTAAAAGAGAAGTTATTTCGATGCGGATATTGGCCTACACTTTGTGTATTTTACTAGATACTGTGTATGTATTCTGTTGAATCTAGTACAGTCCACCAACTAATAATGTTCCTGTCATTTTGCAAGATTGTAAATCTAAAGTGTGGGAATTGTTTTAAATCAATTATATCAAGAAAGCTAGCATAAATATTTTATTACTATTTAGCTCACGCATTTGAAAATTAGGTGCATTTTTGAACATTTTTCCACCCCCCATTCCTCTTGTTTTTTTCTATATAACCCATTTCAGAGTATCATGGTCTAAGGCATCACACTCGCAATATACTAGACTGCCGATGACAGTGAGATCGGGGTTAGAATCCCGGTCGAGTGTACTGAGGGTAGTTTTTCATAAACGTTCTTCACTCTCCCTCCATGCAAATGAGGGTAGTCTACACCTAGCATACAGTGTTATTTAGGAGGTCAAACAATACCTACGTATACATTTAAAGAAAAATCGTTAGATCAGCTACAAATATATTTACTAACTATTTATTCACTTTAAAACACTAAAAAAATGGGGGAAAACATTAAAACACCATTGTGAGTATTTTTTTAATATGGTCTAGAAGCAGTCATTTCTATCATCGACAAAATATAACAGCTTGAGAAAAATAATGAGGGGGAATTTCAAACCAATGAAATAAAATACTTCAAGAAAGAGGAGGTAAAACCACATTTTGGATTAGGACTATCCTCAGTGCAACCAGCTAGCACGTGTCCACGCCCTGACTGGCCAGTCATTCACATTAACCGCGTGGCTAATCCGGATGGTATGTTTCAGGTGACATGCCACTTGTTATAAAGTTGATATTTTTAAAATATCAAACTAAAATTAAAATATAATTATATATGTGCACCACGTACTACTACTATCCATATGGGATACCCATAAATTTAAACTAAAGGGGTAGTAATGAGCAAGGTAGACATATATAGGAAATTTACCTGCATTTACTTAGAGGGAGACTGGAAAACCATAATAAAAAAACTAATTCACTTGGATGGTATATAAACCCAGCTTTCCCAGTCCCTGGTAAAACAGATCAGATGAGAATGACGCCTTTGGCTGCGTGCTCACTGATGTGAGAATCAAAATAGCTTTAATTTGAATTATTATTTGTGCTTGTTGAACATAAGTTGACATACTATAAAACACTTCTAAATAATTTATAATGTTATTGAAAGGCTACATTTAAGGAAACAATATTTCCAAGATCGCAATACTTTTGATAAAATTTCAAACAGCATTCATTCCACTATCCGACATCAATGTTTAAATAAGAGTTACAGAGCGGCACCATATTTGAACAGAACACAAATTAATAGGTTTCGTGCTTTGCGTTTCATCAGCCTTGCTTTTCATAATTTCCAATTGAATTACGTGAGTTGAGCTGGCATTGATGACGTCACGTTAATCGAGTTACTCCCCCCCTCCCAGCAGAGGTGCCCCAATTTCCAAACACTCACCCCCACCCAACCAGAGGGGTAGGAGAAGTGAAGGCAGGGGTTGACAGGTGTTCAACAGTCACTGGCGCCAATGCGAGCCGGAGCTAAGACAATTCAGTTATTAACTGTTGATTTAGAGCTTGAGCCAGTAATTAAGTTACGACTAATTAAACAGCCAAACTCTCAGTACGATTATATGCCTGAGAGATGATACAAACTAAACGAATTTATGGGAGTGACGGTTTACACAGGACGTTCTGTAAAGGATGGCTCATACAGCATTCATATGAGTGATGTTTTCGTATGTATTTAATTAGAAAAAATTGTTACAAAATAACTATAGAAACTACCCCGAAATAACAAGTGAAGTAATTACTTAAAAATATTAGACGCACTGTAAATGCACACGGTCATTATTTTCATCTTAAGTTTACCAATAAAACTACAACTATTTTCAGAAAATTGTTTTATGTATGAAAATTAATATTGAAACAATATGACATAATTTTTTATTTATAAATCTACTATATTTTAAGGGTACAGAGAGAAAACCTGTTAAGTAAAAATATATATCAAAATTGAGATTATTAGCGCTATCTACTTATCACTAAGTCATGGTAATATGAACTAGTAAAACGTCCTGGTTAAAAAGGTTGGATAGTACACCCAGTATTTAGAATTGAAGTATTCGCATACAGGCTAAAAACAAGGTAAGTCCAGTTGTGAATATTGAAATATCAGCTAAAAATAAGTAAAGTCCAAATTTTATAAAAAAAGAACAAGGAAACTAGCATTATTATTATTATTATTAGCACCGCATCTTACTACCCGTTCGGGTTATACGCACTTACGCTAATGTGTAATGGTAGGGTTATTGTGAGATGAAATGGAGGACCTACAGTTTAACGTGGGATCCGAACCAAGGTGGAGGCCTGGCATTCAACACATTCAAAAGTTGTGATTAACACACGTCTTGTCAGAGGTGAAGGAAGTGTTTAGCAATCAGATAAATCTGTGCCGGGACCGAGGATTGAACCCCGGACTCCCAGCACAGAAGTCTGACACCTTACCCCTAGACCGCCAGGTCACCGAAACTAACATTAATGTTGGTGTTACTGATACTTTCAAGGAGGAAATTAATTTATGTAAACCGGTACACATTTTGTGAAAATAACTTATTTATGTTTAAAGAGGGTTATTGTTTAAGTTGTATACATAATCTTGTGTATTTATAAAGCAAAAGGTATTGGGTTTGGTAGATATCTATGTGTGATTCAACAGAAAGTGAGATAGAGTTAGCAAACAACGAATCTAAAAAGAAAAGAAGCAATAGTTTAATTACATGGTTTTAGTGAATTAGGGGAGGGGGTTGTAAAAAACTTTATGTGTTAAAAAACAACCTCCAAATAGCCTAATAAGTCTTAAAATTTGACATTTCTAAGTATTATTATTTTATATAAAGCTATAAAATCAAACAAAACATGGTAGAATAGTTGAGTCAAAACATTTTATGGATGTTGTTGAAGCACAGGGAGCTTGCAACAATATGGAAGTGTGTATAAAGTTAGAGAGAATGAATATAGTAAGAACATTTTTTTATCTATATAAACAGTTTTTGCCTAACTCATAAAGAAACAGCGTGATTAGAGGATTGGGTTATACGTATATAATATGTGTGTATATAGTATGTATGTATGGAAATATTTATGCATGTATGTATGTATTTATGTATGTAAACATTCCATAAGTTTTTGGGCTACAGTTCACCATTCCAGCTTATTATCTCAACTAATACGCTCATAAATCGAAATCAGTGAGATAAAACAAAAACAGATGTACTTGACAACAGTTCTTATATTTATTTTACTTTTCATTTATTTGCGGTATTTAACGTGAACTTTCTGAACCGATTGATTATATCAGCACATGACTTGTAAACTAAATTAAATCTAGAACAGACACAACATCCAGCCCCCAGCTCAGTAGACAGATATGCTACAGAATGAGTTAAGGTGTCGGACTTGCACTTTTAAAAAACCCAACATAAACGTAGGCCCTCTATCAACATATGGAGTAAAGAATTGATTTTTCCGTAGGCATAAATTCAAAACACAACTACTATAAGAAAATAACAATAATTGATACTGCATATTCTTGAAGACGGGATCCAGTGTGGACTTTAACCGTAAATGTATCTACTTAAAATGTGTTAACGGAAAACTTAGAATTAGTATGTATTTCTGTTTAAATAGTAATTAATTATATAAAAGTTTTTTTTTACGATCCTGCTAGTCTTGTGATTCAAATTAGGAAACTGGTTACCAAATTTATACTATTCAAGCTTGTTCTAAATTTTGAAATTTTGTGTTGTAGTGTTTATAATCAATCCAATTAGTGCGTATATTTGGATTTAATTAATATTGTAGTATTCTTCTCTTTTGAATATTCTTTAACTAGCCTCTTTATTATCTTACAGTCAATACAATCCAAAATGGTCCAATATTGGCGACTCTCCCTTAAGTATGCAAGTTATCAAAACAGATACAATTGCAATATTCCTTCAAAGTAGTTTAAATAAAAACCACAAATGTAGCATATCTCTCCCTCACTGGTGGGCACACGGACTAAATGTCAAGCTCGTCTAATGTGGTTTGCTGGTAAATGGGAGGTCATGGTACAAATCCCGGCCGGGTGTACTGAGGATGTTTTTTCCTCAATGTTTTGCCCCTTTCACATCATAAAAATGTTGGGTTATTTCATATAAACTCTACATACCTCCTACCTACCCCATTAGTATAGTAAACGGTGTAAAACCCGAACGGGTAGAGATACGTGTCACAAAAAGACATCAAACTTCAACTTTCCCTTTTGACTGATTCGCCCTCTGAGTGAAGGTTTAAAAGAAATGCACGTTTGAGTCTTAACCCATTAGACTCATGTAAAAATGGGAATTCTACGTGTATGTTGGCACACACTGAGGGGTGGCTGTCCTTATTGAAGTTCTATTGGAGGAGGGTTTACCCACCCCCACATACCCCGTTACCCTTTTTGTTGATCTCACACTAAAACATTCAGCCGGAGTTCTCTTTCATGTTTGCTGAATGATTCTCTTAACAAGTTGATAGGCTTGCCGGAAGTCACGTGATCTGAACTGACTTGTGAGTGGCATGTAGTTGGGGGTGTTGCCATCATTTTGTGGTGTCGTGACAGACAAAGTTAGGTGTGTACTGACATTATTGATTCTTACACTGTGTTACGTTAAAACTTTCCTCTGTCAAACCCTTAAATGTCGTAAATTTTTATTAATAAATTAGCTTAATATTAACTTGTGATGCTTTTTAGGGTTAATTAACTAAACCGAGGTAATATATCAATAACTCAATTGACTAAGAGTATTTATTACAAGTCATACTAATTACATTTATTGTGAACTGGGTCACCTATTACCCAGGACAACTGTGTCCCTCAACCAAACATGATAAAGATATTCCAACATTATAGAAGCTTGTTATCCCCAATTACCAATTCATTACCAATAAAAGCCTTTCCTTGGCCCACTTGGAGCGGTCAACCCTGTTTGGGGGCGCGGGGTAGCTGTTCTTTATCACCAACAGAGAGCGAAATTTAGAATTTTGAAAATATATGCCTCTATAAGCTACTTCAAATAACTCACTCTCAGAAATATTTTGAAAATTGGACTCTTCTTGAAGCTATTTTAAATGGTATTAATCTGGAAATTTTGTAAAAATAAATTTTTCTAGAAACTATTTGTAGTGATGCTTCCCAGAAAAATAATAATTTTTTAGCATCTTATTTGACTATTCGCTTATTTACTAATGTACTAATTACGCTAATGCGTTAGTGATAAGGAAGGTTAAATTTAGAGGAAGTCTATGTACATGTGCGTAGAGAATAGTGGGAGACCATTTAGGAAAAACCACCCTCATTACACCCGACCAGGAACGAACCAGATCTCTACATCATCAGCAGTCTAGTCTATTGCGAGAGTGTTGCTTTAGATCATGCAGCCACAGAAGTGGGTCACTAGGCAGTTATCGGGGAACAAACAGAAAAACAGATTTTTAAGTAGCTGCCATCTTTAAACAGATAGCCAGATAGAAAAACAACGTGCATACCTTGCTTTCTCCCGGTTTGATAAACGGCTCTGCTAAATTTCGTTAAAATCCGTCCATGCATTTGAAATTTATCATGGAACAAACATTCGGATGAACAGTAAGATGAATTATCAAGTGATCAAATTAAAATAACACCTCACTACGCTCTGTTAATTATGCACTACTGAATGAGCATAGCTCATTGTGTCTTCAAAGGAATAGTGAAACTATTTTATGTACTGTATTTGATAAAACCCTATTCAACCAAAGTTGATGATATTGCTGAGAGAATCATCTACAAAGGTTGTATCAATCCCTGAGGCATTACTTTTAAACTAAGGTATCACGTGTCAGAAGACAACAAAGACTTTCATATTATGTTGGGAAAAGGGGTCCGCAGAAATTTTACCCGTGTGAACATGGGCTTAAGCCAACAGAAACACTTCTGGAAATCAGAATTTCGAAGCTTTACAATCCATAGCGTGGGAAGCTTATACTAAATAACTCTGAAACACATCGATGGCTCTTCTCACAACCAGCAAACAGACAAATGTTCTTTAAGTCCATAATACGCTTTTCCAGGACAAGAAAAAGAGCTTTACGAGCGTAGATCCCATGCAACAGTTTTCATGGGTGAGAGGGGGTGGTTTTCCCTTTTCCCATCATGCATTGTGGTTCAGCTGACCATCTGGAGCAATTCGCGTGTCAGCCACGAGCTCTCTATTGAAAATGTGGGTAGAGGGAGGGGGGTTAACAGGGGGGATGTTTTTTCCCTTCATCCCTTCACAGGAGAGGATTAACGTAGAGGTCACGTGACTAAGGTCTTGAAAGGAGGGTGGCATGAATTTCTTTTGTTTGTCCTCCTTTTGGGATGGCTCTGATAACTGGAGGGAGGGAAGGGGGTGTAGGATTGGTTGGGGTTGTGTTAGGTTAGGGTGTCGACAATTTGACGTGTGTGTGTGTGTGTGTATGTTGGCATGACTAAGGGGAGAAGAGATACTTACTTACGTGTAGATATCAGCTGAGTATTTCTAAATAGAAAAGGGAGCCTTTCTTCAATTAGCTTTGGATGAGTTGACTGTGAAATTATTGTTTATAAGGGAATAATATTCTGACCGGTGCGTACCTAAAAGGGGTTATAAAAGTCCGGAGGGTAGGCCTAACATTCCGCTTGAGGTTCGATTCACAAGGATTACAGTTTGTCTTCAATGTGTTTATCTATGCTCAAACAATTACACTTTTCTGCAGTGTTGAACCATAACGTGCTATTTTTTCGATAGGAAACTGAGTAAAAGTTCTTGTTTTTGAAACAAAATGTAAACAAATTAGCATTCTAGACAGTTTAAAAAAAAATTATTTTTTTCCATTTTCTCAATGTTTGAGAACTAATTTTTGCGAATGTCTTGACCAGCATTTATATTTCTTTATTTTGTCACTTCACACATCCCAAATCCACAGCATCTTCTAGATATCCCTTATTAACAAACAGTTCAGCATAAATTATAGTTCAGAAGAATTCAAAGTTTCAAAATAATAATAAACACATTATTGTTAACTGACCGTTGTTGCGACCAAATATTTCTCGTTGGCGCTCTTCCTCTTCCTGCCGGAATTTCCTATAATTACGACTTTCATTGTTTAACTCGACTATTATTAATGTAACTCTGCAACTAAAAACTGTCATTAGTGTAAACTGGCACTAAATCATAGTCAGGTCACCAATGTAAGTAAATAATTTACCTGTTCAAAAAGCAACTAGATCCAGTGTCCATTATTAATCATTACTCCAAACAACCCGCTCTGTAGCTTTAACTTTTTGCAGATGGCATACTGTAATTTGGAAAACCATAAAATAATATTGGTGTTTATGAGTATATTACCTGTCTGGGATATTGCGTATTTACACTAAAAATTGTAAGAATGAGAAAGGTGTAATTTAGAATAAATATATCGACATTTGCGTGAAAGGAGAGTGTAAAATCATTTGGATAAAACTACTTACATCACACTCGGCCAAAATTTGAACCACTGGCAATCTAGTTTATTTTGAATGAAACCCGGTACCATTACACTACCCATTCGAATAAGATTAATAATTACAAATTAAAAACAAGATTACTTTTTCCAAATATTAGGATAGCTATGTAGTGTACAACTTGTTTTACCGACGATTTAACAGTAGATAAATGCGTAAAACCTGAATAAGTAGCAAGATGAGATAAAAAAAAACGTAGATCAACTGTACATAACAGTGTGAGCTTATTGAAGTATAATTACATCCCTAATATTAAAATGTATACAACTCGTATTGGTGGGCATGTTGACTGAATGTAAAGATTGTCTAGTTTGGTTTGTTGGTGATGTGTTGGTGTGGGTTTAAATTTTACCAGAGTTTTTTGTTGTTTTTTTCAAAATATTTACCACTCTCCCTCTATAAAAATTCGAGTATGTACAGTATATACTAATCTAAATTGTCCCTCGATCGTCCCTACACCATTAGGCTCCTTTGTAAATATGTGGGCAGTTTAGATGGGTAGTAATACTGACCGCAAAAATAGATACACGATTATGCTTTAATGGAAATTGCATTGAACTGCGCCTTCTCGTTCATTTGGGGCAGTGCACCCACTCTGCACTTTATCTGGTTATTGTCTTCAGCTCTATAAGAGAGAAAGCACATATATTAGGGGGGTCGGGAAGTGTGGTTTTTCGTTGCCTTAAGCACTAAATTTCTATGTACAAGCAAAAACTTGTCTAAGAATTTAGCCGGAAATGTATCTAATATACCTTTAAAGAATATTTTACATGACTTCCCCTCCGACAGAAGTTGTGTTATAGATTTTTATCGCTCGTTAATAATCAATTGATCTCAGCCATGTCTGAACCCATGAATTTTGGATTGTGGGGGTGGTACTCTAAGATCACTGACAAAAACTTAATATGGAGTATTAAAATAGTTTAAAGGGGGGGGGGGACCCCTACACGAGAGCTGAAACACGCGTTACAGACGTCTAGAAATCACGCGGATGCTCTGCTCTGCATGCCTCACACAGGAATGTGTTCCCCTCGATTCCTGACCAATGAAGCTCTACTGAGGAGTGTGAACAATTCACAAGTACAGTTTAAACTAATGCTGCTGTTTAACCTGGCAACACTTCATGACACGACACTGCATAGAATGCTTTACATTTGTTTAGTTCTCAAAAATTACATAGCGTGTCTTCCCTTCAAGTCTGACAATTTACATTTAGTACTTATTAAATAAAGACATACCCAGTGGTGGAACAACCAGGGTAGTGGGGTTTCAAAGTGTGAAAAGGACTTCAAGGGAGGTACTACCCCCTTAAATAATTGTTGCACCCTTGAGATTTATTTTACCTTCTCTTGTATTCTCAAATATGATACGACCAGAAAAAGTAATTCAAATGGCTTCTAAATCTAAAGGCATTTAATTAATATTTAAAAATTCAGGTGAGGACCGTTCTAAATATATTTAAAGGTATCAAAATTTGAAAAACAATCTGAGGGGAAACCATTCCAAATATATTCTAGAGGATTATAATCTAAAAAAATTAATATAATCACTCCAATAGCTTAAGGTTACAGGGAACGTGAGAAACTGTGTTTTTACACTTTTTATAGCAAAACTTCTTTTGTCAAAATAAACCAAACCTTGTTTCTATACATACATAAAGTTTAATTTTCTTCACATGGTGACCTCAACAATTCTTGAATATTTGTCAAGGGTTTTGTAGAATTTCATGAAAAATTTTTCTCTTCATTTATTAAGTTTGTTATATAAGGCCACTATGATCATTACAGATATTTAACAACTGTCGAGATCCAAATGTGAAGAAAATTAATCTCTGTGTTTGTATAGAAAAAAATTTGATTTATATTACCAAAAAATTTTTGCCATAAAAACTGCAAAAACACTTACCTTTTCTCGCGTTCCTTAATCCCCACCTCAAAGGGTTAATTTTCCTCCCCCTCCCTATACACCTTACACGTAAGGTGTTGCTGCCATTGACAAACATGGCTAATTTGAGAGATTATTTCTTCTTTATATAATAAAGTTAAGAGGCTTACAAATTTGTGCGTGGAGAAAAGGTTAAGTCCCCCATAGTTTCTTAATCCAAAACTATACACTGTTCAAATAAAGGTAAATGTATTGAAGACTTTGAATGTCATATCATAATGCAAGCTGCTTGGAGGCTGATAGCTGGATCCACCCTCCCTCTTATCTTATCACAACCCTTACATTCTTCTTTCTTTGCGACTCATTCGTCTCCTTGAGACGTGTTCTTGGAACTACTATTCTAATAGTATTATTATTATTATTAGCACCGCGTCTTACTACCCGTTCGGGTTATACGCACTTACGCTAATGTGTAATGGTAGGGTGATTGTGAGATGAAATGAAGGACCTACAGTTTAACGTGGAATCCGAACCACGGTGGTGACCTGGCATTCCACACATTCACAAGATGTCTTGTCAGAGGTGTAGGAAGGGTTTGGAAATCAGATAAATCTGTGCCGGGACCGAGGATTGAACCCCGGCCGCCAGCATAGAAGTCTGACACCTTACCCCTAGACCACCAGGTCACCCTTACTATTCTAATAGTTTCAAGCTGTAAGGTAATGTGGTTTCCTAATCACAAATACTTTCATAGTTATACCCACATTCGCTAATACTTTGGAAATATTTTTTCATAATCTACCCAGCTTGGTTTTTTGATTAATGAACACAATCAGAAATTATTTTTAAAATATACTCAAATTAGAATATCTCTATACTCGAATTTTATTGTTTTGTTCAAACCGTAGATAAAGCAGTATTAACTTTTTACTGTCGAATCCCCCCCCACCCCTCAGTTAACCCTTTGTTATAAATGCTGAAGTTATGAGGTTAAAGTAAATATTTATAAATCATTTTTCAAATTGATAAATTATTATCTTAACCAGTTCATTATAGAAAATTATTAATTAGGAATGGTTTTGAAGCTTCCCAGCTGTCATTCCCATAAAAAATATCTCATTGTGAGGATATCTCCCTTCAAATAGATTTTGAAGATTTATTGTTAAACATGTAGTGTAATTCTCCAATAGAGTAGGTCTTCAAGAAGCATTGATTAATTTTGAGCAATCGCTTGCATTAAATCATTATTGAGTTATTGATTAGGCTAATGTTTTGTATTTATACTAAAATGCAAATCTAATCATATATAGCTGAATCAAATTTCGACAGTAATTTCACGTCATGCTGCTTGCTATATTTTTTGCTATAACTAGTCGCAAGCACCAAAAATGTAATTAAGTTTACAAATTATTAGAAAAGGCATTGCGTAAGTTAACATGAGATGGTGATTTGCAAGTCAAATTTGTCTAGCGGCAAGATAAGAGACCCTGGAAATCTCCTGCTGGCATCGATTAGATGTAATGACAGTAGTTCTGACTGTTTTTATAAAACACTCTGTGACTGAAGCTGTACACTATAACAAAGTAACAACAAGCTATATTATGGCCTTGGTTCGAGTGATTTAGTAGGGATGGGTCCTTCGACATTAGAGGGTTCGATATAAAATAAACCAAACTCAATTCACCCGCAGTAATGGGCCCACGGCTAAGGGTGTCAGTCTCAACTTATATGTATACTGGTAATGGCAGGAGGAGGTCTGAGTTTGAATACCAGCTGGATTTTATCAATACATAGATTTCATTCTGGCCTTTAAATTGATGTAATAATAATAATAATAATAATAATAATAATAATAATAATAATACTTGGCACCACGTCTTACTAACCGTTAGGGTTATACACTTAAGTACCAATCACTATAATGGGTTAGGAATTGGGAAGGTTGAATATAGAGGAAGTGAACCTGCACTTACGTGGATGGAGAGTGGAAAACCATTTAGGAAAAACCATACCCTGTTCACATGAGCAAGATTTGAACCTCGATCTACCCGTCCACGGCAGTCTAGCTCAACACGAAACTAGCACGTTAGCTAACTACGCCACCGAGGTGGATTACATTGATGTAACTTAAGTGGGCTATTGAAAGGATGTGCCTTTCTTTTAACCAGAAATATAATTTTATACAATTGTTTACATATTACGCCTATATAGTTTGTAAAATAAAGTTGAAATTTATGTTTTATGAATGTAATAATTACATTTTCAAAGGAAAATGTGATTAATAAAAGGACTACAATTTTTGTTTGATTTTATTTTTAAAAGCAAAGTATCACGGACGTGGTAAGGTAAATTAGTTTTTCCTAAATGGTTTCCCTATACCCCATCTTTCAACGCAATCACGGATATATTTCCTCTCATCTCAACATCATTAGTATATATATATATATATACTATAACTATATAAATAAATATAAAATGTGTTTTTGTAGACCTTGTATTAATATTGCAGATCCTTTTTGTACTGACTAGCATAAAAAAACTAAGTTTCGATATAATCTTGTTTGACTGTGCCAGGTTTGGAAAAGTTAGGAAGTGGTTGACCTTCAATCACGGAATCTTCCGTGTTACAAGCTCACAATCACAAATGGCAAGAGAAATAAAAAAAATACTCTTGTTTCTAAATTATAAATCTACGTATTTTATGCTATTACATTCTGTTGAAAAAAACACAACAACAAAGCTTATTTACTGTTCTTATAAATATTTTTCAGCTCAGCAGGTCTACTTGAATACCTTGTCATTCGGTGAATATTCTAGCTCGAGTATCATAAGATATTTGTGAAATTATAACTAGTATTACTTGTTTATTCATTATACTAAAGGAGCTAAGGATACATTTTTACTATCTCATCTTGAATCTCATAACCTGATTTTTTTAAATCAAGTTGAGGCCACTTTCACCTTGAAATGAAATATCCTCATACTGTGGTATTTATTCAAGAATGATAGTTCTAAAGTTTCAATCAACAAAACCATCCTTAAAAATCTTATAATGGTTTATTGTGACACTGGTTTTCTGGTGCCAGATAATCTGGGGCTAGAATCCGGTTGTGTGTACAATATAAAGTAGTTTTTCCTAAAATATTCCCCACTATATAAAAATGCTACCTTCCTCATCCCTGTACATATGGTAATTAATATGTGTGTGTGTGTGTGTGTAATCCAAACGGATGTTGAGACGCGGTCAGATAAAAATCATTAAGCTACACGATGAATGAATATGAGTCCTTTTTGTATAATATCCCTCCTAGTTATCCACAAAGAGCGGGAGTGCGCATCTGTCGCTGGAATAAATATCTGGACCACCCACTGACAGAGTAATAGCGATTATTTTACCAACCGCAGGGTGGGTTCACAATATTATGATGTTCATTAGAATATGCCAGATTTTGAAGTATTTTAATTATTATTATTACTATTATTTATTTAATTGAGGTATTAAAAGTGCATTTTCTTAACCAAGTGATTGTGTCAGCACATTAGAATTTCTATGAGCGAAAGAGAAAGAGCATACCAATTTTGCTGAAGGGAAAGGTTATCTTCACCTATCTTTCAAGGTTATTTTACATACCACAATTGATATGGGACCAACGGCTTTACTTTACTTTACTTCTTCTCCAAAGGAAGTTGTGCTACGGATTTTTATCGCTCAAGAAAAATCTGTCTACCCCGGCTAGATTTGAACCCACGAACATCAAGTCCTGAGGAAAGCACTTTACCCCAAGACCAGCGAAGTCGACATATATTGTGGTAAAGGGGCTCAACGCTATATAAGTTCTTTTAAACATTGAAAATCTTCAGTAGCTGTTTCTATGGTACAGTAAAAAGGGGTGAAGGGATATATTTTTAATACCATGAACTAATGTTTTTAGTGATGTATCAATGAAATATGAACCTAAAATAAGTTTTCTAAAAATTACTAAAATAGCTTACACAACTAGTATAATAATTTATGTTTCCTAGTTAAATTAGAATAGTCAGGAATAGTAAGAAAAACTGTTCACACCACCAATTTTATTCATTGGACAATAAATACATATTTTTCAAGATTGGAAAATATTAATAATATTAACCAATGCCAAAGGTATATCACAATTATGCAGAAGTGCCAGATATAGTTGCAAATTTTGGGAATGGCACAAATCTTAGGGCTATCCATCTCCCATCCCTGGACAACCTTTACCCGTAGCTACCCTTCTTTTGATGTTCTTCGGCGGCTCTTCAAGGCTGTGATAAACAAAGCTTTACCACAAACATTTGAATGTGGCCTAGCTTTTCCTGCGACTCATTACTTACTTATATGGAAAGCAACGATGTAGTGGGGAGGGGGAAGTGGCGGACAACATTACCCCTCATTTCTTTGTAGTGATAATCGTGAGGCCTCTATTGAGTTAAATATTCCAGTTGCGGTTGGTGTTCTTTGGATGGCCTAGCGGTAAAATTAAGGTGCCTTTAGTCATCAATTTATTACGAGCATAGATTAAATTTGATTCCAATAATCTAATAAAGATGGCGATGATATATTGTCAGAAGAAATTAAGCTTTGAACGATTGGATTTGGCTACCAGTGAGTCAACCAGTGGCGGCTCGTGAGTAAACCTTAAGGGAATGTAATAAAATGGGGGGGGGGGGGGGGGGGGCGGATTTATAAAATGTGACGATAGTAGAAATAGATAATGATAACGAATGGCATGGCATTTTTAATTTACCTGTAGGTTTAATATAGAAATTCAGGTAACTAATAATTTGTATGGCTAGCAGGTTCAGCCAGTATGGGCATGTCGATGTCTTCAGGTCTATCGGAACTTCTGGTTGTGTCTTTTAGGGACTTAAATGGGACTTTGGATGATAAAAAATAAAAAGCCTTTACTTGAGTAACTCTCGAACTACCCGCCTCGGTGGCGTAGTTGGCTAACGCTCTTGTGTTGAGCTCGACTGCTGAGGACGGGGAGATCGAGGTTCGAATCTCGGTCGGGTGAACTGGGGGTGGTTTTCCCTAAATGGTTTTCCTCTCTCCCTCCACGCAAATGCGGGTTCACTTCCTCTAATTCAACCTTCCTAATTCCTAATCCATTACGTAATTAGTACTTAAAGCGTATAACCCGAACGGGTAGTAAGACGCGGTGCTAAAAAAAAACCTCTCGAACTATCATTGCTTAAACACCCTTACACAAATAAAAACCTCTAAACAATAGAAATAAATAAAGTACTCATACCATTATATGTGATTTACTTGTTTTGTGTTATTATTAAATTTAGGTTTCATCACAAAATCTTGCCTATGAACGTTCGGGTAATTACATCATTAAGTTTACAAAAAGGAAGAGATGATAATATGCATTAAACCTGGGAAGTATATGTCATATATAAATATATAATACAAGGAAATTAATTAGAATAATAAAGTATATTACTTGTCTTCTAATATTCAAATAAAATTAAAATTTAATACTATCATACCATAATAATCAAAAGATAAATTGTTTGATTAGGGTAAATTAGTCTACACTATTTTATGAAGGGAGTTAAGCTCTTAATATAAATTATTGATTGTTTGAAGATTAATAATGAAATATAATAAATTTAGTATAAGTCTTTTCTGAGAGGTTATAATAATTTCTTAGTTTGGATGCAGTTGAGATAAATGTAGGTAAACAATAGATCTGTATGATCTCACCAGAAAAATAGAGCAATGTTCCAAATGATTTTTCATCAAATTTTGGTTGAGCAGTAGTTTCTTCTTTTAAAGTTTAAACATGTAATTTTACTTAATAAGAACACACTGGTTGTGTACCAAGCTTCCCGCGCACTTTACCACTCTCTCTCTCTCTCTCTCTCTCTCTCTCTCTCTCTCTCTCTATATATATATATATATATATATATATATATATATATATATATATATATATATATATATATATATATATATGGTCTTCTAACTTCAATAATCCCATCATAATAAGTCTAAAAATAGAACGCTGAAAGAGTTTACGTGTAGCTTTATGAAACTTAATTTTATAATTTCTAATAAGTTACAAGTGAATTCTCATGTAAATTGTAGACTTGTAGTTTTATAAAATTTGTCTCAGCTGATCTCCACTTTCTCTACCAAGTAAATAATATGTCAGTGTAAAAGTTTTGTCAGCGCGTCTCACAACACGTTATTCTCTATTCATATTGTATATTAATTATGTGCATATGGTAGGGATGAGGCATAATAGGATTCTGATAGAAAGAACAGTATCAAACAGCTACAAAAGCTTCTAAAATAATTTCAATATATTCATACGTCAAGCTATGTGATCTGCAACTGTCACTCTTGATAGCTATGATAAATACTTTTAAAATAATATTCATAATATAGTAAAAATGATATCAATGTTGACCGCAAAAAAGGTATGTTTGTATTTTATAAATTGTTCTTTTTATGAAAATTGAACTAAAGGTAGAATTCAAAGCAAGTATAACAGGTTTGGCGTGGGAAACAATCTAAGAAAAAAACACCCTCAATACATCCGGCAGGGATTTGAACTACAACCTTCCTATCACCAGCAAACCAGATCAGATGAGCTTTACGCTTAGTTCTACGTGTACAACAATGTGGATCACCTTGGTTTGGAACGTATGACTACTAATAAAGAAAAATAAATCATTAACACCCTATCAGCATCTTCTTATTTGCTCTCTATGATCTCACATTGTGAAAATACCTCATTACTTTCTCTACCACATAGATTTCTCCTTCTAAGTACTCGTTCTTACCTCCTGCCGCGCGTGGTGAAACCCCTACCAGGGTAATTTGCGTGAAATAAGGTCGGCCAAGGTCTTATGGAGGTGTTAAGAGGAGATGAGAGGGGGGAAAGGGCTGGGAGATATCTAATTGGCCTTCTAACAATCTGAGTCATGCCTCCTCCAACACAGCGGGTAGTCGGCTGACTGTTTTGCATCCAGCCCGTAACGTAGTTACCGATACAACCCTTTCAATATAAATTCTTCATGACTGGAAGTAACATTTCACAATATTTAATTGGATTAATGTCCCTAATTTGGTTTTATGATCTAAAATAATCTTAAAGCTGGGTTCAAGTTCAGAAAGTTAAGAGTTAACGCATGCGTTAAAGGGCCGTTTCGATGTTTAATATCCCTTGAAATAGTTCATTATTTATTTTAAAATAAGGGGAAATTACTAGACAGGACTGTTTGTACTAATGTTATCTATGAGTACAGTATTATAAAAAGACTTTATGAAGTCATCGTATAATTGAGCTATACCGACAGAGCAGCCGCCATCTGTTGGTGATGATAGTGTCAAATTTTGTGGATGGTGGGTGTCATGTGGTCAGCAGAATGTACCTTCCTGTTGTTCATCTCAGATTTCTAGATCGGATTTACTACTTTGTCGTTCAAGTAGCTCCTCATTTGTCTTCACGAAGCTGAGTTGACTCTGCTCATTACTTGGAACCAACGAAAGGGGCCAAGCGTACCGGGTGTGTGGGTAGAGTCTGTTAGCAGTACCATCAAGATCCCTAACTAAGCACCACAACACCCAGTCGCCATTATTACAAATATGAAGAATAACCACAAGGGGTTTTATTTGGATATTCGCTACAAGCCCAATTATTCCCTGTCTCACCTGAGAAGTATCAACTATGCCCATGGGAAGATTCAGTAAATAAAATTATGTATAAACAAGAACGAAGTGCAGGTAACAAACATTCCCCAACGGCTAATTTATTGTAGTGGTAATTTACATGGAACCATATATTAAACATACTCTAATAAAAATGGGAGACTCATCACTTCTCCTATTCAACTAACATAACAATGTCTAAGACCAGGCTAAACGAGGAATAGTAAATGACCAGTATCCCCGTCTATACATTATTACAATGTCAACAATAGGTAAATTAAACCTCACGCTAGCTATCGCAAAAGATTACAATGTTAGATATATTTCCCAAAACCCGGTTTACAACAGTTAGCTCGCTAACGCCTGAAACCATTAACATATTCTTAGGTTCTTATTTTTGATAGATTTATCTATATACCTCATTAAACCACATGTAAAGAAACATAGGGATATAAGATAATTGAAATTTATCACTTGCCGTTTATAAACAAACTAATATGCAAAAATGTCCTACTAGACTGAGAGCATAAAAAAGGAGCATTAATTTTGTATGAGAGATAACCTTAAATACCAACCAATATTTACTAAATCCCGCAAGATTGTAATAACAACAACCAGGGATTACAGCCATCTGACTGATCGCTAACTGTATTTTCCATATAAAACAATCAAACTAATAATGGCATCTAACAAATAGTTTCCCTGGCCTTCGCACCAAGAATACAACCCTAACCTGTATATTACAATAAGTTGGCACATCAGCACCACCATTACAACCCTAACCTGAATATTATAATAATATGGCATATCTGCACCAAGATTACAACCCTAACCTGAATATTATAATAATATGGCATATCTGCACCAAGATTACAACCCTAACCTGAATATTATAATAATATGGCATATCTGCACCAAGATTACA
Source organism: Timema cristinae (assembly GCA_039000515.1). Taxonomy (NCBI): domain Eukaryota; kingdom Metazoa; phylum Arthropoda; class Insecta; order Phasmatodea; family Timematidae; genus Timema; species Timema cristinae. The sequence goes on from JBCFYV010000012.1 coordinate 79,056,023, forward strand.
ACCCTAACCTGAAAATTATAATAATATGGCATATCTGCACCAAGATTACAACCCTAACCTGAATATTATAATAACGTGGTCTAAGATTAATTTCCTGTCATCCTAGGCAGACACGTTCTATTAGTCCTAGGGCCCTACATATCGCCCGTGTGAGCCTAACGTCTATCAGGCACCAAAGAGTGACTTCCTTAGCAAAACATAAGCTTATATCTGATCTTACTCAGTGGAGGAAACAAGGGAAGGAGAGAATTACATCATAATGCGGTCACTATAATCCAATCATGAAGTCTATATCTGCCCAAGCGCGTGTGCATAGCGCAGGTTAGACGGACACACAGTCAAGGGGGGCGGGAGTCACTTCGGGCCGCGGGAGACAGAGAGCCTTTCTTCTAACAGTCTTTTCGCGCATGAGCGCTTTTGATAGATGTATCAGTTCACAAAAGCACTAGAGCGCGTTAACTGTCACTTTCTCACACAGAGTTCGATGTTTGTTGACGTGTTGTTGATGTGGCGTGAACATTGTCGTTGTACGAGAATCCAGCCGGTCCGTTGAATAGGGTGAGTAAGATATGTAGTTTGTGCCGGGTTAGTCTCTCCACGGTACAGGGGGGAATGGGGGGGGGGGTACCAGATACGGGACCTATAGATCTGTAGTCAGGAACTTTGACCACTGGACCACAGAGGCGTTTAGTATTCCAAAAACCTAACCAAAAATTTCAATTTAGGGAAAATATAGAAACGTTTCATCTCGGTAATATATTATTTGAAATTTGTTGGAAAATTAATGGGTTCATTTTTGTAACGTGTCCCATTAGCATTTGTGATTGCGAATGATAATCATTTTTTAGTGACTCTCAACATCTGGTAGATTTTACTCTGGTAGGCTCTATAGTAGATAAAGTATTTATTCAAATGAAAGTATGAAACTGTTTCTTAATTGAAGGTTTATTTATAAACAACATTTTTTTATATAGGTACTCTTTCGTTTCTCTGGAGCCCCCATGTGAATTTTTGGTCACCAAGTATTCTTGCATCCTTTTTGGGTTTGGGGCTTACATGCCTACCAAATTTCAGCTTCTTATAGGATTCGATAATTTTTCTACTTTGCATTTTTAGAAAAATCTCACTTTGCTGTGCCCCAATGTGAATTTTCGCCACTTGGTATGTTGGGATACTTTTGTGTTAGGTACTACCTGCCTGAAAATTTCTGCTTCCTAAGCTTTCTGGGATTCGAGATCTATTAGACTATTTTTAGTAACTTACCCTCACCCTCCAGTTTTGGGAACCCTATGGGAACCCTTAGGGATTTAGGGGTACTTGCTTGCAGAATGTAAGCTTCCTAGGTTTTCTAAGTTTTTAGAACAAAACCCTGAACAAAACATGTTCGGGAACAGTGTTCTGTTTGTTGTTCTGGTCTGGTCTGGACCCAGCATAAGATTTTGTTGGATATAACGACTATGCACCTAAGTATTTCTACACAGAGAGAGTTCACTTAAATCATTCGGAATCAAATATTTTAGAGGATGATCTGGTGGTCTTGGAGTAAGGTGTCGGACTTCTATGCTGGGAGTCTGGGGTTCAATCCTGATCGCCAAACCCTTCCTCCACCTCTGTCAAGACGTGTATTAATCACAGCTTATGAATGTGTAGAATACCAGCCCTCCACTGTGGTTCGGATCCCACGTTAAACTGTAGGTCCTCCATTTCAACTCACAATCACCCTACAATTACACATTAGCATATGTGTGTACAACCCGAACGGGTAGTAAGACGCGGTGCTAATAATAAAATAATAATAACAATAATAATAATAAAGATTAATTTAAAATTAGATTTATTTATTTGAACTATTTTAAGGATGTTTATATATAGGCCTATTTTCTGTTTTTAATTGTGGCTTACTACCCCTTTGAGCTATCTTCATATATTTAAACTTATGGGCAAAGAATGAGGAAGGTATATTATAAATGCAGTGTACCTGTAGTATTAATTAGCACCGCGTCTTACTACCCGTTCGGGTTATACGTTTTAAGTACTAATTACGCTAATTGATTAACGATTAGGAGTTGGGAAGGTTGAATTAAAGGATGTGAACCCGCATTTGAGTGGAGGGAGAGTGTAAAATCATTTAGGAAAAAACCTCAGATCACCCTACCGAGATTCGAACCTCAATCTCCCCGTCCTCAGCAGTCAAGCACAACACGACTAGTGCGTTAGCCAACTACGCCACCGAGGCGGGTTACCTGTTATAGAATGTACCTTAAAGATATAGGATGTTATCAGTTGCTGTATATTATTATTATTATTATTATTAGCACCGCGTATTACTACCCGTTCGGGTTATACGAACTTACGCTAATGTGTAATGGTAGGGTGATTGTGAGATGAAATGGAGGACCTACAGCTTAACGTGGAATCCGAACCACGGTGGAGGCCTGGCATTCCCCACATTCACAAGATGTCTTGTCAGAGGTGAAGGAAGGGTTTGGTAATCAAATAAATCTGTGCCGGAACCGAGGATTGAACCCCGGGCCCCCAGTACAGAAGTCCGACACCTTACCCCTAGACCACCAGGTCACCCTTGTTGCTGTATAGAACTAGATAAATATATGAATAGAAGCTTACTTTTGTAAGTGCAGCATATGAAGTTTCGAGATACAACTGCCTTAGACTAAGTAATATGTGCATTTGCGTGGAGAGAGAGGGTGGGAAACCATTAAGATAAAACCAACTAATTGGGCTTACATCCAACGAAAATTCGAAACCTTAACTCCACATTAACGGCAAACCAAACTAGCCCACGTACTCACTGGTGCAGGTAATTAAAAAATAACTTGCACGTCAAGACGAGTGCTTAAGAAATCAATCAAAGCTTTCTTATGTACCAGTTCATTACAGTTTGTGTGTGGGTCAAGTGTGGTTGAGCAGTTATTTTCGCGTACAACATCTTACTAACTCTTTAGGATATTCGAAAATTTGCACTAATAGAATAGGAATGAGGAAAGTAGAATTCACAGGAAATGTATCAGAATTTTTATGGAGGGAGGGTGGGAAAGCATTGATAAAACAAAACTCAGTACACCAACTGAGAATCAAACCCTGTTATCCCATTCAAAAACAGTCTGCTCAGTTGCGAGAGTGGCGCGTGTCAAACTACTTAGATCACAAGGGTCACATTCAATATTTTCATATTAATAAGTGAAACGTATCCAAACTAGGTACCTTACTACTACAATAAGAAAAAAGCTATATTTTATATTCTTAGGTATTTCTAGACAGAGAATAAGCATTTCAACCAAAAAGAAAATAGTTTTAATTTCATTGAATTTCTTTTGGTTTTTACTATACAGTATCTTGCGTCTTTCTAATATTGCATTTTTTTTGATTAATTTAAATAAAAGGGATTAAAATGACTAATATACATTTAAGGGTTTTTCTATTGCCATAAATATCACTTAAACGGCAATTAAGCATCGACGGGCCAAACAAGCCGTTAGTGGAAAATATATATATCTTGAATAAAAAACTGACCCAGGCCACAGGCTGGAAACCGTAATGGATGTAAAAAAAATCACTTAAACAAACAAATTTTTAAACTAATTTATTGATACGTATAGACTTAACAGGTAGTTAAACGCGGTGCTAAAAAAAACTACTTTCTCTGGAAGACTCTTCTATCAGCTTTTATGAATGGTTACACTAGTCATATAAAGCTGCATCTCTGAACCAATAAATTCTAAACGAACGTGTTACGTGATCATACTGACCCTGTGACTAGTCAATGGGACGTAATATTTGATTTGAAGTTAGACACCCACTTTGGTTGCCGCATAGTCTAACGCTCTACTCTCGTAGTAGACTAAACTGCCAATGACGGGGAGATCAAGGTTTGAATCTCTGTCGGGTGTACTGTGGGTGGTTTTTTCAAAATGGTTTTACACTCTCACTCCACGCAAATGTGGTTACACTTCCTAGTCATATAGCTTTCTTAATCCCTAAAACCATCAGCATACATAAGCGTAGTGACTAGCCCGAGCGGGTAGTAAGATGCGGTGCTAAAAAAAAGGAGGTTAGACACCCTTTACTCTTATGCTTCTTGTATATATTGCCATTTTTGACGGGAAAGGTATTTTCACATACCTTCCAGGGTTCTTTTACATACCACAATCGACATGGGATCAATGGCTTTACTTCTCCTCCTAAGGAAGTTGTGCTACGGATGTTTATCGCTCAAGAAAAATCCATCGACACCAGCTGGGTTTTAACCCATGAACAACGGTTCTGATGCAAGCAATTTACCCTAAGACAATCGAGGTCAACGAGGATAAAGGTAGAATTAAGAATAAACGTACTCGAATTTGAGTAGCAGAAGAGTTAGAACACATTCATGGAAAACAAATCACAGTACACTCGGCCGGAATTTGAATTTTGACTGATGCTATTGGCGTGTTTTCAGTGGTGAGGGTGAATCTTGTATCTACTGTTCAAGTTGAAACCCCCTGTACCTAGTGGAGCCAGATATCGAACTAAGACCCCTCTACCAAACTACTCGCTGGCGTGTTCGCTCTTGTATGAAGACACATTGTTATGTAACGAAGTATTAGGGGGATGTTTGAAGGTTAATAAGGGGGATGATGCCACGGGGAGAACAAGGGGTGAATTTCAATGCATGTCAATTGAAAACTCGTTTAATTTTCTCATCACTTTTGTGAACTCAAGTGGAGGGGAGGGTTAGTACAGAATTTCTACCGACTGTTGGCTGGCTTGTCCGACAAGGATAACTTCATCTCCACAAGACATCAAGAGATCTGACTTTCTACCAGTGGTTGGATGACTTAATCCACAAGGAAGATTAACGTCATCTTCACAAGACATCAAGAGATCAGTCTTTCTACCAGTGGTTGGCTGACTTAACCCACAAGGAAGATTAACGTCATCTTCACAAGACATCAAGAGATCAGTCTTTCTACCAGTGGTTGGCTGACTTAACCCACAAGGAAGATTAACGTCATCTTCACAAGACATCAAGAGATCAGTCTTTCTACCAGTGGTTGGCTGACTTAACCCACAAGGAAGATTAACGTCATCTTCACAAGACATATTAACGTCATCTTCACAAGACATCAAGAGATCTGACTTTCTACCAGTGGTTGGCTGACTTAACCCACAAGGAAGATTAACGTCATCTTCACAAGACATCAAGAGATCAGACTTTCTACCAGTGGTTGGATAACTTAACCCACAAGGAAATTAACGTCATATTCACAAGACATCAAGAGATCAGACTTTCTACCAGTGGTTGGCTGACTTAACCCACAATGAAGATTAACGTCATCTTCACAAGGCATCAAGAGATCAGACTTTCTATAAGTGTTTGGGTGACTTGTCCCAACAGGGACATTAATTTGTCTCCACCAGGCATCAAACTTAATACTTTTCATCTTAATTTGCCTGACTTGTTTCACAAGGAAGATTTACGTCATATTCACAGTAAATCAGGCTTTATACCAGAAGGTGGAGGACTTGTTCCTCAAGGGAGATTAACCTATTCTCCACCAAACATCAAGTGATAATATTTTCCACAGTAAGTTGCCTGGCTTGTTCTACAAGGGAGATTAACTTCATCTACATAATACATCAGACTTCCTTCCAGAAGGTAGATGACTTGTTCCATAAGGAGCCTTAACTTAATACCATAAGCTATCATGAAGAAAGAGTTGATCCCATGTTAGGATTCTAGTAGTTCCTTGGGAAGATTATAAAGCCTTTCGCCCACGAAGAAACTCGAATAGGACTCAAAGCGACGAGAGTTAAATTTAAATCACCAATTAGTAGGTTGAACGTCACCGCTAATGTAGGTCCGCCCTGTTTTCTGACAGGCTTACAACGCGTTCGTGGTTAGTCACTGGAAACTCAACATGCTAATCATCGGGCTACCAAACTTAATCATCATGAATGGACAATTATTATTGAACATTGGATATACTGTACCATTCAAGATAGCTTTCTTTGGATATTATGTGCAATGCTATAACATTTGACTCAGTTTGTTGCAGTCCCTTTGCCACGACGAGTAATCAATTATTATTATTATCATCATCATCATCATCATCATCATCATCATCATCATCGCTATTAATATTATTATGATTCTGAAGTTTATATTCATTTCGTTGTATGGATGAGTTAAAAATCTTTTTTGGTTACGTCTCCTATATCTGTAATAATAATAATAATAATAATAGTAATAATAATAATAATAAAACAAATCCTCCTGATACTCTTATCACTAGACATTCTATTAATGAATATTATATATTTTATAAGCCTGAAGAAGGTTCCTACAGCTAGATATTCCTAAACTGGTTCAAATTCCGCCATTTTTGTGTGCGAATAATAAGTAACAAACAGTTACTGACGTCAATCACTAATCAGTCCAATCACAGTTGAGTAGCTCCGTAGGCGAAATATCTTAGTATTCGTATTCAAGTTTCTAACACACGTAAAAAACTTTTCTTCGGGACTAGTTCAACTAGTTTTAGATCAATTTTAGGAGCACCAAAATGTGTTTTGAGCATTTAAATAATAAATCCTCACAAATTTTAGTACGTATTTATTACTCGAAAATAATGGTGCACTGCAAGAGAGAGGATTGTTGTTGGTTTACTATAAATTGTTGGGAATGCCTTTTTTTAGCTAATCTTTAACATTTTATTTAATTTAAAATAAATTATAGGTTTTGTAGGATTTAATGCCATTCTAGAAATCATACCCCCACGTTTTTGTGACAGCATATTGCATGGTTTAAAAAAATTATATTTTAAAAAACTGACCAGATTTTTATGATATATACAAACTTATAAAAATGGTAATTAGTATTGTCTCTATTCATATGCGATTACTGATATCTGAAATAGATAATAGGCAAAATAATATTAAGATTTGAGATTAACATTTTCAGAAAAGGCGCTCTTTAATATATATACCCGCTTCAGTGGGAGAATGGACTAAAGCATTCGTCTATAAATAGACTAGACTGTCTATGATGAGCAGATTGGGGTTAGAAACACGGTCGGGTGTACAAAATGTGGTTTTTCCTATACATTTTTCCACTCTGCCTATACGAAAATGTGGGTACACTTCCTCGATAAACTAACCTTCCTCATCCTTAACACATTAAAGTTATTAATACAACCGCGTATAGCCTGACGCAGTGCTAACAAAAGTAATATATGTCTAGATATGCAGTTGTATGCGTTTATTTCCTCTGTGTGTGAATCAATAGGATTTATAGTATGTATTTTCTTTTGCAATTAATCAAAATAAATATTTATTCTATAAAGACAGGATATATACCTATCTCACCTGTCATTAGTCAGTATGATTATATAATTTAGCATCTCTTGATTTAATTGCATGGTAGGCTTATGTGCGCCAACAATTGGAATTTAGGTGATTATATGAGTTAATAATAATTTATGAAGAGAGATATTTAACATGAATATGAGGGAGATATATCTAACTTAATTGTGTCATATAAATAGAAACGATCCTCAAAGGTTTACTTGTTAGTTACATTTGTGTATTGGATATCTCAAATGGAATGCACACAGAAAAGCCCAATATGTTGTGTTAATAAATATTGGCAATTAAAATATGTTCAACATAAAACAGTAGACAAGAATAAATTACAAAAATACTGCCAATAATTATAATGTTGGCAAGTTATCGGTCAGAATTTCATTTTATTACTTAGGTCGCGTTCACGAGTAGCGGTCCAAAGATCTTGTACCAAGCCCTGGTACTACAATATACTACTACTACTACTGCTACTGCTACTACTACTACTACTACTACTACTACTCCTCCTCCTCCTCACCAATTCAAAATTACGCCAATGACATGAGGTACAATTAGCCAGCAATAGTAACTAATTACTTCTCCGAAACGAGTGTGACCTGCAACTATAGCTAAAAAGCTGTCTAAGACAGGGGTCGGCCATTTTTTTAAAGCACTGATTGACTTATAATATTATCAGAGTTACCGTGTTCCTCCATCGTTTCTCTACTCTAATTTTGTCTCTTTTTTTTTGTGTTTATGCATATTATAGGGTAAGTAAGAACTCACTTCGGTGGCCGTATGGTCTGAAGCTATACTCTCGCAAGAGACGGGATTTACGATCAGTGGTAGATTGAGGCTAGCTAGAATTTCAGTCGGGTTTACTGAGAGTGATTTTCAGAAATAGTTTACCTTTCTCCTTACAGGACAAAGCGGGTAAGCTCCTTTTAAATTATATCTATCTCATTCCTACTAAGGTAGTGTGATTATTAAATGTGGATACTCTGAACGAGTAGTAAGACGCGAAGGTGACCTGGGGGTCTAGGGGTAAGGTGTCAGACTTCTGTGCTGGCGGCCGGGGTTCAATCCTCGGTCCCGGCACAGATATTTCTGATTTCCAAGCCCTTCCTTAACCTCTGACAAGACATCTTGAGAATGTGGGGAATGCCAGGCCTCCACCGTGGTTCGGATTACACGTTAAACTGTAGGTCCTTCATTTCACCTCACAATCACCCTACCATTACACATTAGCGTAAGTGCGTACAACTCAAACGGGTAGTAAGACGCGGTGCTAAGAAAAAAAACCCTTCTTTTACTTTGTCTTCCGCCAGTTCCATATACACAGTACAACCCTTAAATTTATTGATAATTCCATTTATTTAAAATTTCTTGTTTCTCATCTCTACTTTAATAATGTAAATATGGTGTTCGTTTGATTATTAATGACATATTTTAAGAAGTAGGGACTTAGAGGATAGCTCAGAAGATTATTGATCTTCTGGTTCAGAAGTACGATAACTCCAAAAAGTGTACTTTGAGTTATTGCAAGTTGAAAGCTTCAACCTCTGTAAAAATCAGTTTTTTATCATTAATGTGTTATTCTTTTTTTATACGGTTTAAAATTCTAAGAAAGTCTATGTATGAGAATTTTAGAATATATTGGTTTTATATTTAAGTGATATTTTCTCGCTTATATTGGTAATGAACTAAAAATTACTAAAAGTTATTTAGAATTAACTTGTTTCAGAACTAAACTTTCATTGAATTCCAATAGTGAAATTGCTAATAAATATTACAGTGTAGCAGTTGAACCTTTAGAACTGGATTAAAAAATTACCAAATTAGCTCAGAATGACATTTTGATTATCTTGGGTTCAATGTGGATGGTTCTAAGATGTGGATTTATTAATGTTCTTTAATTACTTTAGTAAAGCAATAAAATGCTTATCATTAACATGATTGGTTATTACATTGAATAAGTGCGGGGCTTTGGTCATAATAAAGACACACTTCCTAGTTAATATACTGAGCATATTTCTTAAATAATATTCATACAAACATTTTTATCTATGGAAATCTGAATTATTTATTTTTTAATAATTTATAACTATAGTAAAAAGATAAAATGAAAGTAACTTTATTTAACGACAATGTTTTTATATTAAAAATCTTCCTCAATATCTGTAGGCGTTTCTTCAATTTGGCTGTCTTCCTTAGTTTTCAAAGTCTCGTAATAAATTCAGTGGACTCTGGGGATAACTTTTGAAGTACACAAACTAATCAGATCTCTTTTTCTGGTACCAGATATTTTTTCGCCTTTCTGTGAAAGCAGACCTCAAAATGGAAGCAGAAACTCTTGGCCTTCCTCGTACTTTGCGTCTTACATCAATTTTCTTTGAAAATCCCTCTTCTTCATACGTCTATGAATATTTTATCATGTACGGATGAGATATATTCACTTTTATCTTTCTTGTGTTGTTCCATACAACTTTTTCACCGCTTGTATTAATGGTGAAGTTTTTCACGATTTGTACAGTTAGATCCTTTAGATCAATAATTTCAGTATAGTCTAGTTATGTGATATGATAAGGACGACTTTTGACTTTAACATCAAGGTTCACAGATGCCATGTTGCGGGAACAAAAATGGGTAATTTTTTTAAAAGTTTCTTTTCATCCTGCATTCTGGCATGAATTCTGCATTCATCTATTCTACGTGTGACCCACAACAATATATTTGTGAACAATCGAGTTAACAAAATTATCTGAATATTGTGTGCAGAGCAAGTAGAGGCTAGAATTACCTAGATATAATGAGTACTCGCAGTATGCCATTGTGGGGGTATTACGTCAGAGTCTACAATGTATTCTTATGGAGGAAAATGGAATTTAAAAAATTAATAAAGTCCATTTGTACTATTAAATAAATTATAAATCAACCATTTATGAAATCAGAATAGCTTTAACTTCAAAAAAAATAAGAGGAAAGTTTTGTAAAATTGTACAACTCTCAGTAATCTCTGATAAAAAAAATCGTAAGCTTTGGCGGGAATTCAAATTAAAGAAACCTTAAAAACTAACGTTTAGGCAATATAAAATGACAATTTATATTACCTAAACATTAGCTATTATTAGATATATTATTTACTAATATAATATTCGTTTTATATATAATATATTTAAATATGTAACTATATGTTAAATATATATACCTATATTTTATATATACCAATATTATATATATAGGATAGATATACCTATATTATATGTATAACATATATTTACTTATATTATGTATATAATATATATAATATAATAAATATTTTATGATATGATTGTATTTATATTATATAATTTTTTATGATAAAATGATATATATTATATAATTTTTAATAACATTGGTAGCTTTTATTTTTTATTAAAAAATTATTAAAAATAAGCACAACATTATGAAAAAATATCTGCTTCGGTGGCTGCATGGTCTCAGGCATCACCCTCGCTATAAACTAGAATGTCGATGACAGAAAGATTTGGATTGAGTTAGAATCCTAGTTGGGTGTACAGAGGGTGGTTTTCCACTCTCTCCACGCAAATGCGGGTACACTTACTCTAAATTAATTTTTCTTCATCCCTAACTCATTACCCTAATTAGTACATGTGTGTATAACCTTAACAGGTGGTAAGATGTGGTGCTAAATATATGTTTGCTTATTAATTAAATCTAAAGATTTATTATATTATTTTGGTCCACTCATTATTCACAGAGTAGCTTAATTTGTTACGAAATATTTAGAAAACCAGTTAGAATTTGATAAAGCATCAAAGAAAAATAGCTCATAAAAATTAAAAGATAAATATAAAATAACACATAAATAAATAAAATTAAGTTGCAGACCAATATTATCATAAAGCTAAGCTTTGAAGTAAACAAATCCAAAGCCAGTACACCTTCAAAATGGCAGCCAAACTTCTTTTTTCTTTCTTGTTTATTTGGATATTAGCACCGCAATAAGACGGAACGGCTAGCGAGTACTCTTCTAGGAACGCATCGAGGTTACTCTAGTAGAGGCACATCAAATACTTATTTTTATTTTGTGCCATACAATTGTCAGTGTAAAAAAAACTAAATTTCTTTAATAGGCTCACTCCTTCAAAAACAAGTAGACACAAGTTCCCACTTCATTAGCCCCTTTATCTCCCATTGCCTCATCCCATAAATAGCAGTAGCCTTTCTTTTCCATGGTGTCAAAGATAGAACAGTTGTATACATTCAGTCTGTAAAATTGAGCTCCATTCCCACATGGAGTTTGAAGAACAGCCTCCATGTCATAGCAACAAATCAGTTTTGTTTGGTCGGCTCTTTCTTCTTCTAAATCTCTTTCTTTTTCTTTTAAGTGCTGTCCATGCTGTTCTTCCATTATTTTGGGTCTTTTTAATCACAATTTTGATAGGAAGTACATCAATTGAACTGATTTTTTTTTGGTACATGGAATAAATAGATAAATTTAGTACTGAAAACATGTCCGTACGTGCTCACCTTAGCGGTTGAAACAACCTAGGTCGTACACTTTTCTTTATGATGCCTATACATTTTTCTCAAGCTAAGATCACCATCCAAATACATTTTTGAGCTTTTTGCTCTACAATAATATGATTCCTGATTAGGGTATGACTTTATGTGGTCACGAACTGAATTCTTTACATCTTTACTCACTTCTATACCTCTTTTAGCATGTTTGCATCTTCTTTCTTCTTGTATTATACCCTCAGAGCTAGCCTTTTTTTAATGTGGTTGAAACAAAAGAATCTCCTATAGCCAGAGTTGGAATAAAAAATGTTTTGCATACATGAATTTTGTTCCCATGGATGTGTAAGTAATAAGCATAGCTAAGGGATCGTTTGCTATAATCGTTGTGCATTGAATGTTTTGGTTTTATGACAGTAGTATTTTTGTGTACAAAATCTCTTTGCCTGGTAAGATCTCCAATAAACCAAAAATTAGCAAATAATTTAATCTTTTGAACCTCATTTTAATATGTGGTAAGCATTTAAGTCGACATTTCAATCCACATGGACGTTTTAACTCTTCAACAGGTGATGCCTTTCCACTTACAGATTTATAACGTTCTCCATAATTCTGCTTCTTCTTCCCCCCCCCCCCTTCCCCACTGATCAGGATCTCTCGTTCTCTTCTTAAGTGGCGTTGGTGTTCTCGCATGTAAGCATACATCACTATTAGGTTTCAAATATTCCTGATTTTCGATAGTTGATTCTTCTGTTTCTATATTTGTTACCCCACTGAAGATGAGTTATTGAAGTCATTCTCAGAGTTTTTGTTTTATAGCTAGATCTGTTGATATTTTGTCAAAATTTGTGATTGAGTTTAGACTTTATTTGGTTGATCATTCAGTTGAGTTTAAATGATGATTCGTCAGAGGATATAATCTTTGTCTTTGAATGAGTCATCAGAGTCAATATCCGAAATTTTGTGGTCCAAATTATTTAAGTCTTTAATAAAATTGTTTTCAAAAGATTCCTTTATATTTGAATGTTTACAATGGTCCTGCAAATCGGTGTGTTCAGAATGTTCATCTAAGTCTTGAATTATGCAGCAAACATAAGAATTTTTTTTAATACAAAGCCATAGGCTGTAATGAAGGTGGTTGAGGAAGTGGGGCAGCAGGGCCAGCCACTCAGGTACCGAGCTAGAAAGGGTGCCATCAAGAAGTAGATTTTTTTTTAAATTTAAATAAATAAAATTAATTTAAATGCTCATTAAAAAGAGATATAAAATATAAACTTGATAATACTTTAAGAATAAAATGGTAACAAGATTAACCCCTAATTAAAGGAGAACTTTCCTCATCCGAACGCCAAATATTTGGATTGATTTGTCTTGGATGGCAGTAAATTTTACTATGATAATAAACTATTTGAGAGGCGTGGCATGGGTGCCTAGTGTAGACGATGGGTGCTGTAACCTTCACAGCCTCCCCCATCACTCGTAGCAAGTTAATTATAAATAAAAGTGTTCTTCATTCAAAATATTATATTTTCTTTTACAACCCTATTGAATATCATATAAACACTACGGTATTTTAAATAGGATAACATATAAGTAAATAATATTACATTATGAATAATATATATATATATATATGTATATATATATTATATATATATATATATATATATATATAACAATTGGTTACTATTTAATACAATTAGCAAACTATATATATATATATATATATATATATATATATATATATATATAGTTTGCTAATTGTATTAAATAGTAACCAATTGTTATATATATATATATATATATATATATATATATATATATATATGGGACAGTAATTGCTAGTAGCAATAGTAATAACAATAGTAATATTTGTATTATATAGGTATTGCATTATATCTAAAACAGGTATAATATAATAAAATCTGACACCGCCATCTGCTCCGTTGGGGCTGGGGGTAAAGGGGGAGGGAGGGTGGTTGTAGTGGGGGGGGGGGGGGGGGCTCCAATTCTCCTGTTTGCCCTGCGTGCCAATACCTCTATCTACAGCCCTGCAAAGCCAACCCACAGTCTTACAAAGGTGAAGTGCTTTGTGAAACGCCTTGTTTAAAAGTCGTGAGTAAGGGCATTGTTCGAGACGGAAAATAGGCTATTTAACAACAGCCCCATCTCCAAGTGTCTATGTATGTGTTTGTGCTAGAGTGTGTAAGCGCGGGGGTGCTCTCAATACGTTGGAGGCCAATTATCTCACCCCTTACATCACTCCCATCACCCCCAATAACTTGCCAGAAGCGTTATTAAAATTCTTATCGTCGTATCCGAGCCAAACACCATCAATAAGACTGATTCTCAGAGCAACAATGACATAAGTAACACACACAATAAAACATCTCTTTATTTAAATAGGGGCTCGTTAAGTATTAAGAGAACTATTCATATTATGGAGGACCAATATTGTATTTATAGTTGTGGTTCTGTTTGTCTAAATTTAGCTAGTAGTGCGTCAAGACCTGTATCTTGAACACAAAAATAATTGTGTCTTAGTTTTTACATTCAGTGTAGCTTAGATTGTGTCTAAAAAGTATAAGCTAATACAATAAATTAATATCAACACAGGTTGTAGCTATGGCACTGTCCGTATGGAGGAGACCACAATTCAATTAATTTAAATTAGTTGAAAAACCTACACCTGAGAACAGGAATTGAACCTATGACCTTTGACTTAGCACGTCGATGGTTTACCACTGAGCTAGCCAGGATTCGTCCCATACCCAGTCATTCTTCTTTCATATTTTAAGGCAGCGTCTGTGATGGACTTGCAGCAATCATCAGCTACATATTAGCGATCAACATCTGTACTTTAGGAGGGCTGTCATGCTCTCAAGCAGGGATCCTCAATTATTTTTGATGGAGGTTTGTTTTAAAAACTAGACATACTTCCACGGTCTGGCAAAACTTTAACAGTGACTCAAGTTCAAGCCCTATATGACTAAACTAATTCAAAAACGTGATTTTCTTTCCTTTTAGTTATTTGACTTATTTATTAAGGCTGGCTCTCCATGTCTACCATCCACCCGCCATCGAGATAGCATCAGTCATTTCTTCTGTTTATCGCTATCTCGTCAAGGTTCTTAAAAATGTATCTGCGGTCCGAATGCAGACCGCGGTCCACCAGTTGGTTACCAATGCTCTCAAGTAAACAAGTGAAGAATGACTCTGAGCACCGGACTAATCCTTGATAAATTAATGGCGCACCAATCCAAAGGTACCGGGTTTTATTCCGTGTCCAGGTGTTATTTTTCAACAAATTTAAATTATTTTAATGAAATAAGACAATAAACTTGGATCATCCACTTGTTGGTTCTAACTATATGGCACATAACTATATAAGACCTGAGGGACAGGAACTGAAGCTATTTAACTGATTACTCATGGCACTGTTTTAATAACGAGACAGAGAGCGGTCGTGAAGAGTGGAGACCGTAGACCATTTCGTAGCACACATGAAACACTTGTTTAAAATATTCACCGCTATTTCAAAACAGTTACGATTAGTCAGCAGAACAGCGCTTATTTCAAAATTTATTTTAATAAAAAAATGTTCTTCCACAATAATTAACTCATTTAATTTTATATTTCCTTTCAACTATTTTCATTAATACAACACTTACTAAAGTGTTAGATTAAGTTGTACCGTTTGGGCCCTGAAAGTAGTATGCCCAAGAGAAACGAACCTAACCTCTCCGGACAGCATGTAAGAAGTATGCGATTTCATACCCTCCCTTCATTCCCCTCCCCCCTTAATGACTCCTAAAAGGCCAAGCACAAGTTTAATAATAATAATAATGAGTTTTGGAGCACATTATAAGTTCAGCCTCTGGCACTAATAGCATCCCTTGAGTGGTTTTTACTGCACTCCATATCTTACTACTTGTCCAGATTATCCACATATTTACACCAATGAATGAGGTATCAATGATAAATGTAGGAGTATAGAGAAAATTTAATTATATTTGCTTGTAAAGAGGGCGGAAAATCATTTAATAAAAAGAACACTCCTTCACCCAGCTGGGCTACGAACCCTAACCTCTTTGACACCAGCAAACCATACCACACAAAATTGACGCGCTTTATTTTACGTGAGCACAAGTGAGGCTAAAAATAATTTTCATTGAACAATAATTTATACAAATTTGATAATTAAACACATTTTAACAAATGTATTCGAGAAAATTTTGTCAATATGAATACTATATTCAGGTGAACTTAAAAATTGATTTACTTGAGAAAGGAAGTATTTTGTACGTGATTAAATATTAATATTGGCGAGCAATTAAACTGTTCCGTACATCTCGCTACTGATTGTTCTACTTTACTAAGGGTGGTGGATCAGTGCTGTTGAGTGATTGTGTAACATTTGACGTCAATTCTGGTTTGGAGGCAGTTTCATCTTTGGTTGTTTACTAGGTAATCTATAATAATCACACAGTAGTCTCTTGTCATTTAAATTTAATCAACTTTGTTGAATGTCTTGATAGTGAGCCACACACTTTATGGTAATTTAAATTTTGATTCACACATTGGCATAAAGTACCGAGTCACAGAGTAGAAGAGATTTGTATCTAACCATGATGCCTCGTGACGCAAAATAGAAACAAATTATTATCAACATGTGTTATTTTATTGTTTATAAATTTATATTTTAGATTAATGTCAATGCTAGTGCTAGAAACAAGATTAGGAATAAAGTTATTCGGGAAAGAGTGGGGGTACAGGGAGTACACGAGATAGCAGAGGAAGCAAGACTGATATGGTATGGGCATGTGATGAGGATGTTAGAGAATTGGCTGTAAAAAAATAATAAAGGAATTGAAGTGTTTAGGAAAAATACCACAAGAGAGGCCAAGAAAGATATGGGAGGATCAGATAGCAGAAAACAGGGAGTCGAACTGGAACAGGAACCGGAACCGATAACAGAAATTAATATTTATTTTTAAGAAACCGGAATCGGAACCAGAACCTTAAAAACATTATTCTGAAGGACTGGAATCGGAACCCTAAAACACTATTATGAAGAACCGGAACCGGAATTGGAAACGTTAAATAATTTTAGGTTCATAAAAGTTCTAAAAGTTTCTTAAAGGCTCCTAATTTTACAGAATTGTACATAATGTTGGCATGTTGCACACATATTTTTTACTTTCCAAGCTTAGTTTCATTTTGAAATGTTGTGTTTCCCCCTTTCTCAGTAAGTTCTGAAAGGGCTTGATATAGTTTAGTTTACTACTTTGTTTGAAACTTCTTTTCTAGGTGATTAGAAAAGAGTTAATGAGCCCTTAACCATACACACTGATGTTAAGATTCCAGAGGCATTTCGTGACTGTCACATTGTTATCTGTTTTTTACACTTTAATGTTTAATGTAGATGTTCAAGAAGATGTATTTAGCTTTGATAGACAGCAGATAATACCACATTACTCAAAAGTTAAAATATAGAAATTAAGAAATCATCGGTCTTGGACACGCATTCTAAGCCTGCTTAGTACTTTCTGAAAGTGAAAACTGATAATATGTGGTTGATTGAACAGATTATAATAGAGGGAAAGTGGAGATGGAGGATGGCAAAATGCCAACTTTAAATTCTTTCACTCAAGTTTAAATTAGGAAGTAGCTCAGTGAATATGTTCCTTCTGTACAGTGTGGAGGTGATTAGTTTTGTTTGTTAGTAAGTGGTTTAAATAATATTATTGATGGGTTACTTTAAAGAAAATTCAGTTCAGAAGATTTTGACTATGAGATTGACGGTGACAGATCAAGATGCTAATTAGAAAGATGCACTGTTTTTATTATGATACGTTATAATATTTTTTAATCTAGCAATACTTTTGATCCAGAGTGTTATTTCCAGAGTGGTTCTCCACTCTCATTCCGTGCAAATGCGGATGCACTTCCTCTAAATAGAAAATATAACCTTCTTCATTCATTAAAAAAAACCATCATTGAAATTAGTTTACTAACGTAACTCGAATTGATAGAAACCCTGTGCTAAATAAGAAAAATAATCAAGAAACAGAACACTATCAGGAACCGAAAAGAACCGGAACCTTTATTTTGCTCTAACCGGAAACAGAACCGAAACCTTTAAAATGTTTGTTTGGAGAACAGGAACTGGAACCAGAACCGATAAAAATTTCTGTTTGACGTCTCCCTGACAGAAAGTATTAAAGTAAGAGGATAGGAATGGAAGCAAATAATGGAGGAAAAATTGTGGAACGATATAGGAAGATGAAGGCATTTTACTAAACTGACCCATACACAGGCTGAAAGAGTCGATAGTGACTTTAGTGCTAGTTCTAGATTTAAAAAACAAATCCCATGTTCCATAAATTAAAAAGTTATTCTAATTGTTTCTTGTTATAAAACACCTGCACACTAAAAAGAGTCGGTGGGTTGTAAGAGTTGATAAGCTCTCGAAATAAGGTCGTTGTGGTACAGAATATAAATTATTGTTTTACTTCCACTTTCGCAGAAAGTAGGGCGGGATCTACTTTAGTGGTGCAGCAGTTCACGCTATAGTAGATATGTATGTTGCCGTATGACACTTTTAAACGCTAGCTAGAAATAGCTGGCTATAAACATGTTTTGTGGTACAAATGAACACAGATATTTTAGGTCACTATCCCTATGCGTGTAATAATTCAATTAGTGTTTTACAGCCACAACACAAATTAACAAAGTACGACACGATTGTTCCATTTATCAGTTCGTATATCAAATCGCTTTAAAACAGTCGACGTAGCATTTTGTCTTGTTTCAGTTGGTTTTGAAATTAGATCGGATCTCTCCAGCAGATCCTGTCAAGCAAATATTGTTAAGCAGAACAGGCATGTATGAAATATCAGTATTTATAAATGTTTTAATTATATTATTGAAGTATCAATATTTCTAGTCTACAGCATACAAGATAACTCTAATGTTAGTAACACATTCAACCACCAAGCGCTATAATCGGTAATTGAGTGTGTCAAGAGAACTGAAATAATCCTCATCTCATTTCCCCGAGCAGTACGAATGTCAACAGCGCTATTTGGGGAGATACATATTTATTTTTTAGCATCGCGTCTTACTACCTTTTTAGGTTATACATTTAGGTACTAGTTACGCTAATGGTTTTAGGGAATATGAAGGCTGAATTTAGATTAAGTGTACCCGAATTTTCTTTGAGGTAAAGTGGAAAACCCTTTTTGAAATAACCCTTCACTATACCCGATTGAGAATTGAACGTCGAACTCCCCATCATCGGCAGTCTAGTATATTGTGAGAGTAGCGCCTTAGACCATGTGGGCACCAAAGTGGGTGATAAAACTTTCATTTTAAGTGGGACTAAAATACCTATAAAAAATAGAAATGAAACGGTGTCCTAAGTATAACGTAGGCTTTGTCATACTATACAACCAGGATTACGGCACTATATTTAAGAGGTGTAAGGTGTACCGTTATTTCTAATAATAGCTACAATACATTATATGCAAGGTCGAAGCCGTTGGGGCGACTGAAAGAGAAAGCGGAGGTAGAGGGGGGAGATTTCAAAACAAACTCCATAAAATCGATTAAAAATCAAAAGAAACTAGGTTATTTACCGTTGAAATAATATCATTATAAAAAATATGATAACATATAGTTAGCACTATAGCACCGCAATGCTGATGTTACAGGAAAACTATTTTTTCTAGTGCTGCGTCTTACAGCCCGTTAGGAGGTGTACCCGCATTTTCGTGAAAGGAGAGTGGAAAAACCATTTTGGGAAAAACACCCTCAGTACACCCGAATGAGATTCGAACCTCAAGTTCCCTCATCGGGAGTCTAGCCTACTGCAAGGCGACCGAAGCGGCTAAGTAAACTATTGTTTTAAGATTCTTAACACAAGCTATAGCATAAAAATAATCAACTTTTGATAAATAAAAAGAGATATATATTAATAATTAATTAAATCAAATCATTATCGAAAACCTCGTTCCATACATTAAGTCAATTACTTAATAAAACAAAGATTTAGGTTATATTACTTAAATATCAATTTCTTGCATTTTTATAAAAATGACTAAGAAATTCGAGGATTAAAATTTGAACTCAAGTTTTGAAATTTTTTTTTGTTATACTCCGATTTAAAAAACTAGGATCCGATCCATTTCTAAGTTTAAGTCAAAATTGATTAATTTACCAAACTAAATCAATAGAGTAAGTGGGGCGGGATAGAGGTAATTTTACCCTTTAAAAAGTCAAATTAGTTAGTAAATCACGTGACGGTATGCTTCTTGTGGTTAGACACAAATATAAAACATGCACGTTTAAAAATAGATACAAATTTTAAAATTCTGTAAGCCGCTTCGATGTAACGTGGACTAGACGTCAATCTCTTTCAAATTTGCCGGTGATGTTGAGGTTGGGGTTCTAAATCAAGACGGCTGTACTGAGGGTGGTTTTCACTAATAGGTTTCTCCCTCCACGTAAACACGGGTAAATTCCCTCTTAAACTATATTCTTTCCTTATCCCTGCCCCATTTGTGTGGTTAAATGTGGATTGCACGGACTGTTAGCAGGACGTGATGTCCAAAAAATACATAAATTTCATAAATATATTACAATTTATGTCATAGAGTTGACTATTTAGTGGTAATTGTGCTTCGTAATATAAGCTAGTTTGTGAGTCGAGTAATGGTACTCGCCCTGTTATTAAAATACCTTCTTCAAAACATGCATTTTTAAAAAAGCAAATCAAATATAAACGCGTGTAAACAGGGTTTTGAAAAGGTAAAGATAAAGCAAACTATTCAAGAGTAGCTTTGCAGCGACCATTTTATTGATTCAATAGACAAACCAAGAGCGTTTCCCGACATGCATCGCTGATTAAATTACTAAAGACAAATGAGCATTCATTTCCTCGTCATTGTGATCACGACGAACAGAGCTAACCTGTATTAAGGAATATAAAAGAAGGCTTTTATTACTGTGGCCGCCTCTTCTTTGAGCTACTGTCAGTGCCTTGTGATGAAGAACAATGAGATTTTCTCAAACTCTTTATTTTACATAATCCTTTTAAGGATACATCCTATCACAAACTAATAGTTTGAAAAATAGATTACATATTTTTAGTTTTTTTTACAACTTGGAACAACTTTTTCAAAACTCGTCTGAATGTAAACTATCCTTAGCCAAATTTCACTCTGAAAAACAAGTGTATAGTGTTATATCTATCCTATAAAACACTCACTTTATCCACTTTTTTTGAGTTCGTCAACAAATAAAACTTCCCACCATAATCTCGACGTTGAAATCTTAAACGATTACAATGCTTCTCTATGTGAGAAAGTAAAACATTTAAGATAAAATATGTACAATATATTTGCTAAGCCGTAATCAATAGATCAAATCTCTCTTGTTCATCCACTGGTCAATAATGTTTTAAGGACGTTGCCTACCTGTGACATCACAGCCGGTCAAGATAGGACTTATCATGTTAATGAATTTACGTTTGACCCAGCGAGTTTTAAATATTTAGCGTTGAAACAAAACCTTAAATTCTTAAATAATTCTGAAAAATGGTCCTACAGTGTCATTAAATTATTACTTTTATCTTTAAATAGTTTTTTGTTGTAAACTTCTCTTTATAAAACCTCTACAACTTAGGATTTTTGGATAGGGCACGAAAATGTCCTGTAGGAATCTTCCTACCAAGATGTAGATTAAAAAAAGTCTGTGTTAGTATATGTATATCTAGAAAAGGAAACAAGAAAAAGGTGAAATTAAAAAACAAGTCAATTTTTTCAAGGAGCCAATATTAAAGTGACTGTATAAACTCGTCAGAGGAAGAGGGAAATGGTTTTCACCACATAGATAAGAGCCCTCTCAGGGTGAACTTCTCATTTTATTCCCTCTCTTTCTATTTCCTATATTTGCGTCTATGTGTGATAGTGCTTAGACTGGTTAGGTGCGTCAAGTTAAGATGCAACCCGCTTCTCAAAATAGCTTTGAATTCTTCAAGTAGTCAATGTCATTAATAACATAGTGTAAACTTTAAAAATAGGCTATCATTTGTTTGCCAATCTAACTATTAATAGATGTTAGTTTCTCTGTCTGTCAGAGCATTGCGCGATATCTATCGCATGTAGAGGGTTGACATTTAAAATTGTTAGCTCCCGTGCACAAACATGTGTACCTAGAAGTTGGAATAATTTTTTTTATTAGGTTTGTGTTAATTTATTAAAAACTAGGTCGGAATAAATAAAATAAATAATTTTTTTTCGGTCTGTTTGAAGCAGTGAAAAATATAAGTAATATATTGCGTGGCTACCCCGGGCATGGTGAGGTATTTATGGTAGTTTCTAATAATTGTAATAATATAGTGGCCTTTAATAATTGTGTTTTTTCTCCACAGCTTCTTACTATTTGCGCAGGCTATACTATTTTAATGACACTAATGGGGTAGGGCAGAATAAGGAGAAATCTAGAAGTAGTGCACTCACGTTTGTGTGGAGGGAGATTGTTAAGCAAAAGAAGAAAAAAACCTCAGTACACTCAGCGAAGATTCGTACTCCATCCTATCCGTCACAGAAAAACCAGACTGTAAGAGTTTGACGAGCTCACCGATGTGGGAGATAAACAAACTGAACCTTTACCTGGGACTTTCCTGCCTCTCATCTACGATAATGATGATGATGATGATGATGATGATGATGAGTCATTTCGGGCAAGGTGAGTACAACGTGGCACGTGAATATAGGGTAGGGGTGGGATTATGGGTTGGAGGGGGAGATTGACTGGTCGGACCGGCGTCTCCTATGCTGCTGGTGCGTCGCTTCCTCACCTGCATAAAGAGGGTTAGGGGCAGGGGAGGAAGGTCGGCGTCTCCAGGCGCAATTACGTCTCGTCTCGGTGCATGACTCAGATGTACGGGCGCCTGATGGACGTCACATGCCGGCGTACAGCCCATCCCTCCCCTCCCCCAACCCTCACGACGTGACGTGGCCAGTCGGCAAGACGTCTACCTCACAAGAGAGGAGAAAGGATCTATTTAGGGGGAAAATTAGCAGCTAAGCGAACACGCTTTATAATTTTAATTTGATTGAAAAATAACCTGAGGGGAATTTGAAAATAATGTCATTGCGTGTGTGTATAATATATAAAGTTATAAAGTGGTTATTTACGTGACATGAAAGCAGGCGACTACGATTAGTTCCAAACTCCCTATGAGTATAATCCTAAGTGCTATTAGCCCCCTATTTTTGCTAAAACACATGTACAGAATATTTATTAAGGACGTTTCAAAACCCGTTTGTTTTCCGCATGTATATCCATTAGTCTAATTTAGTAGGGAAAATGATGGTGACATTTTAGAGAAAGTATACCCATATTTGCCAGGGAAGAGGTTGGGGAACCATTTAGGAAAGAAAGTATTCTCATTACACCCGATCAAGATTCGATTCCTGACCTTCCCATCACAAGAAAACAAACTTTTGTGCTCATATAGTTACATTTTGGTTCAATTTCTTGTCACTTTTATGTAATTTTAATCGCACTATGATTAATTTTCTTGACGCTTTTGTTTGGTTCTAGTAACACTGTGGTTTTATTCTTTGTCACTTTCGTACGATTCTAGTCGCGATTGGTTTCAGTTCCTTGTCATTCTTGTTCATCTGGTGTTTAGCTCTTATTTGTATTTTACCCCTCGCACATATACGTGTGGACACTTTGGGGTTCTCCTGTGTATATGAATCACAGCGTAATAATCTTAAATATCATTGGCGTAGAAAGATGGTAGGTAAGAGGGGTTTGGACACCCCTATTTATTTTGGTTTTCATTGTAACACTACCTAAACATAATAGTTACATATACATTATATTTTTAGCATAATTGTATTTGCACATTAAATTTAGGTACAGTACTTTTTCAGATATGTTATGGCTTCTCATGTAAATTACATTTATTTAGTTTTGTTTATTAAATAGAAGATTAATTTCAATCTATTTCTTTTGGCATTCATTGCAACCATATTTCCAAGGGTAAGAGAGCTACTGTTAACGCGATTGCATTTGTGTCTTTGATTTGTTAATTTTTCAATTTTTTATGGTTTTGCGTGTAAATTAGATTTATTTATATTTGTTTTTATACAATAGATTCAAACCATTTTATTGGTGCTAGTTGTCACAATGCCTCCAGTTAAGAAAACCATTGCTAACAGCGTGCTCACATTCGCATCTTAAATTTAGGTATTTTTTTCAGTTATTTTATGGTTTTGAATGTAGATTATGTTTTTTATAAAGTAAGTTTAAAAATTTATTTTGAGCTCATTGCAACAATGCCTCTACGTAAGAAAATAATTATTAGCTTGCTTGCATTTGCATCTTGAATTTAGGTAAGCCTACAATTTCAGTTATTTTATGTTTTTTTGCGTTAAAATTGGATATATTTGGTTTTATTTCTTAGATACTAAGTATAAACTATTTCTTTTGGAATTCATTGCAACAATGATACAAGACTTCAAAAATTTAACCTTTTATTGCACAAGGCGTCATCGGCATATACAATATTTTCCCCACCTCATTAAGTGTTTAAAATTGGGTTTTAGTGATTAAAATGATTATCTAGATAAATGTTAGTTTCTCGATTTTAATGCGAGTGAAGCCGCGGTCAAAAGCTATAGAATTGTACTTGAGGATTTCACACACTTTACCTCAACCAGCACTATTCTATTATGCCCATATTAATCCAGGGGATAAGGATAAGAATGGTAGATTGTATGAGTCCCATCACTTACAAACAGCGGCCCTTCTACGAACAGAGAATATCCATTACGGCTCTAGCACATTCTGCCCATGACCTCCGAGATTCCGGGCTTCATTTCCAGACGTGGTCTAAGACGGTATAGAACACCACGGTGCAGGAGCGTGGATATAGAGGGATAACATATGCTCATAATTGAACTCAGCAACGGTCGTTACTCAGATTATCCACCTTAGGATACATCTAGGAGTGGAAAGAATAGTATGGGTCAGTAGCATGGGAAGAGATGGGAAAATGCATTATCTTTATCGAACTTAGCTTATCTGTTCAATCGAATCTTTACCGCGCAGAGTAAATTAGCTCCCCTCCCACATCTATATGCAAATTCTAAAAATCTGGTTATGTGGAATGTATTTAATGAAGCACATGAATATTAGTATGTAGAGAGGAAGGGAAAACATATAGTGTTATTTGGTGTAAGCCTACTTAATGTAGAATAGCTTTATGAGGTGTTAGTATAATGAAGAGAATGTCTTACACGCAACAGCGCAGAAAGATGGTGGAATGTAAACATTCTTCCTCACGACTCGGCCATTTGATGTAATCACAATCCTATGTGTTCGGCGTCTGGAACCGTGAGCTTGTCATCAATAGATACAATGTGTAACCTCCTCTAGCAATGTGATACAATGCATGCGGTTTGAATCTTGGGCATGCCATTAATAGAGACTGCGTGTAACTTACTTTCTGCCTAAAGGCGTGGATCATTATGGTTATATTTATTTAAAAAAGGGTAAAAAAAATGTGATTTGAAATAAAAACTAATCGAACCAAAATTAGACCCAGGTCATCTAGATTCAAAATGATGCCCCAAATTAAGATGACTATTTATTTTTAATGTAAAATCAACCATTATACATAGTAATAGTATGTTCAAAACAAAGGTTAACCGAATCGTTAGACACGAAGCTCTATCGTCAATATCGTCTGTTCTGTTTTTTGCCGGAGATGTGGGGGCTAGGTGTACTAAAATGATTTACCAATCTCCCTCCAATCAAGTAGGGGCTCAATCAATTTTACCAAAGCTATACCTTTCTCATCCATACCTTAATTATATAATTAAGTGCGGAAAGACCGGAGGGATAACAAGACGTTGTGGGAAAATAAAAGAATAACGCATACATACATAAATACATACCTACATACACGGTAGGCAAGAAACTGTGCATATAACTAAAAAAAACTTTGTACCTAACTCATCCTCACTAACTTTCTCCACACTTCCCTATCCTTGCATTCTCCCTATAACATCCATACACCGAGTCAAACATGTTCTTTTATTCTTAAAATTCTTAATGTTTCTCGTTTTCACACAATTATCTACGACATTTAACCACGTCTTAAATGACCTACCCATTCCTTTTCATCCACACACTCTACCTTCATTTATTTGCTTAGTCACTAGAGCCACACTCATCATCTCTACATGCCCACACTAAATTAATATTGTGTTTGACCGAAATTAAAACCTCAAACACCTTATCTCCTACATTATAGTTTATTGCGGGATTGATGGCT
Organism: Timema cristinae; assembly: GCA_039000515.1. Classification (NCBI taxonomy): domain Eukaryota; kingdom Metazoa; phylum Arthropoda; class Insecta; order Phasmatodea; family Timematidae; genus Timema; species Timema cristinae. The sequence goes on from JBCFYV010000012.1 coordinate 79,082,244, forward strand.
TAGACTGCGTGACCACCATGTATTCTTTATTTCGGACTATCAGCATTTGAAAACATTAGGACCTGCTTCGGTGGCCGCATGGTCTAACGCACTACTCACGTTTTGGACTAGACTGCTGAAGATGGGGAGATTGAGGTTCGATCCCGGACGGGTGCACTGAGGCTTTTTTTTTTTCTAAATGTTGTTCCACATTCCTTCCACGCAAAATTTGGTGCACTTCATCTAAATTAAACCTTCCTAATCTCTTACACACTAGTGTAATTAGTACATAGGCGTATAACTCGAACTGGTAGTAAAACGCGGCGCTTAGAAAAAATAACCCTAAGGATGAAGAGGGTAGGAAAGTTAGATTGATAGGAAATAATATGAAAGAGAGTTGAAACTATGTAAGGAAAAACTCTCTAAGCACATTCGACTGAGGTTTGAACCCGGACTAAATAACTAGCCAACGTGATCACTGATGATATTGTTTCACGAATCTATATCTTGTACAGCTTATTTTGGTCTCATGTTTGTGTGCTATTATGCCAATGTCGACTAAACAGTAACTCATAGAAAGATGGAGGAAAGATAATGGTCGCATTAGTTGTATAACATTACAGGAGTCAGAATTAATCAATGTCCCTCTGGTAGCGGGAAATTGCGCTTTGAGACCGGTTGATCGAGATAGTCGAACAACGAACGCTACGAACAACAGGTAACAAATCGTCAACTGGGCGTGTTAACTAATTCATTAATCTAACAGTGATATCAACATTCCAGGGCAAATTTAGAAGTTGGGGAATGGGAATTAATCTTTAATAAATATGATTTATTTCACTGTATTTGATTACTAGCTACATAAATTAAGAAGATACACATTTTCAACCCATCAAATAAACAACTGAATTCATTTCACCATAAATATTAAGTATTCTATTAAATAACCAACAGCTGTATTTCTTTTGGTACTGGCAGTTGTTATTCTTGAAAACCACTAAAACAATCCTCAATTGTATTTGAATGCTCAGATGTTACTAATAAAAATGTATTTTTTATGAAGGCTATATCCCTATTTATATGTTTATATTCGTATATTTATAGCCATTTACATTGATTTCAAAACTGCGACATTGCTCGTGAAACTTTGTTGAATAAACGGCTAATTTCATGTTTTCCTTAATTTTTTAATTAAAAAATTGTAATTAAAGGTTTATTATTCCATAATTATACACCTCCATACTAGTATAAACCATAATTTTAAATTCATGTTTTGGTTAATTTTTTAATTTAAAAAATTGTAATTCAAGGTTTATTATTAAACTAATATTATAAAGAGGAAAGATTTGATTTTTTGTTTTTTAGTTTGTAATGGATAAACTCAAAAACTACTGGACCGATTTTAAAAATTCTTTCACTAATATAAGCTACATTATCAGCGAGTAACATAGGCTATATTTTATTTAGAAAATTTAATTTATTCCTCATAAAAATGTCGATAGTATATTATATAGTCGTTGGGAAAAAAAAGTTGTTGAAGGGAAAGTGTGGTTGGTGAAGGGGGCAGGGGGTAGGGATGAGGAAAGAGGAATGAGATGAAAATAGGAGGGAGGATAAAAAGAGGGAGGGGGCTGTACAGTGATGGTAAGAGTGTATTTAAAAAAAAAAATTTTTGTTTATATATATATAAAAACACTTGTAAAAAGTATTTATTTTTTCTTAAATATTTTCGTTTATAAATTAGGAAAATAACACTCAAATACAGGTTTTGAAACTTTACCCAAATAAATAGCTCCATGGCGTCAGTACGCACTCGAGCAATACTGACCGAGCAGCCACTGTCTATTGGCGAAGATAGGGCCAGCCTCTGGTGATAGAGGTTGTCATGTGGTCAGCGTAATAGACCCTTGGGCCATTAATCTCAATTTTCTAGACTGAGGCTGCTACTTTTTAATTCAAGTAGCTCCTCATTTGTCGTCACGAGGCTGAATTGACACCTGAAGTTGTTGTGATCAAACATGGGACCTCTGGATCTATACCCAAATAAATATAAACATAAAATCAGATCTAAAATTACTGAAATATATTAAACATATATATAAACAACAAAATATAGAATAACTTCCACCAAGGATTAGAAATAATGAAAATTTGAATATTATCTGAAAAGTTAGGAAAGAGGTCTACATAAATCAAAAGTTGTATCTTATCAGCCTTAATATATTATAAAAACAATTTTTAATGGTATTTTTTAAATAAATTAATGTATATATCGCTATATGTGATTTGAATTTTAATATTATATAGGCCCTATACAGCCCTGATTCTTAGTTTTTAGTTTCTTTTGAAACATATACGTAACCAATACTAAAAATATGTATGTAATATTATATTCATATCTACCACTGTGTAAAACAGTACCTATGCTCTTGTGGGTTTTTAAAAAAATATAAAAAATAGAATATGTATTTAAATAGCTTAGTATAAAACTGTATCAAGTAAAAATTGTACTGCTTATAATGTGTAAGTTTTTCAGTTTTTTTAAAAATGTTTAGCTTTACGTATTGTAGTTAAGTTCTACAGTAGTCCTAAATTATAGAGGTTCATTGGTGTTGTACAACTAACTATTCACTACGGATGGATAGAATTAATTAGGATTAAAAAAATGTTTTTATAAAACAAGGATAGTTAAATGAAAATTACATTAATTCCCTGAGAGGATGATAGATAGTTGAAATGTTGTTTGAAAATAAATGAAACCAACAACTTAATTAACTGAAACACATATTCAAGTTAACTCGTAACAATAACATTAAGATACACATATTTATAACCAAACGATTTAGTTTAAATGTTATTTAACTTGTTACATTACGAGTCTTGGCGAGCGTTAATAGTCGCCTATTAACCCCCACGTTGTGTCGCCATTTGTTACACTTACGTTTCTTCAGCCCCTTGTTGGAATGCTATTTGTTACACTTTTCGCGTTCCGCCCCTCGTTGGACGCCATTTGTTACACTTCGTAATATTTTTTATTATAAATCTCCCACGTTGTGTCGCTATTTGCTATATTACATAACAGAGTCATTTATAAGTTACTCCGTAAATCATTATTTCTATTACGCAACTATGTGCTTTACTTATTATGCCTCGTTCCTTATCATTAGACTTTAATAAATGATAATATATCACATAAAGTTTGATATCTGTTTATTCTTTAAATTTAAATCATATTGTTATTAATATTTTCTAATCGAAACACGATCATGTCGAGGGCCTAACAATTATAATCACTGATCGCTTAAAGCACGTCCATTCAAGACCACGACCGATTGCACAGTAAAAATACGGAGTTTCAAAAAGTCACATATATCTGAGTTCAATAGAAGCTTCTCGAAGGAATCTTCCTAACGGTAAATTACACACCTTCAAACTCAGAACAAAAATACCTATTGCTTTTGGATGTTTCTCGAAGGAAATACTTAACATTTCTTAAATTTAGCTCCAGTAGATGCTGCCATCTTACCACGAGGCGTGAACTAACTAGTAAATAATTTAGAGGAAGACGTGATTTAAGCACCACGTAATAGGTTGTAAAATTTAAATAAAGCAAAATATGTTTAATTATATGTAAAATATTTTTGAATATATGAATAATTAGAATGATAAATGGTCAATGCTTTCAAATACTCCTTAGGGTCAATCTATTGCATTACAATACCCCCAAAGTGTATCGGAAAGTAGAGACTAGTCTTATACTTTTTGATACGCTTTGCCAAAATAAAAAAAGAAGACATGATCACCTTTCGTACACTCTGTATAAGTTTTACAAATTTTACAAAAATTTCACTATTTTGAAACATCCTGTATAGTTTCACAAAATTTACTTAAAGTTCAATATTTTTAAACATCCTGTATAGAATTAACAAAATTGCATCAAGTTCAATATTTTGAAGTGTAAGTTATATGATTTAAGCATTAAAATAAAATTTATCAGTTATAATTAGGATTAATTAAAATAAGATAATCTAAGTAAAACATTTAGTATAATTATGATTAAATGAAATAAAATATCTAAGTAAGATGCCAGCCTAATTATAATTAACTGACATAACATAGTCTAAGTTTATTATATTAAGAAAATTTTATTTAATTGTCACCAATCGAAGTGTCTTTTAATTAATTTTTTCCAAGCAATTTGCATTTCCTTTATGTCTTGTCTTTTTTTTAATTCTATACAATCTTCTTTAAATAATTGTTGCACTTCGTTTCATGATCCTTCACGGACCCACTTTTGTGATTTTTCTTCACAAACTTAACAAAGGCTCTTAACACTTTGTTACACTTACTCTTAAAAGTCTCTTGGCCAAACTTGCTATATGATCACAAACATTTACAACTTTATGTACCAAACGGTCAACTAAAATTTGCTATATGAGCACCACATTTGCTGAAAATAGCTTAACTTAACATAAAAAATTAAAATAAACATAATTAACTAGTAAAACATATAAGTACATTGTTTAAATCATAGAAATGGCAATATCATACACATACATTGTCTAACAACAGAAAATTATTATTATCATACAGTATCATTGATTTAATTAGTATGACACTTAACCCCTAGTAAAACAAAATGAAAAAACAACTCGATGTTGAATCTCTCCACAGCACATAGAACCATAGTATATACAATAATAATACAAGCTCACATTTTGAAATATTCTTATAATTAATTATTATGATTATTATTCCTTTAAAAATTTTATTTAAAAGAAAGTTGCTTTAAACTTGTGACATAATATTGACTTATTTTTATAACAGGCTCAATAAAGGCTAACTCCCAAAAACTGGAACGTATCCTCAGGATACTTCCCGGCATACAGTGACCGACAATCCCATTTCTCAGGCCTTCAAAACACACAAGAGGCGTTCTCTTAACGGTCCAAACCTCGTTCAAATGTCTGGTAACCACAGGCGGTTCAGAACTCTGCTGACCCCTTGGCCCAGAAAAACTCTCAAAACTCTAATACGGGTGGTCCAGGTTCAATGCCTGCCCCCTAAAACTCACAATACTTAACTCGGGTGGCCCAGGTTCAATGCCTGCCCCCTAACACTTACAAAATTCCCATAACTCGGGTGGCCCAGGTTCAATCCCTGCCCCCTAAAACTCACAAGGTAGTCAGACCTCTGCGACAAAACTACTCTCTTGCCAAACGTCGAAGAATCCAAGTCCTGACATCACAACATGTCACTGTATAGCAGAAATTACCTGCCTCAACTCAATTTTTATTATAAGCTTGTCTTAAATTACTTGTCTGACCTGGTGCTTTCCGGGTACACCCCCACCCTCAACTGACTATACTTTGTAATAAATCCATTTCTACTCCTTCCTTCACCAAGCACTTCAGAGGATGCTTCCCTCCCTCAACTGACTATACTTTGTAATAAATCCATTTCTTCTCCTTCCTTCACCAAGCACTTCAGAGGATGCTTCCCTCCCTCTAATTTGTCATTAATAATGAAAACAAAATGAAGTACTTGTCCTTACTTTCCAGAGTTGGACTGTATTGAAATATTAAGGAGGGTCACCTTCCATACTAATCTTTACAATGAAATGGCCCTTATTTACAAGGTTAAGAAGATAAAATTACATAATATACTAGAGCTTGTTGCTTGATAATTCTAATTACATTGTTATTATTTCTCACCCCCTCTTTCTCTCTCTCTCTCTTCCTTTAAGCTAGCCTAACCTGAAATTATACTTTCCAAAGTTGGACTGTATTGAAGTGTTAAGGAGGTGGGTCACTTTCCACACCTATCCTCACAATAAAAAATTGGGCTCCCATTTACAAGGTTAAAAAGATAAAATTACAAAATATACTGAGAGCCCCGGCGCTTCACAATTCTTGTTACCTTATTATTATTATTTCTTCACTTCTCTCTCCGATTCCTTAGCTAGCCTAACTTGAAAGTACCGTTTCACACTGATCTGCACCGCGATGGAGACTTACTGATCCTTACTTTAGCCCTTTCAAGTTCTGAGAGCTATCCATATTGCACTGCAGCCTCACAGTTCTCACAACTTCCTAACATAATCTATCGTGATAGGATACAGGTTGCTTTAGGGTTGTGTTTCTGTAACATACATTCCTACTGATCCACTAATTGATGATAGGGCTTTAATTCAGTTACATTGTAGGTTCCTTTTACCTGTCTAGTCTCCTGGTCTTCTATTAGGTACACATTATGACCTATTATTCTTTTTACCTGATAGGGACCTTCATATAGTAAAAAGAATTTCTTTATCTCTTTATTTAAGACTGATGATAGTTTGTGATTTTTTACCAGAACTGACTGTCCAACAACATAACTTACAGGTTTGTGGATGTTTTTATCATGATAATGGGATCTTTTTGTGGCTACATCTTTTAGTCGTTTCACGGCAATATGTAATTTAGCTTGTTGATCCTTTTCTATTCTAGGTGGAAAATCAAAAAGTTTCTCTAGGTTCCTACAGGGCCTCCTCCCTTTCATGAGCTCTATAGGTGTAAAACCTGTACTCTCGTGAGTAGTGGAGTTTAAGCAAAATTCTATTTTCTCTACTTGGTTCGCCCAGGAAGCATGCTTGTTGTGACAATACAACCTCATAAACCTGCCTATTTCTCGATTTACTCTCTCAACACTGTTACTCTGAGGATGATATATTGATGTATATTTTGTTTTTATGCTATGGGCCTCAAGGGTTTCTCTCCAGAATTTGGATATGAACTGCTTCCCATGATCCGAAACAATAACCTGTGGAACTCCTACGTCGTTAATATAATTTTGAACAATTTTGTTCGTGACTGCTCTGGCAGTAGCCCTCCTAATAGTGTATAACTTCACAAACTTGGTACAGATGTCTAATACTGCAAAGATATATTGGACACCCCTTATACTAGATGGAAGTGGGCCATATATATCTACGAAGACTAATTGTAATGGGTGTTCTGCTATAACATTTTTCATGAGTCCTTCATATTTTACATTGGGAATTTTGGTTTTCTGACATATGTCACATGTTCTTAATATTTTAGCTATAGTTTTGTTCATTTTAGGAAAGTTGCATGATTCTTGTAAAATTTTGTAGCACTTTTTTACTCCTACATGGCCATAGTATTCATGGCAACTATTGATTACTGGAATAATAAGTTCCTTAGGAATACATATAGTCCAAACCTTGTCAACAGAAGTTTTTTTGAAAAGTAATTCCCCATGAATTTGATAATTAGCACTAATTTCCGGCTTAGAGTTTTTCTTTTCTAATTCTATGAAAATTTTACTTAATTTAAGGTCATTTTTTTGGGATTTGGGTAATTCCTGTTTAATATTTTTATCAGTTTCATTCATTACTTCCCTTTTGTGTGCCAATACCCTGAATTCTGTGTCAATGGTTCTTTCAACTACACCCTCAGGAGGATATCTAGACAGAGTGTCAGCTACTACCTGTTCTTTACCTGGGATATACTTAATGTCTAAATCATATTCTTGTAGTAACAAAATCCATCTGGTGAGCCTGCCATGAAGTAGCTTACATTTGTTAATAAAAGTAAGTGCTCTGTGGTCTGTATACAAAACAGTAGTTTTCCCTATGATGAAAATACGAAATTGAATGCAACTGAACACTATAGCGAGTAATTCTTTTTCAGTTATTGTATAGTTGATTTCTGGTCCATGTAACACCCTGCTGGCAAAAGCTATTGGTCTACGTTCTCCCTGTTCATCAATTTGAAATAATTCTGCACCTATCGCTTGACCTGATGCATCACAAGAAATGCACATGGGTTTACTAAAATCTGGATGTTTTAACATGACTGTACTCACAAATTGATCCTTAATTTGTTTCATAGCTGTTTCCTCTGTTATACCCCAGCTCCATTCCTCACCTTTTCTAGTTAGTCGAAGTAGTGGGAGTACCAGGTTCGAATGACACTTGATGAACTTCCTGTAATAGTTAATCAAACCTAAAAAAGCTTGAAGTTGCTTCTTATTTTTAGGGATAGGAAATTCCCTAATGGCCCTAGTTTTATCTTCATCAGCTGATACACCTTCTGGAGAAATTATGTGTCCCAGAAAATTTATTTTCTTGGATAAAAAAGCCGATTTTTCTAGGTTCACCGTCATGCCACCTAATTTTAATTTTTTCAGTACTAGTCCCACTTGTTCCACATGTTCCTTGAAAGTACTTGATGCTATGACTATGTCATCGACATATAGGGTAACGAAGCTTAATACTTCTGGCCCCAATACTTTTTCTAGACCTCTAATGAAATTGCTAGTAGAAACTGATAGACCGAATGGCATTCTCTTAAAACAGTAGGTTCGTCCATTATATATGAATGAAGTATACTTCCTAGAGTCTTTGTGCAATCCTATCTGCCAAAATGAACTTACTAAGTCCAAAGACGTTAAATATTTACAACCCTCAAATTTTTGTATGAGCTCATTAGCTGGTGAAGTGGTCTCCTCATCTCTTACCAATATCTGATTTATCTTTCGTGCATCAAGGCACAGTCGAATTCCTTTGTTTTTCTTACCAACTACAACTAGTGGATTAACAATATCAGAACTACATCTTTCTATTATGTCCCACTCTAACATGTGAGCTAGTGCCTCTTCGACAGCTGGTCTTTGACTATATGGTACTGGGTATGACTTACAATTGAATGGTGATTGATTTGTTACCTGGAGTTCACACTCGTAAAGTTTGTTCAACCCAGGTTTTCTAGAAAAAACCTCTCTATTTTCCCACATGGTTTCTAGTAGGTCCTGAGTTTGTTCCCCATCTAAGTTCATTTTATTGACTTTATTTTCTATTTCTTCCCATGGTATGTTTGACTCATAATTAGATGTTAATTGCTGCATTTTGATATTTTCAGTATTTTTTGCTTCGATACAACCTACTTTACTTATCTGTATTTGCACCCTATTCACATGTGATTTTTCAATGAATGAAACTTGTAGTTTTACTGGATTCTTGTTTATAGATAATTTTCTGCTTTTATAATCAATATTAACCTCAAAACCTGTTAACCAATCTGATCCTAATATTACAGGTACATTAAGATTTTCCACCACAAGAAAAATAATAGTAATTTTTACCTCATTAATCGCCACATCCAGCAACACTTGTTTCTTCACTTTTTTGTTCCTTGATCCTGTAGCGGCTATTAAGGTTACATTGGTAACTGGCAATTCAGGAATAACCTCATCTGGGTTTTGCTTTTTTATTTCTTCAAAACACTCCTGGGAAATAGCCGTTATCTCAGATCCCGTGTCTACCAATAATTTTAACTTAAGGTTACCTTCCTTTCCTTCTATCTCTGGGGATATTGCCTTACAGAACTCATTTTTACTATTATTTTCTTGCAATAGATCCTCCATGGGATCACCTTGTAAAATTACATATTGTTTAACATATTGTTTAACAAAGTTCAAATAATTAATCTGTTCATTAGTCCTATTTATTACTACTTTGTTGACCTCATGTGGACTGCCATGGGCCCTAGCAATCAGTTTCCCTGATTTTCATTTCTAACGACTGTGTGACCCATTGTGAATGGTGCAATATCATTAAAGCTAGGTGCAGAGTGTACTTCTGCTGTTATTCTTCTAGTCTGACTATTATTTACCTGTTTGTTGTAATTGTCTCGGCTCTCTTGTCTGGGGTTTTCCCTCACCCCTCTCGGTGTCCTATCATATGATTGTTGGGACCTTGCCTATTTTGTCCTTGGTTTATAAAATAGTTAGGTCTGTTGGGCCTACCGTCTTCTCGACGCTTTGAATCTTGGAATGGGTTTGGTGGTCTATTTTGTTTATTATCACGACCGAATGGATTATAGGTCTGTCTAGTTCTATCAAAATTGGGTGTTTCATTTCTACCTTCCCTTTCCCCATTCCTTTGCCACCTATTGTCAAATCCTATCAATACTCTTTCCATCTCCTTCACATTTTGGGCATTAACACTTAACAGTACATTTTGTACCTGAAGAGGAAAGTGGTTTGTTAGATGTTTCACCAACCTGTGTTCTTCCAATGGATAATTTAAATACCTAGCCTGAGAAACAAAACCATGAAAATACTCATTCATTGTGCCTTTCTTGGAATCATATCTATTATTAAATATTAATTGCAGAAAGTCGTCCTGCATCTCTTGAGACCAAAAGTGATCCAAAAATGCGCGCTTAGCCTGTTCATAGGTCTCCCATTCATCCTCTAAATAACTGGCCCAGTTCCTAGCCTCCCCTTCTAAACATGAGAGCAAAATTTCAATTTTGTTCCTTTCCCTTAAATCCTCTTCTTTCCAAACTCTCTCAATTTTTTGCAAATATTGAGCCACAGATATTTTGCCCTTTGCTCCCCTATACCTAGGAATGAGTGACAAAGTAAGGTCATTGACATTTTTGGTTAAGAGATTGTGACTACACCCATTTTTGTTATCTGTCCCCCTACCTTTGTTAAGTTGTACTTGATCAGCTAAGTTGTTTATTTTCTGATCTAAAGTGCCAACCGTTTTTTTTTTTCATTTACAATTTCTTTTATCTCCACAATTTCTTTCCTTTCTATTTGAATCTCCTCATTAATATTTTCTTTAATAAATTGCCTATTAGCATCCTCTTGCCCTTCAATTTCTAACCTCACCTTTTCTATTTGAATTTCCAAATTGGATTGCACTACCTGAACAGCTGATTTGTTGTGTGCTATCTGTATATCCTGTGTTTGTATTTGTTTTTCTAATTTACTGGTTTCTTTATCTAATTTTTTCTCCAAACCCTCTGTTTTGTTTGTCACTGAAGATATTTGATCAGTTAACTTAAACTGTTCCTTTCTTAGATTTTCCTGCCTAACCTCTAAATTTCCTTGTTTTTTTTCTCCTTCTGAAACCCTGTCATTAATTTCATTAATTTGTTGGATAAAATTTTGATTAATTAATTCTAAATTCTCAAATTTTTTATTTATATTTTTATTTATATTCTTTGATTGTTCGTCGACCTTTTGGTTGAGTTTAGTTTCTAAAGTTTGTCCCATTTTTTCCAAATCCTTTTTATTTTCTGATGCAGTTCGATCAATTTTACATCCGAGTTCTCTCATATTTTCTAATATAATATTTAAAAGATCTACTTGTTCTACTGGTTTAGTCACCCTATCTTCCACTAAGGTTATTGTTCCCCTACACTTTGATTCAGCGTTTGCAGGATTACTTCGTTACTTGCTACCTCCCCAGAGCTAGCCCTTACTTCCTCCTCACTCCCTTCTTGTTCCTGTTCACAATTTGCCCTCCTGAATTGACCTGCCCTTTCATCCTCCTCATAAATAAATGGCATTGTGTCTTCATCATCATACTCTTCAGGTTCTCTTATCACCTTGTCTGCCATGTTGAAAATTTAAATAAATTTTTCTTAAGTTAATCTATGAATTAATTTTGTGTTAGGCCTTGACAAATTTCAAGTACTATTGATCTAAGAATTACTTTTTATAGTGAGAAATTTAATTTAAAATTAGGCCCATACACTTTTATATTGTTAGTTTTAATTTGATTTGTGAAATCCCAACATATAGAAACAAAATTTTACTACCCCCAAAATACACAATTGAAATTAGATTAAAAAAAAATTATTATTATTATTTTTTTTTTTTATTAGAGTTACAGCTTCTGTTGACCACTTATCTGTCCTCGACGCTGTTTCTTGACTGCATGCCGTCTCCAAAAGGTCCTCCGTCCCGTTCCTTGATGGTGTGCCGTTGGTGTGTCGTCTCTTGCAGGTGTGCCGTCTCCAACAGTCCTTTGCGCCTTTTCTTGACTATGCCGTCTCCTTGGTGTGGTGTGCCGTCCTTTGGTGATTATGTGCCGTCTCCTGGTGTGCCGTCTCTTCCTTTAGCTCAGTGACGCACCTTTGTCTCAGTTCGCGGTATTCGAGCCCCACGTTGGGCGCCATTTGTTACATTACGAGTCTTGGCGAGCGTTAATAGTCGCCTATTAACCCCCACGTTGTGTCGCCATTTGTTACACTTACGTTTCTTCAGCCCCTTGTTGGAATGCTATTTGTTACACTTTTCGCGTTCCGCCCCTCGTTGGACGCCATTTGTTACACTTCGTAATATTTTTTATTATAAATCTCCCACGTTGTGTCGCTATTTGCTATATTACATAACAGAGTCATTTATAAGTTACTCCGTAAATCATTATTTCTATTACGCAACTATGTGCTTTACTTATTATGCCTCGTTCCTTATCATTAGACTTTAATAAATGATAATATATCACATAAAGTTTGATATCTGTTTATTCTTTAAATTTAAATCATATTGTTATTAATATTTTCTAATCGAAACACGATCATGTCGAGGGCCTAACAATTATAATCACTGATCGCTTAAAGCACGTCCATTCAAGACCACGACCGATTGCACAGTAAAAATACGGAGTTTCAAAAAGTCACATATATCTGAGTTCAATAGAAGCTTCTCGAAGGAATCTTCCTAACGGTAAATTACACACCTTCAAACTCAGAACAAAAATACCTATTGCTTTTGGATGTTTCTCGAAGGAAATACTTAACATTTCTTAAATTTAGCTCCAGTAGATGCTGCCATCTTACCACGAGGCGTGAACTAACTAGTAAATAATTTAGAGGAAGACGTGATTTAAGCGCCACGTAATAGGTTGTAAAATTTAAATAAAGTAAAATATGTTTAATTATATGTAAAATATTTTTGAATATATGAATAATTAGAATGATAAATGGTCAATGCTTTCAAATACTCCTTAGGGTCAATCTATTGCATTACAAACTCTCACATCTTTGCTTGATTATTTATATTTGGATTTTATACATATTATCAAGGAGTCGAACCGGAACCAATAACGGAAATTAACATTTATTTTTAAGGAACCGGAATTGGAACAGTTAAATAATTGTAGGTTCATAAAAGTTCTAAAAGTTTCTTAAAGGCTCCTAATTTTACAGAATTGTACATAATGTTGGCATGTTGCACACATATTTTTTACTTTCCAAAGCTTAGTTTCATTTTGAAATGTTGTGTTTCCCCCTTTCTCAGTAAGTTCTGAAAGGGCTTGATATAGTTTAGTTTACTACTTTGTTTGAAACTTCTTTTCTAGGTGATTAGAAAAGAGTTAATGAGCCCTTAACCATACACACTGATGTTAAGATTCCAGAGGCATTTCGTGACTGTCACATTGTTATCTGTTTTTTACACTTTAATGTTTAATGTAGATGTTCAAGAAGATGTATTTAGCTTTGATAGACAGCAGATAATACCACATTACTCAAAAGTTAAAATATAGAAATTAAGAAATCATCGGTCTTGGACACGCATTCTAAGCCTGCTTAGTACTTTCTGAAAGTGAAAACTGATAATATGTGGTTGATTGAACAGATTATAATAGAGGGAAAGTGGAGATGGAGGATGGCAAAATGCCAACTTTAAATTCTTTCACTCAAGTTTAAATTAGGAAGTAGCTCAGTGAATATGTTCCTTCTGTACAGTGTGGAGGTGATTAGTTTTGTTTGTTAGTAAGTGGTTTAAATAATATTATTGATGGGTTACTTTAAAGAAAATTCAGTTCAGAAGATTTTGACTATGAGATTGACGGTGACAGATCAAGATGCTAATTAGAAAGATGCACTGTTTTTATTATGATACGTTATAATATTTTTTAATCTAGCAATACTTTTGATCCAGAGTGTTATTTCCAGAGTGGTTCTCCACTCTCATTCCGTGCAAATGCGGATGCACTTCCTCTAAATAGAAAATATAACCTTCTTCATTCATTAAAAAAAACCATCATTGAAATTAGTTTACTAACGTAACTCGAATTGATAGAAACCCTGTGCTAAATAAGAAAAATAATCAAGAAACAGAACACTATCAGGAACCGAAAAGAACCGGAACCTTTATTTTGCTCTAACCGGAAACAGAACCGAAACCTTTAAAATGTTTGTTTGGAGAACAGGAACTGGAACCAGAACCGATAAAAATTTCTGTTTGACGTCTCCCTGACAGAAAGTATTAAAGTAAGAGGATAGGAATGGAAGCAAATAATGGAGGAAAAATTGTGGAACGATATAGGAAGATGAAGGCATTTTACTAAACTGACCCATACACAGGCTGAAAGAGTCGATAGTGACTTTAGTGCTAGTTCTAGATTTAAAAAACAAATCCCATGTTCCATAAATTAAAAAGTTATTCTAATTGTTTCTTGTTATAAAACACCTGCACACTAAAAAGAGTCGGTGGGTTGTAAGAGTTGATAAGCTCTCGAAATAAGGTCGTTGTGGTACAGAATATAAATTATTGTTTTACTTCCACTTTCGCAGAAAGTAGGGCGGGATCTACTTTAGTGGTGCAGCAGTTCACGCTATAGTAGATATGTATGTTGCCGTATGACACTTTTAAACGCTAGCTAGAAATAGCTGGCTATAAACATGTTTTGTGGTACAAATGAACACAGATATTTTAGGTCACTATCCCTATGCGTGTAATAATTCAATTAGTGTTTTACAGCCACAACACAAATTAACAAAGTACGACACGATTGTTCCATTTATCAGTTCGTATATCAAATCGCTTTAAAACAGTCGACGTAGCATTTTGTCTTGTTTCAGTTGGTTTTGAAATTAGATCGGATCTCTCCAGCAGATCCTGTCAAGCAAATATTGTTAAGCAGAACAGGCATGTATGAAATATCAGTATTTATAAATGTTTTAATTATATTATTGAAGTATCAATATTTCTAGTCTACAGCATACAAGATAACTCTAATGTTAGTAACACATTCAACCACCAAGCGCTATAATCGGTAATTGAGTGTGTCAAGAGAACTGAAATAATCCTCATCTCATTTCCCCGAGCAGTACGAATGTCAACAGCGCTACTTGGAGATACATATTTATTTTTTAGCATCGCGTCTTACTACCTTTTTAGGTTATACATTTAGGTACTAGTTACGCTAATGGTTTTAGGGAATATGAAGGCTGAATTTAGATTAAGTGTACCCGAATTTTCTTTGAGGTAAAGTGGAAAACCCTTTTTGAAATAACCCTTCACTATACCCGATTGAGAATTGAACGTCGAACTCCCCATCATCGGCAGTCTAGTATATTGTGAGAGTAGCGCCTTAGACCATGTGGGCACCAAAGTGGGTGATAAAACTTTCATTTTAAGTGGGACTAAAATACCTATAAAAAATAGAAATGAAACGGTGTCCTAAGTATAACGTAGGCTTTGTCATACTATACAACCAGGATTACGGCACTATATTTAAGAGGTGTAAGGTGTACCGTTATTTCTAATAATAGCTACAATACATTATATGCAAGGTCGAAGCCGTTGGGGCGACTGAAAGAGAAAGCGGAGGTAGAGGGGGGAGATTTCAAAACAAACTCCATAAAATCGATTAAAAATCAAAAGAAACTAGGTTATTTACCGTTGAAATAATATCATTATAAAAAATATGATAACATATAGTTAGCACTATAGCACCGCAATGCTGATGTTACAGGAAACTATTTTTTCTAGTGCTGCGTCTTACAGCCCGTTAGGAGGTGTACCCGCATTTTCGTGAAAGGAGAGTGGAAAACCATTTTGGGAAAAACACCCTCAGTACACCCGAATGAGATTCGAACCTCAAGTTCCCTCATCGGGAGTCTAGCCTACTGCAAGGCGAACCGAAGCGGCTAAGTAAACTATTGTTTTAAGATTCTTAACACAAGCTATAGCATAAAAATAATCAACTTTTGATAAATAAAAAGAGATATATATTAATAATTAATTAAATCAAATCATTATCGAAAACCTCGTTCCATACATTAAGTCAATTACTTAATAAAACAAAGATTTAGGTTATATTACTTAAATATCAATTTCTTGCATTTTTATAAAAATGACTAAGAAATTCGAGGATTAAAATTTGAACTCAAGTTTTGAAATTTTTTTTTGTTATACTCCGATTTAAAAAACTAGGATCCCATCCATTTCTAAGTTTAAGTCAAAATTGATTAATTTACCAAACTAAATCAATAGAGTAAGTGGGGCGGGATAGAGGTAATTTTACCCTTTAAAAAGTCAAATTAGTTAGTAAATCACGTGACGGTATGCTTCTTGTGGTTAGACACAAATATAAAACATGCACGTTTAAAAATAGATACAAATTTTAAAATTCTGTAAGCCGCTTCGATGTAACGTGGACTAGACGTCAATCTCTTTCAAATTTGCCGGTGATGTTGAGGTTGGGGTTCTAAATCAAGACGGCTGTACTGAGGGTGGTTTTCACTAATAGGTTTCTCCCTCCACGTAAACACGGGTAAATTCCCTCTTAAACTATATTCTTTCCTTATCCCTGCCCCATTTGTGTGGTTAAATGTGGATTGCACGGACTGTTAGCAGGACGTGATGTCCAAAAAATACATAAATTTCATAAATATATTACAATTTATGTCATAGAGTTGACTATTTAGTGGTAATTGTGCTTCGTAATATAAGCTAGTTTGTGAGTCGAGTAATGGTACTCGCCCTGTTATTAAAATACCTTCTTTCAAAACATGCATTTTTAAAAAAGCAAATCAAATATAAACGCGTGTAAACAGGGTTTTGAAAAGGTAAAGATAAAGCAAACTATTCAAGAGTAGCTTTGCAGCGACCATTTTATTGATTCAATAGACAAACCAAGAGCGTTTCCCGACATGCATCGCTGATTAAATTACTAAAGACAAATGAGCATTCATTTCCTCGTCATTGTGATCACGACGAACAGAGCTAACCTGTATTAAGGAATATAAAAGAAGGCTTTTATTACTGTGGCCGCCTCTTCTTTGAGCTACTGTCAGTGCCTTGTGATGAAGAACAATGAGATTTTCTCAAACTCTTTATTTTACATAATCCTTTTAAGGATACATCCTATCACAAACTAATAGTTTGAAAAATAGATTACATATTTTTAGTTTTTTTTACAACTTGGAACAACTTTTTCAAAACTCGTCTGAATGTAAACTATCCTTAGCCAAATTTCACTCTGAAAAACAAGTGTATAGTGTTATATCTATCCTATAAAACACTCACTTTATCCACTTTTTTTGAGTTCGTCAACAAATAAAACTTCCCACCATAATCTCGACGTTGAAATCTTAAACGATTACAATGCTTCTCTATGTGAGAAAGTAAAACATTTAAGATAAAATATGTACAATATATTTGCTAAGCCGTAATCAATAGATCAAATCTCTCTTGTTCATCCACTGGTCAATAATGTTTTAAGGACGTTGCCTACCTGTGACATCACAGCCGGTCAAGATAGGACTTATCATGTTAATGAATTTACGTTTGACCCAGCGAGTTTTAAATATTTAGCGTTGAAACAAAACCTTAAATTCTTAAATAATTCTGAAAAATGGTCCTACAGTGTCATCAAATTATTACTTTTATCTTTAAATAGTTTTTTGTTGTAAACTTCTCTTTGTAAAACCTCTACAACTTAGGATTTTTGGATAGGGCACGAAAATGTCCTGTAGGAATCTTCCTCCAAGATGTAGATTAAAAAAAGTCTGTGTTAGTATATGTATATCTAGAAAAGGAAACAAGAAAAAGGTGAAATTAAAAAACAAGTCAATTTTTTCAAGGAGCCAATATTAAAGTGACTGTATAAACTCGTCAGAGGAAGAGGGAAATGGTTTTCACCACATAGATAAGAGCCCTCTCAGGGTGAACTTCTCATTTTATTCCCTCTCTTTCTATTTCCTATATTGCGTCTATGTGTGATAGTGCTTAGACTGGTTAGGTGCGTCAAGTTAAGATGCAACCCGCTTCTAAAATAGCTTTGAATTCTTCAAGTAGTTAATGTCATTAATAACATAGTGTAAACTTTAAAAATAGGCTATCATTTGTTTGCCAATCTAACTATTAATAATGTTAGTTTCTCTGTCTGTCCATAGAGCATTGCGCGATATCCATCGCATGTAGAGGGTTGACATTTAAAATTGTTAGCTCCGTGCACAAACATGTGTACCTAGAAGTTGGAATAATTTTTTTTATAGGTTTGTGTTAATTTATTAAAAACTAGGTCGGAATAAATAAAATAAAAATTTTTTTCGGTCTGTTTGAAGCAGTGAAAAATATAAGTAATATATTGCGTGGCTACCCCGGGCATGGTGAGGTATTTATGGTAGTTTCTAATAATTGTAATAATATAGTGGCCTTTAATAATTGTGTTTTTTCTCCACAGCTTCTTACTATTTGCGCAGGCTATACTATTTTAATGACACTAATGGGGTAGGGCAGAATAAGGAGAAATCTAGAAGTAGTGCACTCACGTTTGTGTGGAGGGAGATTGTTAAGCAAAAGAAGAAAAAAACCTCAGTACACTCAGCGAAGATTCGTACTCCATCCTATCCGTCACAGAAAAACCAGACTGTAAGAGTTTGACGAGCTCACCGATGTGGGAGATAAACAAACTGAACCTTTACCTGGGACTTTCCTGCCTCTCATCTACGATAATGATGATGATGATGATGATGATGATGATGAGTCATTTCGGGCAAGGTGAGTACAACGTGGCACGTGAATATAGGGTAGGGGTGGGATTATGGGTCTGGAGGGGGAGATTGACTGGTCGGACCGGCGTCTCCTATGCTGCTGGTGCGTCGCTTCCTCACCTGCATAAAGAGGGTTAGGGGCAGGGGAGGAAGGTCGGCGTCTCCAGGCGCAATTACGTCTCGTCTCGGTGCATGACTCAGATGTACGGGCGCCTGACGGACGTCACATGCCGGCGTACAGCCCATCCCTCCCCTCCCCCAACCCTCACGACGTGACGTGGCCAGTCGGCAAGACGTCTACCTCACAAGAGAGGAGAAAGGACCTATTTAGGGGAAAATTAGCAGCTAAGCGAACACGGTTTATAATTTTAATTTGATTGAAAAATAACCTGAGGGGAATTTGAAAATAATGTCATTGCGTGTGTGTATAATATATAAAGTTATAAAGTGGTTATTCACGTGACATGAAAGCAGGCGACTACGATTAGTTCCAAACTCCCTATGAGTATAATCCTAAGTGCTATTAGCCCCCTATTTTTGCTAAAACACATGTACAGAATATTTAT
The DNA here is from genome assembly GCA_039000515.1 of Timema cristinae. Taxonomy (NCBI): domain Eukaryota; kingdom Metazoa; phylum Arthropoda; class Insecta; order Phasmatodea; family Timematidae; genus Timema; species Timema cristinae. The sequence continues at coordinate 79,101,382 of JBCFYV010000012.1, forward strand.
TAAGGACGTTTCAAAACCCGTTTGTTTTCCGCATGTATATCCATTAGTCTAATTTAGTAGGGAAAATGATGGTGACATTTTAGAGAAAGTATACCCATATTTGCAAGGGAAGAGGTTGGGGAACCATTTAGGAAAGAAAGTATTCTCATTACACCCGATCAAGATTCGATTCCTGACCTTCCCATCACAAGAAAACAAACTTTTGTGCTCATATAGTTACATTTTGGTTCAATTTCTTGTCACTTTTATGTAATTTTAATCGCACTATGATTAATTTTCTTGACGCTTTTGTTTGGTTCTAGTAACACTGTGGTTTTATTCTTTGTCACTTTTGTACGATTCTAGTCGCGATTGGTTTCAGTTCCTTGTCATTCTTGTTCATCTGGTGTTTAGCTCTTATTTGTATTTTACCCCTCGCACATATACGTGTGGACACTTTGGGGTTCTCCTGTGTATATGAATCACAGCGTAATAATCTTAAATATCATTGGCGTAGAAAGATGGTAGATAAGAGGGGTTTGGACACCCCTATTTATTTTGGTTTTCATTGTAACACTACCTAAACATAATAGTTACATATACATTATATTGTTAGCATAATTGTATTTGCACATTAAATTTAGGTACAGTACTTTTTCAGATATTTTATGGCTTCTCATGTAAATTACATTTATTTAGTTTTGTTTATTAAATAGAAGATTAATTTCAATCTATTTCTTTTGGCATTCATTGCAACCATATTTCCAAGGGTAAGAGAGCTACTGTTAACGCGATTGCATTTGTGTCTTTGATTTGTTAATTTTTCAATTTTTTATGGTTTTGCGTGTAAATTAGATTTATTTATATTTGTTTTTATACAATAGATTCAAACCATTTTATTGGTGCTGGTTGTCACAATGCCTCCAGTTAAGAAAACCATTGCTAACAGCGTGCTCACATTCGCATCTTAAATTTAGGTATTTTTTTCAGTTATTTTATGGTTTTGAATGTAGATTATGTTTTTTATAAAGTAAGTTTAAAAATTTATTTTGAGCTCATTGCAACAATGCCTCTACGTAAGAAAATAATTATTAGCTTGCTTGCATTTGCATCTTGAATTTAGGTAAGCCTACAATTTCAGTTATTTTATGTTTTTTTGCGTTAAAATTGGATATATTTGGTTTTATTTCTTAGATTCTAAGTATAAACTATTTCTTTTGGAATTCATTGCAACAATGATACAAGGACTTCAAAAATTTAACCTTTTATTGCACAAGGCGTCATCGGCATATACAATATTTTCCCCACCTCATTAAGTGTTTAAAATTGGGTTTTAGTGATTAAAATGATTATCTAGATAAATGTTAGTTTCTCGATTTTAATGCGAGTGAAGCCGCGGTCAAAAGCTATAGGATTGTACTTGATGAATTCACACACTTCACCTCAACCAGCACTATTCTATTATGCCCATATTAATCTAGGGATAAGGATAAGAATGGTAGATTGTATGAGTCCCATCACTTACAAACAGCGGCCCTTCTACGAACAGAGAATATCCATTACAGCTCTAGCACATTCTGCCCATGACCTCCGAGATTCCGGGCTTCATTTCCAGACGTGGTCTAAGACGGTATAGAACACCACGGTGCAGGAGCGTGGATATAGAGGGATAACACATGCTCATAATTGAACTCAGCCACGGCCGTTACTCAGCTTATCCACCTTAGGATACATCTAGGAGTGGAAAGAATAGTATGGGTCAGTAGCATGGGAAGAGATGGGGAAAATGCATTATCTTTATCGAACTTAGCTTATCTGTTCAATCGAATCTTTACCGCGCAGAGTAAATTAGCTCCCCTCCCACATCTATATGCAAATTCTAAAAATCTGGTTATGTGGAATGTATTTAATGAAGCACATGAATATTAGTATGTAGAGAGGAAGGGAAAACATATAGTGTTATTTGGTGTAAGCCTACTTAATGTAGAATAGCTTTATGAGGTGTTAGTATAATGAAGAGAATGCCTTACACGCAACAGCGCAGAAAGATGGTGGAATGTAATCATTCTTCCTCACGACTCGGCCATTTGATGTAATCACAATCCTATGTGTTCGGCGTCTGGAACCGTGAGCTTGTCATCAATAGATACAATGTGTAACCTCCTCTAGCAATGTGATACAATGCATGCGGTTCGAATCTTGGGCATGCCATTAATAGAGACTACGTGTAACTTACTTTCTGCCTAAAGGCGTGGATCATTATTGTTATATTTATTTAAAAAAAGGTAAAAAAAAAATGTGATTTGAAATAAAAACTAATCGAACCAAAATTAGACCCAGGTCATCTAGATTCAAAATGATGCCCCAAATTAAGATGACTATTTATTTTTAATGTAAAATAAACCATTATACATAGTAATAGTATGTTCAAAACAAAGGTAAACCGAATCGTTAGACACGAAGCTCTATCGTCAATATCGTCTGTTCTGTTTTTTGCCGGAGATGTGGGGGCTAGGTGTACTAAAATGATTTACCAATCTCCCGCCAATCAAGTAGGGGCTCAATCAATTTTACCAAAGCTATACCTTTCTCATCCATACCTTAATTATGTAATTAAGTGCGGAAAGACCGGAGGGATAGCAATACGTTGTGGGAAAATAAAATAATAACGCATACATACATAAATACATACCTACATACATGGTAGGCAAGAAACTGTGTATACAACTAAAACAAACTTTGTACCTAACTCATCCTCACTGTCTCCACACTTCCCTATCCTTGCATTCTCCCTACAACATCCATACACATGTTCTTTTATTTTTAAGATCTTAAAGTTTCTCGTTTTCACACAATTATCTGCAACATTTAACCATGTCTTACATGATCTACCCATTCCTTTTCATCCACACACTCTACCTTCATTTATTTGCTTAGTCACTAGAGCCACACTCATCCTCTCTACATGCCCACACTAAATTAATATTGTGTTTGACCGAAATTAAAACCTCAAACACCTTATCTCCTACATTATAGTTTATTGCGGGATTGATGGCTTAGACTGCGTGACCACCATGTATTCTTTATTTCGGACTATCAGCATTTGAAAACATTAGGACCTGCTTCGGTGGCCGCATGGTCTAACGCACTACTCACGTTTTGGACTAGACTGCTGAAGACGGGGAGATTGAGGTTCGATCCCGGACGGGTGCACTGAGGCTTTTTTTTCTCTAAATGTTGTTCCACATTCCTTCCACGCAAAATTTGGTGCACTTCATCTAAATTAAACCTTCCTAATCTCTTACACACTAGTGTAATTAGTACATAGGCGTATAACTCGAACTGGTAGTAAAACGCGGTGCTTAGAAAAAATAACCCTAAGGATGAAGAGGGTAGGAAAGTTAGATTGATAGGAAATAATATGCTCACATTTGCATGTAAAGAAAGAGAGTTGAAACTATGTAAGGAAAAACTCTCTTAGCACATTCGACTGAGGTTTGAACCCGGACTAAATAACTAGCCAACGTGATCACTGATGATATTGTTTCACGAATCTATATCTTGTACAGCTTATTTTGGTCTCATGTTTGTGTGCCATTATGCCAATGTCGACTAAACAGTAACTCATAGAAAGATGGAGGAAAGATAATGGTCGCATTAGTTGTATAACATTACAGGAGTCAGAATTAATCAATGTCCCTCTGGTAGCGGGAAATTGCGCTTTGAGACCGGTTGATCGAGATAGTCGAACAACGAACGCTACGAACAACAGGTAACAAATCGTCAACTGGGCGTGTTAACTAATTCATTAATCTAACAGTGATATCAACATTCCAGGGCAAATTTAGAAGTTGGGGAATGGGAATTAATCTTTAATAAATATGATTTATTTCACTGTATTTGATTACTAGCTACATAAATTAAGAAGATACACATTTTCAACCCATCAAATAAACAACTGAATTTATTCCACCATAAATATTAAGTATTCTATTAAATAACCAACAGCTGTATTTCTTTTGGTACTGGCAGTTGTTATTCTTGAAAACCACTAAAACAATCCTCAATTGTATTTGAATGCTCAGATGTTACTAATAAAAATGTATTTTTTATGAAGGCTATATCCATATTTATATGTTTATATTCGTATATTTATAGCCATTTACATTGATCTCAAAACTGCGACATTGCTCGTGAAACTTTGTTGAATAAACGGCTAATTTCATGTTTTCCTTAATTTTTTAATTAAAAAATTGTAATTAAAGGTTTATTATTCCATAATTATACACCTCCATACTAGTATAAACCATAATTTTAAATTCATGTTTTGGTTAATTTTTTAATTTAAAAAATTGTAATTCAAGGTTTATTATTAAACTAATATTATAAAGAGGAAAGATTTGATTTTTTGTTTTTTAGTTTGTAATGGATAAACTCAAAAACTACTGGACCGATTTTAAAAATTCTTTCACTAATATAAGCTACATTATCAGCGAGTAACATAGGCTATATTTTATTTAGAAAATTTAATTTATTCCTCATAAAAATGTCGATAGTATATTATATAGTCGTTGGGAAAAAAAAGTTGTTGAAGGGAAAGTGTGGTTGGTGAAGGGGGCAGGGGGTAGGGATGAGGAAAGAGGAATGAGATGAAAATAGGAGGAAGGATAAAAAGAGGGAGGGGGCTGTACAGTGATGGTAAGAGTGTATTTAAAAAAAAAAAAGTAAATTTTTGTTTGTTTATATATATATATAAAAACACTTGTAAAAAGTATTTATTTTTTCTTAAATATTTTCGTTTATAAATTAGGAAAATAACACTCAAATACAGGTTTTGAAACTTTACCCAAATAAATAGCTCCATGGCGTCAGTACGCACTCGAGCAATACTGACCGAGCAGCCACTGTCTATTGGCGAAGATAGGGCCAGCCTCTGGTGATAGAGGTTGTCATGTGGTCAGCGTAATAGACCCTTGGGCCATTAATCTCAGTTTTCTAGACTGAGGCTGCTACTTTTTAATTCAAGTAGCTCCTCATTTGTCGTCACGAGGCTGAATTGACACCTGAAGTTGTTGTGATCAAACATGGGACCTCTAGATCTATACCCAAATAAATATAAACATAAAATCAGATCTAAAATTACTGAAATATATTAAACATATATATAAACAACAAAATATAGAATAACTTCCACCAAGGATTAGAAATAATGAAAATTTGAATGATATTATCTGAAAAGTTAGGAAAGAGGTCTACATAAATCAAAAGTTGTATCTTATCAGCCTTAATATATTATAAAAACAATTTTTAATGGTATTTTTTAAATAAATTAATGTATATATCGCTATATGTGATTTGAATTTTAATATTATATATACAGACCTGATTCTTAGTTTTTAGTTTTTAATTTCTTTTGAAATGTATACGTAACCAATACTAAAAATATGTATGTAATATTATATTCATATCTACCACTGTGTAAAACAGTACCTATGCTCTTGTGGGTTTTTAAAAAAAATAAAAAAATAGAATATGTATTTAAATAGCTTAGTATAAAACTGTATCAAGTAAAAATTGTACTGCGTATAATGTGTAAGTTTTTCAGTTTTTTAAAATGTTTAGCTTTACGTATTGTAGTTAAGTTCTACAGTAGTCCTAAATTATAGAGGTTCATTGGTGTTGTACAACTAACTATTCACTACGGATGGATAGAATTAATTAGGATTAAAAAAATGTTTTTATAAAACAAGGATAGTTAAATGATAATTACATTAATTCCCTGAGAGGATGATAGATAGTTGAAATGTTGTTTGAAAATAAATGAAACCAACAACTTAATTAACTGAAACACATATTCAAGTTAACACGTAACAATAACATTAAGATACACATATTTATAACCAAACGATTTAGTTTAAATGTTATTTAACTCTCACATCTTTGCTTGATTATTTATATTTGGATTTTATACATATTATCAAGGAGTCGAACCGGAACCAATAACGGAAATTAACATTTATTTTTAAGGAACCGGAATTGGAACAGTTAAATAATTGTAGGTTCATAAAAGTTCTAAAAGTTTCTAAAAGGCTCCTAATTTTACAGAATTGTACATAATTTTGGCATGTTGCATACATATTTTTTACTTTCCAAAGCTTAGTTTCATTTTTAAATGTTGTGTTTCCCCCTTTCACAGTAAGTTCTGAAAGGGCTTGATATATTTTAGTTTACTACTTTGTTTGAAACTTCTTTTCTAGGTGATTAGAAAAGAGTTAATGAGCCCTTAACCATACACACTGATGTTAAGATTCCAGAGGCATTTCGTGACTGTCACATTGTTATCTGTTTTTTACACTTTAATGTTTAATGTAGATGTTCAAGAAGATGTATTTAGTTTTTATAGACAGCAGATAATACCACATTAATCAAAAGTTAAAATATAGAAATTAAGAAATCATCGGTCTTGGACACGCATTATTAAGCCTAACCGTACTTAGTACTTCTTGGAAGTGAAAACTGATACAACTTAGGAAGTAGCTCAGTGAATATGTTACTATACGTACAATGTGGAGGTGATTATTTTGTTTGTTAGTAAGTGGTTTAAATAATATTATTGATGGGTTGCTTTAAAGAAAATTCAGTTCAGAAGTTTTTTAACTATGAGATTGACGGTGACAGGTCAAGATGCTAGTTAGAAGGATGCACTGTTTTTATTAAGGTACGTTATAATATTTTTTAATCTATCCATACTTTTGATCCAGAGTGTTATTTCCAGAGTGGTTCTCCACTCTCCTTCCGCGCAAATGGGGATAAACTTCCTCTAAATATAAAAATATAATCTTCCTCATTCGTTAAAAACCCATTATCGAAATTAGTACATTGACGTAGCCCGAATTGATAGAAAAACGCTGTGTTAGTTTTTTTTAATAAATATTAAAGAACCGGAAAGCTATCAGGAACCGAAAAGAGCCGTAACCTTTATTGTGCTATAACCGGAACCAGAGCTGGAACCTTTAAATGTTTGATTGGAGAACAGGGACTGGAACCAAAACCAACGAAAATTTTGTTTTGACTCCCTGCATATTATTATTGATTTATTTTATATATTTTTTATGTTTTTTAATTTGTTAGTGAGATAGAAGTGATAAATTTGTGTGCGCTATTGTATCCATACTTGAAATAATTATTGTAAGTCATGTGTTTGTTCCCTGCTGTTCTTGTGTTAGGGGTATTAATAGGCCTAGCCTCCCCTTCCACTCAAGGTAACTTAATTTAAACCTAATACAAAATAAATTGTTATTTGAAACCACCCAAGAATTTTAATAGCTTTTCTTGTATATAGTGTAGGCTATATCATTATATTTTTTTTAAATGTGAGTTTTTTACTCTCGTGCTTGATTTATTTATCTTTTTATGCCTTTATTACAAATACATTTGATAGCATCTTTGTTAAAGATTTTACTGTGATAATTATGTGGAATTATATTAGTAGCCTGAGAGGTTAAATGTACAACTAATAGGCCTACTTTAATGTGTACAGTACTTAAATATTTAAAAAAATAATCAAAATAACACACTCATATTCTAAGTTAATTAACTAGTTCGAAGAAGCATGAGCGACTAAGGCGAAGATAATTAATTTATCAAATTTTAAAATATTTACTCTGGCTGTACATGATTTAAGTTGGTTGTAAGCCCCCTATTTAAGGGAAAGCTCCTGTATTAAGGTGAAGAAAGGATGCGAAAACTACAACAAGGCCATAAGCTACAGGTGGAGAATGCCCTGTAGGGCAGTGGTATTCAACCTGTGTCACGCATACCCCCAAGGATACGTGAAGACATATTAGGGGTACGTATAACTAAATATATATATTTCTTATTATTTTGTGTGTAATTTATTTTATATTTGTTATATGTAATTTATAGAATAGGTCTATTCATAACTTGCATTATTCACCAATAACTTTGGGGGCTCAAAGTTGAAGATAAATCAAATCTGAGTATACATGAACAAAATGTTGAATTTCACTGTTCTATAGGGCACGTTCTTGAATATAAAAATTGACAATACAGTCTTCTATGAGCCTGAAGCCTTAGACCAAGTGACCACCGTAGTGTGTCAGCTCATCTGCTGCCATAAGTCAGCACCCAACACCTAAAGTACACCTCCTAAATATCTATATCTTCCTTTAATATATATTCCAGTGCAGTTCCTTTGACTTGGCTCTCTTCTCCTTTCCCGCCATAGAGTAAACCGTTTATAATAAGTAGTCGTGTAAATTAAGACGTTTCATGTCAACATTGTAGAATGCCTGAAGGTAAATAATTGATTGGGGTAGGCTATGAAAAGTAAATTCGAACCAATGAATGGAGGAGGGACTTATATGTTATACAAGATCATCCTCCTGTAGCGTGAGACCCGCTTTGTGACGTCATGCTGGCGTGACCGAACCACTTTGACAAACTAGAGAGGTAATAAAAGGCGAGATTTTGTTAGGTACAAAACGTTTTGTTGCCCTGGCTCTAACTATTCCCAAGGAATAAATCAAAATATAGTGGGGATATGTAAATCACCTTGTATTCTATGGATAGTTGAAGCGATAGCGTAATATTGTTTAAATATAATAGAAAAATAAACTAGGCGTTCCTAGCGTGTCGGGAATTTGACGATAAATTCCACCTTCTTTGGCACATTCTGATAGCAACCAAATCAACTAATGGCAGTCACCCATGCGACTCCTGGAATAATTAACCAAAATTATTACATCTATACATCTTACCAAACATTTTAACCAATCCAGTGATCACGTGGCCTAAGACGTTAGATTCTTAATAGGTTGTATTGCTGGTGACGGGTAGTTTGAGGTTACAATTTTGTCTCGGTGCTCTTGGGTTGGTTTGCCAAGTGGGGTTAATCCCTGTCGGCTTTTCAAACCCCCTCAACGCTAATGCTGCTGTATTTCCTCTGAAATACTCTTGAAGTCACAATTATTTTTTTCACCAGGTCTCACTACCTGTTTGATTTGTGCAATAATGTGGGAGGTAAAGTTAATAGAAAAGGTAGCCGAATTTGCGTAGAATGGGAGTGGGAAACCATTTATAAAAATTAACCAGACTTCGAGACTTGACCTCCCCATCACCGGAAAACCAGACTGAATGAGCTTGACTTTTATAGCGTGAGCCCGCAATAAACCTACAATATATTCAATTATTAATAACTTTGGCACTTAGTGCATCAATTTTCAAGAGAATTAACATTTTCTATGAATAAAAAAATCTCAATAAACGTTGTCTTAAGATAATTATATTGTATTCTAAAAACTTGAGCTAGTCTTCTTAGTTCTTATAATTAAATATCTAATTAATTATAAATTGATTAAATCCCTTGTGTATGTGTTATGTGGGTGTTAAATAAATTGGTAAATAATTGTAAATAATATTTTTAATAATAAAAAATAGTTTATACCAATTTTTGTACATTATTATACGAGTACAAGCTAATTATTTTGTAATATAGTTTGCCCACGGCTTCACTTGCATTTAAGTTGGGTGGACTAACTTTATTTTCAGCAAATCATCTAAAGTCTACAATACCAAAAATATAATTTTAGACATGTATGAGGCGAAGGAAATGTTTTATAAATCGACGATGCCACACATTAACAACAATCTGTAGTAAGGAAGCAAAATAGATTGTTTAAATGTTGGTAGTCCTGGCATGAAGATTTATTCGATTACGTGGCGGTATTGTTTCAATGAACAACAACAACAAAATTTAAAATGTTTGCAGTCCTGGTATCAAATACTGGTTCTCTTACGAGAAGGAATTGTAGAAATTAACGCCAGAAGAAATAGTTTTAACTATTGTAGTTTTTGTATCAATAATTTCTTTATTATATGATGGCCTTGTTGCAATAAACTCCAAAAGAAATAGTTTAAATATACTATCTAAAAAAAACTATATAACATATTCTGAAAATTGAAAAATGACAGCTGGACACGGAATCGAATCCTGGTTCTTTGTATTAGTACGCTAACCACTGAGCTATTCAGGAATCATCCCGTGCCCAGGGTCATTCAATCTTCATTCATATTTTAAGGTTAAATAAGCTTGATTTACACGCAAAAACATAAAATAACTGAAAAAGTAACTTAATTTATAGCACAAATGAAAACACATTTAAGAGGAGTCGGCTCTCTTACGTGGAGGGGTTGTTGCAATGAACACACCAAACAAAATTTTGCAGTTGGCCTAGTACTAAGCAATAAGCAAGAATATTATTCGCAGCGCTAACCGATTCAACACAACTGACAACTTTAAATTAAAAAATAAAATTACGGAACTGACTGTAGTCCTATATATATTAATTACATAATAATCAAATAAAAAATAAAATTTTACTCAAGATTGCCACTTTAGGTCAGAGTTAAAACATTTACAAAAAATCAGTAATATATGTGAAACTAAATAGTATACATTGTTGCAGAAACACTCCTCCAAAAGTGAAAATAATATACACTGCTACAGAAACAATTAGCAGAGAGAAGCAACTCTGTCCACCAAAAAGCATAGCAACCAATTTTATTTTAAAGACCTAATAAAATAAATTGTACGGTGCACCTCATGCTTTCACTCTTTTTAATCTTAAAATAAAGACTTTACTAAAAACCCACTGGTGTGAAATAACATACATTTTTGCAGAAACACTACACCAAAGAACATAAATGAAAATAATATAGAATGTTTGTGAAAAATTGAGAAAAGCCATAAATGTCATATTTCAAAATATTCCAGATTAATGGCTGAAAATGAAAATGACCTGTAGAATTCATTAATGTTTTGAATGTGGTGAAAGTAAGAATAGATCTTCTTATAAATTTCTCCAAAACTAGGGTGATAGTGTTTAATAACGACGTATCAGGATATGATTGTCAGTTTGGTATAAATGGAAAACTGTTAGAACAAGTGAATGCTATTGTATATCTTGGCAGAGTGTTCTGTAAAAATGGAAGAATAGATGATGAAATCGACAGACGGGTGAATGCATATCAGGGAGTAGTTGGACTCTTGTTAAGAATGAAGTGGTACCGAAAGAAGCAAAGATGGAAGTATATAAAATGGTGTTAACGCCAACATTGTTTTGTAGATGTGAGGCTTGGGCTTGTCAGGCGAACCGAGAAACACAAGAGCAAGGTGAATGCGATATCTAAGAGATGTATAAGGAAAAACCATTATGGACAGAGTCAATAAAGAATGGGTGCTGAAGGAGTGCAGTTTGAAAGGGAATCTAATCGCAAATTGTGAAAGAAGTACAAAGTGTTTTTTTAGTATATGCACATATTCTTGCCTACCTCATAAGGGAACGGCGTGATTGATTATGTATGTATGTATGTTTTTTTTGTTTTTTTTTACACTTGAGGAGGAAAAATCTTTCAAAGACACCGCTCATTTGAAAGTGTGATGGTCGGTAGTGTGGGATTTCCACCCACTAAAAAACCTCCTCTGCTCTTTCCCCGCACATAATTTGCAGGGAAGACTGGGTCGGAACCGCGTTAGCATTACTTCAACCCAGTCCGTGTTGCGTCATATGACGTCCGCTCCTGTTTCACTGGTCTCTTTCTGAGATCTTTTCTTTAAGGAGGCGCTGCGCATACGCAGCGATTTCCTTCCAACTTTCTTCCCGCTGTAGCATATGGATCACTAGGCTCGCAGGATCGAGGGTCTTGCCTATGTTTGTTTCTGTTTTGGCTCTGCAGTTCTTCCAGCACTCGCACTCAAAAAACGTGTGCTCAGCGTCGTCGATTCTGTCCGGGCAGTACTTGCACCTCGGGGTGTGGTGTAAGCCCATTTTATATAGATATGCATTAAACGAGCCATGTCCCGTCAGCAGTTGGGTTAGGAAGAAGTCTGTTTCGCCATGGTATCGAGTGATCCAATCTTTGATGTTCGGGATCAGGCGAGCTGTCCATCTGCCCTTGTTGCAGGCCCTCCATCTATCTTCCCATTCCTTCTGCGTTTCCGCCTTCACTCTTGCTCTGGCCTCGGCCGCGTTGACGCCTCTAGTTTTGGAGTCATAGAGTTTTACTCTCTCAAATGCTAGTAGGTCGATAGGTGGTGCCCCCGCTATAACCAGAACAGCTGCCTCGGAGACCGTGCGGTAGGCACAGGTCACCCTGAGGGCCCCTCGCCTTTGTACTGCCGCAATCTTTCGCCGATAGGTCTTTTGCTTCAGGATATCTCCCCATATTTCCGCACCGTAGAGCAGGATTGAGTGGAGTACTTCCAAAAGATCTCTTCTCTTTTTAGATCGCGGGCCCATTGTGTTGACCATGATTCTCGATAGGCTGGATACCGTCTTACTGGCTTTTATGCATGCCCTTTCTAAGTGTTCACGAAAGGACAGCTTTTCGTCTATCGTCACTCCCAGATAGCGCAGTGTCCTTGTAGACGACAATGTTGTCACGCCAATGTCTACGTTAAAGGGTTTAGGAAACCATCTCTGACGCGTCAGCACAACCATCTTAGTTTTATGTTTGGCTAGTTTTAGCTGATGTTCTTCAAGCCAGGTTTCAACGGCGTCAATGGTCGACCGGACCAGGAGTTCGGCCTCCTCAACGCTGTCCGCCACTACTGTGGCCGCGACGTCATCAGCGAAACCCGTTAGCTGTACTTGCTTCGGCAAAGGAATCTCCAGTAGTTCGTCGTAATTTGCGTTCCATAGGTCGGGGCCCATGACCGAACCCTGTGGTACACCAGCCGTTATCGGTATTCTTGGGGGCCTTCTGTGGTTTTGACAATTAACGTTCTTGCGTCAAGATAATCCTCAACTATGGCCAAGTTTTCATTTTTTATGTTGAACCGATGCTCCAGTGCCTCCAGGATGTCATCCCATCTCGCGCTGTTGAAAGCGTTTCTTACGTCAAGCGTGAGGAGGATGCAGACTTTGCGCGATTTAAGGTTACCAGACCACGCTTCGGCTATAATCCCCATGATCTTCTTAATCGCTCCGATCGTCGATCGGCCCTTTGAAATCCGTGTTGATTTTCGGCGAAGCCACCGACGTGGTCAATGTCGTTTCGAAGTCTCGTCCGTATCAGCTTTTCGAGCAATTTACCGGCGATGTCTAGCATGCATAGTGGCCTATAAGACGAAGGTGTTAAGGGGGGTCCCTTCCCTTTATCCAGGAGGACCAGTCTCTGCGCTTCCAGACGGTAGCAAACGTGCCGGTTGCAAGGCACGCGTTATATGCATTCAGCAGTAGATCCGGGAATTCCTGAGCTATGATCTTAATCACCGACGTTGGAATGCCGTCGGGGCCGGGTGCCTTCCCTATTTTAAGGTCCTAGCTGCATCTTGCAGCTCCTTGGCTGTGAAAGATGTAACTTCACCACTGTATGTATGTATGTATGTATGTATGTATGTATGTATGTATGTATGTATGTATGTATGTATGTATGTATGATATGTGTGTTGTATGTATGTATGTATGTATAATGTATGTTGTATGTTGTATGTATGTATGTATGTATGTATGTATGTATGTATGTATGTATGTATGTATGTATGTATGTATGTATGTAGTGTATGTATGTATGTATGTATGTATGTATGAGTAAGATGTAGTATGACGTAGAATATTTGTTTGTATGAGTATATGTATTCAGCAAGTAAGATGTATTATTATTAGTAGGATTATATATGTTGTATATGTAGTATGCTATTTTGTATCTATGTATGAGGTATATGATTTGAGATTTGTGTACTGAATGTATGTAACTCACACTGTATGTATTAGTAGTATGTATGTATGATGTAGTAAAGTAATGTATGTAGTATGTATGTATTATTTTTGTATGTATGTATGTATGTATAAATATGTATGTAAGTAATTGTGATGTAGTGTATGTATGTATGATATGTATGTATTATGTATGTATGTATAATATGTATTTGTAGTATGTATATGTATGTAAGTATGTACTCGATAAAATGTAAATGCTCAGAAACTATTTGTTTATACAAATATATTTCAAACAAAAAGTTTTAATTCAATAGACTACATATTTACAATAATAAGCTATTTTGTATCTTAAATAGCTATGGGGTATAATCACAATTGAATTTCTACTAAGTATACACCCCTAAAGTCATTTTCATGTAAAATGAAATGTTGCAATTCTTTTTTCTAATGGTGTCTAGATAAAAATATGTAATCAAAATTGTGAGAGTGATTTGAGAAAATTGATTATATTTTCTATTTGCCCTCAGTAACTACCCTAATTTTAAGGTTGTATATTTAATTCGAAACCCGTAGGTGGGACTTTAGAAAACTCTAGATACCAAGTTAACCCGATCGTAAAATGTTTCGAATCTGTTTCGAGATACATAATCTCGGACATTTTTTTGGTAAAGCGCTTATGAACGTTGACATTCTCAAAATCTTAGTTCGATTTTTTTTTTGACCATCACAAAACTTATTTTCATGGGTCGAGATAAAGTAGGCCTAACACTACAAATAAAATTATTTATTACTGATTTTCCAAGACTGCAATAGTCTTATCCTAAAGTGTGAGGTTTGTGTTTAAATGAAAGGACAACATGTAGAACACATTCTTTAGTGATAAATTAATACATTTTTTACCATGTACACACACAAATAACATTTATATTTTTAACCTTTTTTTTCTACTGAAAGACAAAATTGATTGAATCGTTGTGTGACTTGGCTCGCAGACCTAAGTTTACTGATCATTTCTATTCATTTATTGAGTACTTCAAGATAAAACAATTCCAACACTCTTTTAAAGCCTGTACACATATACATATATACCACTCGACTTAAGTAGCTGAACTTCTTAATTATGATTCTATCAATATATATATAATATACATATATATTATATAGTTTTATATACTATATATAAATTAATGTATATTTAATATGTATCATCATTAAGAGGTTTTTTGCATTTGTATTTAAGTATATGCAAAATTTCTTATTGATGCTTCAAAGCCCCTGGAATATTATATATATATTCACTTACAAGGTGAATTTGAAGCGTAATTAAGAAAATTAACATAGTTAATCCTAAAAAAAATCTATCTTATCTATCTTTGTTTGCGTTTTTAATAGCTGAAATCGACAGAAATAACTTAATCTATTTAATAAATTAAACTTTGCTAAATTTCTGGTAAAATTCTCTTTTCTTCTTTGACACGACAGGACAAAGGATATAAAGAGCTTTGAAGAATGGGTGTGTGAAGAGAAATGACAAGGTGTGTATGTATGTGCGTGTGTGTGTGTGTGTGTATGTGTGTGTATGTGTGTGTGCGAGCGCGCCCGGCTCGCGTGCCCTCACTTCATTCCTGATCCATGCAATGCGATCCTTCTGACAAGAATATACTATACCCCCACCATATTATAAAAAAAAACCTCACGCGTCACTCTGCCAGTTGGATTTTATTTGCGACATTTTGCTAATGGTCCTTTGACACGATGGGCTCCCCCACACATGGACTTTTATGTATACAGAGTTCAATAACTTAGACCAGGGATGGTGAAACATTTCCGAACAGTATGCCACTTCACGACTTGCTGAATTTTGAGTGTTCCACATCTTGTTTACTTTTTTTTAATCAGTTTTCAGTAATTAAAACTTTTTTAATATTATGAAATTTAATAACAAACCCAGATAAAATTGTAAATATTTTAATAATGGCTAATTTTAAAGAATGAATAGCTGTTAAATTCAGTGGCTTGGATAATATTACTTTCAATAACTTAAATTAATAACACTGGAAATATCACCTTCAGTGAAATAAAAGACAATTTATATTGATATAATTAAAATAAAAAACCTTAAATAATCTATTCCACATTAGTATGAAATATGTGGTATTTTGCTAGCAAATGCTTGGTTCAAAAATTGTCTTCAACAGCACACGTAATTAAGAAAGTTAATTTATGTTTCTCATCCCTAAAATAATCATTACATTTACACATTTGGGCCTCTGTGGGCTTATTTTCCATATTTGTTTTTGTGTTCTATGGAAAGCACAGAGACAAGTAAATTGTTCACACCAATATCAGGTGCGCATTTATATCGTATATACGTATGCTTATTATATGTGTTAGAATTTGTTTCTCTTCTACTCAGTATTCATTTGATAATACACGCACAATAATGTAGTGAGCGAATGTGTGTACATTGTCTTAAAGGGCATGGAGTGTAACATCTAACTTGGCTTCATTTGGTAAAACCCATAACCGTCCCTTGTATGTACACAGACACACATACACACACACACACACACATTATATATATATATATATATATATATATATATATATATATTTACGTTAATCGGTGAATGTACGGATTCTATTATAACAGGGATCCGAATGTCATAAAAAGGGTTGTATTGTAGATTTGCACTTAAGTCCAACATGCTAACATTATGTAATAAATATATAATGGGTGTCTGAGTACACTAGTCATGGCCATAGTTGGAAGATTAGCAGTACTAATGACATGCAAGGGCGCACGAATTTACTAATTGTACATCCTTTTCGTGGAAGCTTTGCCATATCCCGATGAGATGAGTTGTTGGTGATAGTGGGTTATGAGAGTGTGAAACCAATAGAAACACTTAGACCTAACTTAAGTCTAACTGACCAAACCCCAATGACCATTAGGATAGCTTCTATTTCAGAAAAAATTATCCATGGTACCAGCCGCGAGTCGAACCATGATCCCTAGGCTCGTAGCCAGGTGGAATAGCCACTATACACGGGGTAGTTTATTACTGAACTGTGATTTGTATAATTTGGACTATTTGCATCTGGTTATAGTACACGTCTACTTACGAAATGTAGAAGCGCAAAACAAGAAATCTAACTTTGTACTAAGATTATTGTAATCCCTCGATCAAACAAGGCAGTGTGTAGTGTTTTAGAGATCGTCTCATCCCAATCAGCTAAAAAAAATACAATTTGAAACAAACTTCGCATCTGTAGGTAAAATAAAGAGTAAATGTACCCATACCTGATTCGGTGGCCGTATGGTCTAAGGCGCTACTATTGTAATAGACTAGATTGCCAAAACGAGTATATTTGGGTTCTATCCGGGTAGGTTGTAATAAAGGTGTTTTTTCCTAAAGGTATTTCCACTATCCCTCCACAAAATGAGGCTACACTTCTTCTAAACTCAACCTTCCTAATCCTTACACATTAGTGCAATTAGTACATATGTATATAACCCAAACGAGTAGTAAGACGCGGTGATAACTAATATAACCCATATGTATCTAGCTAGGTAGCTATAGGAAAAACCGTTTAGGAAACTCTCTTAATACAACCGGCCGTGATTCAAATTCCTGTCTTCCAGTCAATGGTAAACAAGATATTACGGACTTGATTCTTCGGTGCGTGCGTCTAGTGATGTGGGTTATGGTGACCGAACTATTTATTAAAAAACAGTGGTAGATGAGGATTTAACTTTATCATATTTAAAAATAAACAAAAAAATCCAATTGACTAAAACTTTTTCTCTCCTCTTAATTTCACTTCTATCAATAAAGAACCTGCTTCAGTGACCAAAAGATCTAAGGCGTCACTCTTGTCGGACTGACCTGCTAATGATGGGGAAGTCGGTGTAGAATCTCGGTCGGGTCTATTGACGGTAGAATTTCCAAAACGGTTTCCCACTCTCCTTCCACGCAAATGATTGTACATTTATTCTAAGTTCTACCTCCATATATTATATATATATATTATATATATATATACCACGTGTGTGTTGTTAAGTGTGAATAATCTGGACGGGTAGTAAGATGCGGTGCAAAATAAATTTATCTATATTTACCATCTTAGTTTACGTTCGTGTGACCAATCCCGTGACGATTTGGAATCAACTCAAATAATATACAGCCCATATTCTAAAAGTAGGTCTATACGAACACATACGATAAAGTAAAATGTTTAAAACTTCAGTTGGTTTGTCTGGCCGCAGAGAATTAGCTTTTATCAGTCAGTTGGTGTGACTAATTTAGTCAGAAACACTGGTCGTAACTCTCATTTTGTGTGCACTTTAACGAGTTTCGTGTGAAACAGTATCCCGCATGCCACACATGCTACATTACTACATGCGCATGGCCAGTGGTTGTCGAAGACCACGTTAATGGGAAGTGTTCTATACACTTGCTTTCAATTAGAGTCAAATAAACATTTTTTAAAACACCTTTTTTATTCGCCAATATGTTTTTGTTATGGCTTAGTACCAATCTGATGTATCTGTTACTGTAAATGTGCTGAATTCGTTATTTTGTAAAATAATCAGTGAATGTATAGAATCACCGAAAGCCATGGTTTATTAGCAAAAAATACGATATATCTAAATTTACCAGTGATTTTATAAATTTTCCAATGAAGTTTGGTGACAGTATTAAACATGAACTTTACTATCTAATTTTACCGGTGATCTTATAAATATCTAGTGTATATAGATAAAAATATATAATACAAATTTAAACTAACCTGAACTAACCTAGTCTAACCTAACCTAAGCTAAAATAAACAAGTCTAAGCTTCTCTAAGCTAACATAACTTGCCTAATCTAACCTAACCAAACCTAATATTGACATGACTTACTAACATCTACTGGTAATTGATGGTAATTCTGTAACCCCACCGGTGATTTTGTAAAATGTCCGTCAAGTATGTAAAATAGTAAAGAAATTTCTTCATTCCCCAAGTGAGCAAGTGGCTTGGTAAAATCACCGGTGAATTTACAAACTCATCACATTCAGCACATTTACAGTAGCATATCCACACTTTATTAAACTAATGAGTTAGGATTAGGAAGGTAGCATTTATAGAAAATATACCCAATTTTTGGTGTGGATAGATAGAGAGAGAAAAAAGTAAAATCCAAAATAATTTAAAAAAAAATCTTCTATACGCCCAGCCATGACTAGATTCACGATTTACATACCACTGAAAAACTTGAGCATGTGATCTTGATTCCTTAGTTCACCTGCCCATCGATGCGGATACGAAGTATTTTAATAGTTATTCTGAGATTAAGATAGCTTAAAGGAAATGCACAAACATTAGAGTGTAGAGGAGACCTAATAATCACACGTAGGAAACTACCCCTAGTGCACCCGGCTCAGACTTGAACCCCTATCCCCTCACTGTCAATTCAGTGTATTGTGAGCTAGACGCCTTAGAGCCGTGACCACTGGTGTAAGCCTAGCTATCTTTAATGGACTTATCTCATTTAAATATCATGTGGTTTTGTTGATGGACCAAGGATTAAGTTGGTGTGTAGTTTTCTTGAGCTATCAGACTCTATTGACAACAAATTATATTGTATTCATCCCCTACCCCTATTTCCCCCACCCTGCTCCAACCATTTATATCGCATCCCCTTTCAGTTACTTATTTATCGATTGTATACCCTAATACAAATAAAATGTCTAAATGGTAAATTGTGACTATTCGATAGTTAAAATGAATGCATTTGTGTCACTAGTTAAAATACTAGGTATGACCCTTTAAAGAATAGTTTAAAAACTAAGAGTATAACATTTTGGATATCTTATAAAGTTTTTTAAAACTAGAAGGTTAGTTAAACTTAGTCGTGTTGGTTGTAAAATAAATATTCGTTAAAACTTATTAGAGTAGTTTACTCAAGAATAATTTAAATTCTTCTGAGTTATTAACGTTCTAACAATAAATATAGACCTGATTTGGTGGCCGCGTAGTCTAAGAGCCACTCTCGCAGATAGATCAGATTGCTGGTGAGAGGTAGATTGGGGTTCGATTCCCGGTTGGGTCTACTGATATGGTATTTCCAAAATGGTTTCCCACCCTCTTTTCAAGCAAATTTGGGTAGATTATCTCTAAAATATTTCCTTCCTCATCTCTACAGCATTATAATAATCATTAATTAAATTAGAACCTGAACAGGTGGGAAAAGGTGCTGATAAAAAATATATTAAGATACTTGAATTTGTTACAATTTTCTGTTTTTTTATTAATTCAATAAAACATTGGAAGACCTTTTTAAACAAAATTATAGAAAAGTATGGTTCACAAAAGTTTGACTGGTAAATGTCGCCTATTTTGATCAAATAATATATACATTTAATAGCAATAGATTAAAATAAATATTTATGTTATGTAGCTAACTTAATTAGATTATACGATTAAATAAGATTTGAATAATTTGATTACCATTCCGGAATTTTTATTATGATACATTCAATTTCATACTAATGTTTATATCCCAAAAATAATTATGTGTTTTCAACTTGAAGGTTGTTTAGAATTGTTATTATTATTATTATTTTTAAAACTAATTATTTGATTAGAACTTTTAAATACTTTATTATACCTTGTATTTAATTATTTAAGGGCGTATAACCCAAACAGTTAATAAAAGGCGGTGTTAATAAAATTTATTTAAATCTACATTGTTGCATACACTATAAATATATTAACATTTTATGTCATATTAAATATTTCTTCTCTATTATAAATAATTTTTTTAGCAATAATTTTTTTTTAAACTTGAAATTAAAAGTGAAACATTAAGTCCTGATGTACTTATTTTAAAAATCACATTGGTGTCCAAATATTCCAAGCTCAGTCTCACAATAGATTGGTTTGCTGGTGACCAGAAGTAAGAGGTCTAATTCTCTACCAGTTCCACTTGGGGTAGTTTTCCAAGTATGTTGCATAATTTTAATTTTTCCATAACCTCTCCACGCTAATGTGGTTGCACTTACTCTAAGCAACCATTCTAATCCTGAGTCCTTAAATAGCTGTTAATAGCCCATGTGCTAAACGAAATAATGAGATAACACTTTTTTTGGCCCATCGTGTGTATGTAAAATCTAGCAATAAAAACAATGTCCCTTAAGAATCGGCGTCGAACTGTCTAACACATTTCAACTTTCTACACATGCTACACATGACCTTCTTTATCTACCCTTGATATCAACCAAGATTTAAAATATGCTACTGAATGAGGTTGCGTGTGACTTACTTTATAAACGAAAAAATAACGTTATTTTGGGTTCTCTATTGATTCAGCTATTTTTAAACATTTTTAGTGCACTTAGTTATTTAAATAAATTGGTATATTGTTCAAGGTAATCAAGTATTTGGCTTATAATAAATATTATATTTGCAAGACTCACCCTAATCAAGTCTCTAGACCTGGTGAGTCGATTAATGATGTAGGAAAACAATCTAACAGCACGCAGGAAGAAGGAAAATTGCTTGCATATAAATGGATTCGTGTTAGATTATTGCTGCTATGCATGTACAGTTTTAAAGATCTCATTTCCTCTACTAATATTGTGTATTTCAAATTCTGGACATAGTAAATTAGTCAAAAGCAATAGAATCAATATAAAAAAGGGTAATCAAATGCAGTTTATTTCCACCGAGTCGTTCTACCCACCCGGGATGTACGCAATATAATTACTACAATGAGGTGGGGGATTATGGATGTTTATGTTAGATAAAATGTACCCACAATATATCATGTAACGACTCATCCATACAATACGCTACTAGTTGAGTAACTCCCAACTCCATCATCACAACCCCGACCTCCAATAGGCTTATTTTTTCCTCATAAAAGTGTTTATTTTGTTCAAGTGGCCAGACTGAATGTTCTGTGCCAGAAAAGTTCATTTTATCGTTTCTCATCAAGAAACGTTTCAATTCGCATTTCCTAGTGGTCACGTGTGTTACCTTATTGAGTATATTCGATAAGATTCGATGTATATTCCTACTTAGTGCTGGAGGTCTAGTTGTAAGTAAACTATGTGTACAACCAATTGATCAAGTTTGAGAGGACCTGTTCAACTAAATGCTCTTTATATTAATGTCTGCCTTACCTTATGGTATTTGATATAACTTGTGTTTGTGTTGAATACCTATATCTGTCCCTGTCTTAGAGTTTCAATCTGGAAGGAAGAGCGGAAAACGTTTATAGAAATATACTCTTATTACACCCATCCAAAATTCCAAAGCATTCAAACCACATACCCACCGACATTTTAAATACAGTTTAATAGTAGTAATGATATTTTATAAGTAAAGTGCACTTTTAGTTTTATATATATTTTTTGTTCATACGTGTTGATCCTAAAGATTTATTTAACGGCTTAACAAAATGTTTATAATGAAACCAGTTGTTAGGAGGACGCGTATCCCTATTATCTCAGAAAGAAGATGGAAAAAACCATATGTTATATGCCACCCAAAGTTCACCTATCTGATATTTAACACCCTTAGATGGTAATTAAATTGATTGTAAACCTGGCATCATAGTTCACGTGACCACTGGCGTGGACTTTAAATGGTTAGTGCATGAATGTAATGATGAAACCAAACAGTTCTCTCAATTAAAAAATAATAATTTTTTTTTGCTGCGAGCCGTAAAACTAAAATTTAGAAAAAAACGTCATGACAACAGCCCGCAATTGATCCATACTGACCGATCGGCCGCAATCTTTTGGCGAAAATTATGTCAACTTCTGCGAGTCCCCTAACTGTGTATCTCAGTTTTTTTAGATCGAGGCCATTACTTCTTTATACAAGTAGTTATTCATTTGTCATCACGAGGCTGATTTGACCCCGTTCCAGAACGACTGTTTCACAGAAAAATCTGGAAGTGCCAGGAATCTAATCACGGAGACTAAATTAAACACGTGTCCATTAAAGGTTGTTTAAAGTATAAACAATTACAGTTTGTTGATGTATACATAACTAATTCTAACTTAGATAGTTAAAAACCTTTTATGTAGCATTAATACAGGCGTTATTTAAATAATTATATTATGGGATAGTGACAAACGCGCCTATCAACCTGGAAAACCACATCTGTAATAATTGTCATAACCCACCTCTAGTTTACCCAAGAGATATTAGAATGTCATGCTCCCTATAACCATCAGTACAAATTAATATTAATGAACGGGTTTAAATCACATGACTACTAAAACAGGTTTGGGAGTTCAAAATAAATCTGTTTTTTTTTTTTTGCTAACTATGATATATAAATTATTATAATTCTAGACGTTAGGGTGTGCTTATTATACTTAATGTATTGTTATCTTAGATTAAATTGACTCGTAAACTGTGTTTATAATGTACATTTCCCATACACATATACACACTCGGACAAAAATGTGTCGAGGAACATGACACAGAAACAACGTCCGTCTCATCTATTGGCTGGAGGTTGTAATAAGCGCTATCGAGACCGCCTGTTGGGTAGGCTGTTACAGACACGGCCCAGTGTAGCGGGCTGGACTACTCTCACACTTTGCGGGCGCTTACCGTTTACAGACATTGCGAAACTTTTCACTGAGGTACATTGGCTAACCTCTACTGTGTTGTAGTTATTGCACGTATAGTTACTATTATTGTTGGATATGTTGGCCACAGGGATAGTTCATTTTAATATCTACAGGCACCTGTTAGATTTTAACATTAATATAAAAAACGCTTCGGTGGCCGCTTGGTATAACGTGCTACTCTCGCAGTACACTAGACTGCCGATGATGGGGAGATCGAGGCTTGAATCTCGATCGGACGTAATGAGGTGGTAACCAAAATGGTTTTCCACTTTCCCACCACGCAAATATGGGTACACTTTCTATAAATATAATCTAATACCTAAAATCATTCACGTAATTAGTACATAAGCGTATAACCCGAACGGTGCTAAGAAAAAATTGATTGCTGCATATTAATATATTTGTTCTATAACAGCTAAAACATAAAACATTTAAATGTACATTCCTGGTTATTATACCTTGTTAGGTGTGATTTTTAGAAACAAAAAAACTCGTATTAAAATATATACAAATTATTTACGTGAAATTATTTTAAACACATTTATTTTTAGCTATTTTTTCACGTGCTCCACATTTTACTACCAATCCGGGCTTGTAAAATATTTACAAACATGATAGGCATTAGTAAGATATAATTTGGAGTAAACTTATCCCATTTTCGTTAAGGGAGAGTGGAAACCATTCAGTAAAAACATTTCATAACATCTGGCCAGGATTTGATCTCCAACCTACCCATTACCATTAAATCATACTAGGTTAAATTTACGTCTTTAGCTACATGCTCACTGAGTAACCACTGCTGTGGATTAAAATGCTTGTCAAATAATAAAGATTGTTGAAGTTGGGATTAATCTTTAGTCTTAAAGCTTCAAGACCATTAAACATAATCACTTAGGAACTGAAATGTATATGCAAAACTAAGGTTAACTATTAGCGTTCAGTTGAGTTATATTTTTCCATTTATTGAATTTAATTGTCAAATGCTCGAGTCTATCCTGGATTTGAATTTCAAGAACAGTTAACGTATACAAATAAAATAGGCAACCTTTTTTTATGTGAAATCACGTTTAATAAACAAATACAATTTTGAAAGTGACCAACCCATTAAAAACATTAATTTTAATAGGAAAATTTATAATAATTTATTCATTATTATCCATGACCTGTAATATAAATGTTGTGTTTTATATAAATACTCTTTCCCTCTAATAAACTTTATAACGTGCATTTCAAGTTATATTTGAAATAATTAAAACTATTTAAAACAAATTTGGACTGTGCAACTCAAGATAAATTTGTTAGTATTCAAATGAGTTGGCTCAAATAAATAAACATTTGTTATTATAGCATGTTAAACCGGCTGTTTAACATCTACAATAAAAATACCATAAACATAATTAACACAATGATTACAAGGGCTAATATATTCAAATAATATGTGGCAGATGTTAACTCGTTGTGGGTTTATGGTGCCGGGAAGCGCCCTAGCTACAGGTAAGCTGCCCCAGCTGACCATACCGGCACCACCAGCAATTAGACGACTTACTCACAAGCCACGCTTCCAAGAAAAGGCGGATAATTTTCTCTGGGCGCCACACCATAAAGAGTGCTAGTGGTTATTCAGTGCGATTTTTCTTAATTCTACCCCCCTACCCCTTAGATGTCCTTATGCTAGCCCGTTCCCGAGTAGGTCAGTTCCATCACTATATAAGCGTCACTACTCGCTTCACATAATATATATTCTATTGTATCAATTCGACGGAAGAAGCACTAGGCGTAAACCTACATCATCGAAGAATCATCTAGTGACTACAATGTGTCAGACGTCGGTCTCACTGCCCCATCGCAGAGGAAGCCTCTTCTGAGACTTTTAAGTATCTACAATTAAGAATCTCGATTAAATTCTAAACACCTCTTTGCTATGCCCATAAACATAGTTCTTGAGTCAGAATGTCTGACTTTATTTCTATGTCCATCAGTCATAGTTCTTGAGTCAGAATGTCTGACTTTATTATCTATGTCCATCAGTCATAGTTCTTGAGTCAGAATGTCTGACTTTATTTTCTATGTCCACAGTCATAGTTCTTGAGTCAGAAAGTCTGACTTTATTTTCTAGTCATTAGTCATGTTCTTGAGTCAGAAAGTCTGACTTTATTTTCTATGTCCATCAGTCATAGTTTTGTGTCGACTGTCTGATTTTATTATCTATGTTCATCAGTCATAGTTCTTGAGTCAGAATGTTGACTTTATTACTATTTCATCAGTCATAGTTCTTGATCAGAATGTCTGACTTTATTATCTATGTCATCAGTCATAGTTCTTGAGTCAGAATGTCTGACTTTATTATCTATGTCCATCAGTCATAGTTCTTGAGTCAGAATGTCTGACTTTATTATCTATGTCCATCAGTCATAGTTTTTGTGTCAGAATGTCTGACTTTATTATCTATGTCCATCAGTCATAGTTCTTGAGTCAGAATGTCGGACTTTATTATCTATGTCCATCAGTCATAGTTATTGAGTCAGAATGTCTGACTTTATTATCTATGTCCATCAGTCATAGTTCTTGAGTCAGAATTCTACTTTATTTTTCTATGCCCATATGGCATAGTTTAGATTCAAGGGCTTAATACTATATTTAATTATGTCCATACGACTTTATATACAGGTTAAGTATGTCTGATTTTTTTCTAAGTCCTTAAGACATACTTATCCTGTATATATTAGGAATTAATAATGATTCCCTAAACGATATGACCACGTTTAGGATATCTTTATGGCGAATATCAGGTGATCTAAGGTTTTCTTTAAAGAACTAGTTAGGTTAGTGACAGATAGCAGTAACTATTGTATCTTTGTTGTGTATCTATTTACGGTGTGCAGCCAGTGGGAGCACTACTAGTTTGTTATTATTATTATTTTATATTATTATTATTATTATTAGCACCGCGTCTTACTACCCGTTCGGGTTATACGCACTTACGCTAATGTGTAATGGTAGGGTGATTGTGAGATCAAATGAAGGACCTACAGTTTAACGTGGAATCCGAACCACGGTGGAGGCCTGGCATTCCCCACATTCACAAGATGTCTTGTCAGAGGTGAAGGAAGGGTTTACTAGTTTGTAGTAGTGGCCCGTGGGGATAGTGTTTTGTCTCCGGCCCCTGTACGAGTCGTTTGTATCAAGTTATACTAATATTGTTTGTACTATGTATTGTGTGAGCTAGTAATGGGTGGAAATATAAATATACTATTGAATGTCCAGGCAGTATTTATTAGGAACTGACCGGCCATGGTATGTTAACCATATAGATGCCTGATTGCTCGCCATGTACAGTACTATTTGTAAAATGCTGGTTCATATTCAGGGAGATTGTTATTTGGTTTATGTAACTCTAGCTAGCTTTTGTAACTATCCTTATAGTAACTCTATAGAATTAGGATTAAATACCCTCACTATTACTTACTATTCACTTTAATTTCTTTATTATTCATGTATAGACCTAATAGGTCTAAGACTAGGATTAGCTTGGATTGATTTTCTTTATGTATTGTGGCTTAACCTTAAATTGATTTTAGTGGGTTATTTTTTTACTGCCGCCATGTTGAGGCAGACTCTCCTTCGTAGGAGGATAGCGTGAATACTAATTTCTAGAGTCAGTAAACTAAACCATATGTTCTATCTTACGTCTGTTAGCTCCTTGTCATCAAGGTGCTTATTTCTATTCTTGCCTATCGGGAAGTATACAACTATGATAGCTGAATACAGTTACAGTTACAGTTAGTAGGATAATATGTAGGCATGCTCAATGCTATGCATGTGTGTAAGATGTATTCTGTTCAGAGAAATATTATTTTTAGTTTAATAAGTTTTAATACAAGGGAAATGTATCTACGTATGTATTGCTCGTGAATGCTGGTACAATTGGTACAACTGGTACAATACAATTCATAGCACCCACAACTCAAACTATATTTAAAAAACTTTAAATTACATAACGATGGATTAAATATTTAAATGTTTAAAAAAATCTTTGCCATCTATTTTTTCGGGGACTTTGTCAGGAGTCATCGCAGTTTGGAGCCCCCCCTCTCTCTCTCTCTCTCTCTCTCTCTCTGCAAGTACATACGTATTTCCTGGAAAACTACTATTTTGATTCCTATCCTTCTTATTAAACCAATAATAACAATGAACTGTTAGAAATAAAATCTATTTAAAAAGTATGTAAATCTATTTCTCTTGTTTACATTTTACTAAACTTATTTGTAAAACTTATATATTTATCTTATGTCTCATCCTTCCCAAAACTTCCTTATTTAACTTTGTTTGTAATCGTAATCTCGCGTTTTCTACTTGATAGGAGAAGTGAGTATTTATTATTAATCATATAGCACTTTGGCCTGGCTCATTATATTACTACTTTCATAAACAAATTATGTAAGCCTAGATATTTATAGAAAAAAAAACCATAACACTAATTTAAATTTGGAAGAGATAAAACTTTCTCCTAACTAGATCAAAAAATCAATTTAGGTATTTCTTTATTCATTCGATATAAATGTTACAAAGTAAATAATAAGACTTGAAAAATTTAAAAGATTTAATCATCCTAGGTAGAGCTCTTACAAATCTAATCTAACCATTTTTATTAATGGTGGATGGTGATATTTGTACAGTGAAGTATATTAAAGATTACACTAAGATTAAAAAAGTTTTGTAAGAGAGGCTCATTTATATAATGTGCTTCTATTGGATTTATAAACAATAATATATGTAACTTATATTTTTTCAAGCCTCTCAATAACAAAAATATATATGTATATAGTACATAATTTAATAAGGCTGGATTATAATTAATTTTTTAGGATTTTGCTGCATTTTTATACTTAATTATTGTTTAGATATTTATGATTTGTACACAAGTTCAATAATGTTACGTTCAACAATTTTTACTAGGATATTTATTGAATTGTTTTGCTAGTTTATTGTTAGGTTTAAATGAAAATTATTGTTATTTATAAGAAAAAAAATTGTTATTTAAAAATATACTACACCTTTGGGTTTCAAAATTACGGTCGTTTGTGTTATAAAATACAAACTAAATTATCAATAAATAATTGTTTGTTGAAAATTTTGAATCGTTATTTCAACACAATTTCTAGACCTATTTTCGTAAAAAAAAAATCCAGGGTGAATATCTTATAGCCTACAATTTTTTTAAATACACACTACCACTATAGAATTGATAATTTATATCCAAAATCGTTAAAAATATAAAAAAACTTTTTAAAAACATGTGCGACATTCGTGCCTTTAGAAGAATGGTTGATAAACTTTATTTATTAATGTAATAATAAGCAGTTGCTCTATCAAAAGATGTCAATTAATAATGTATTTGTGTTGTAGTATGCACGTGTACTAGACATAATGTTGGTGTAAATTAAAAGGATAATGGACAAACAAAACTATTCAAGGAGTCTCTTTTGTATGGAAGCAGACTAGTCGGTTTTGATCTCTCCGTGTTTGAGTGAATAGCTTACTATAAAATTAGGGGTACAGTATTTTGAGTCTAGGTTGGGCTTAAATACCTAGGTGTTTTTTAATTATTCTTAAACATGGATGGTAAAATTATTAAATATTAACTTTTAGTAGGATAATATGTAGGCTGCTCAATGCTATGCATGTGTGTAAGATGTATTCTGTTCAGGAGAAATATTATTTTTAGTTAATAAGTTTTAATACAAGGGAAATGTATCTACGTATGTATTGCTCGTGAATGCCTGAACTGGTACAATACAATTCATAGAACCCACAACTCAAACTATATTTAAAAAACTTTAAATTACATAACGATGGATTAAATATTTAAATGTTTAAAAAAATCTTTGCCATCTATTTTTTCGGGGACTTTGTCAGGAGTCATTGCAGTTAGGAGCCAACCCCCCCCCCCCTCTCTCTCTCTGCAAGTACATACGTATTTCCTGGAAAACTACTATTTTGATTCCTATCCTTCTTATTAAACCAATAATAAACTTGGCTCTAAACGTAAGAGCGTTGGTAAGCTTATGATAGTTGTAGTTTTTGACAATCAAGGCAAGATATCATTTTTAAGCCTTTATTAATTTGTGGATATTTATTTATAATTTTTAATTTTTAATAAAAAGTGGGGGAATTATATATATATAATAATTCCCTAACTTTCTATTATATATACATGAAGTATTTATCTAATTATTAACTTTAAGTACCAGTGACGTCAAAAAAAAACATAAGATAGGTGATAAATGAATTGTGGACTTGCTCAAACAAACAAAAAATGTGATTACAATATTTGGGTTCACAAACAACATTTACTTTTTACTACAATTATCTAAAGGTAAAGAAAAACAACATAATATTACAACAACAAAAATTGAGCACGGGACTCTCTCAGGACCTCTTGGTAATGTTGAAAAAAAAACTTTACTGTTTAAGTGAACTTATTGAACGAACAACTATTTAATAAACCATTGAAAATCCTTAAATATATATACTGTATACCTTTATACCCAATTTCCTCAATGAGGTTGGTCGTTGGACACTAAAATAATTAATACTAAATAAGGTCCTTGGATTTGTCTAAGTCGCTACTTTGGCCTAATTAAAAAAAATAGTTTATTTCTAGAGTCAATGTTGAAACAGAAAAAAATACATCTACAAGAAAAATTCTAATGACAGTAAATTAAGCTAAAATTAATATTAACCTTTGAACGTGGATCAATAAATGTTAAAATGTTGATTGAAGTCTGGTCTAAATTGTAGTATAAAACAAAGTATGAATCACAATCACAAAGTTTGAGTTGATATCCCCTCATGTTGATGCCATCTTGCATGTAGTCTTCAACGTTGAGGATGTTAGATGTTAGTGAATCAGACAGTCTCACTTATACGTCCTGGTCTTGTTCTGAAAATTATTAAAGTTGTCCCCAGACATTGTACTATCTTTTATATTGTGGTGTAATCGGCACTAATACAACCCTGCCATTATCCCAACACTTTCTTCACGAAAAAACTTTTTACTTTTTCTTCCGTCCGCGTCTCTTTTCTTTTCCAACAATGCCAAGCCTCACTTCTTCCTGCGTCTCTCCCCTGCCCCACTGCTGGAGTCAAATTCTTTCCTCCTTGTATAATGCGACCATTATGAGTCTCTTAGAAGACGACAATAAAATTACAACTGATCAGGATGGTTTTTAAAGCGGGGACGGAATATCCGAACAAAACTCCAGTAAAAAAATATTTCTTGATCAGATAATTGTTTTGGCATCATTATTAGGTGTTTCCTTCGACGAAATGCAATGTCCGTTAAAAATAATAAGTTTAAATAAATAATCACTTAATAATAAATTAAAGTTAAATAAAATATAAATTGACAGAACTAAAATTCTTACAAATTATATTCATAAAAGTAAATCTCAAAATATTTATATTCAAGAGTCTTGCATTGATAATAATTAATATATATTATATTAATTATATTATTATTTATATAACCACGTGTATATAATAATGTAGTGAAATGTTGATATAGGGTAGGCTTAGAACATAAAAAACTTATTTTTTTGCTTTAATTACAGGCCAAATGTATCCAAAATATATTTATTATTTTCTTGGTTTTTTTTTTATTATTATTATTATTATTATTAGCACCGCGTCTTACTACCCATTCGGGTTATACGCACTTACGCTAATGTGTAATGGTAGGGTGATTGTGAGATGAAATGGAGGACCTACAGTTTAATGTGGAATCCGAACCACGGTGGAGGCCTGACATTCCACACATTCACAAGTTGTGATTAATACACGTCTTGTCAGAGGTGAAGGAAGGGTTTGGCAATCAGATAAATCTGTGCCGGGTTCTAGTAATTGATACGGTTTTATAAAAAGTGATATTTATTGATACGGGTTCGAAGTGTGAATATATAAAAATAGTTTTAGTAGCTTTGGTAACTGACTGATAAGGCTCTTTCTATCGTGACTTCACTATACATTAAGAGTTGTAGCTGGTGCCATTAACTTTCTGTATTATCATTCGCCAATAATTTTTATACACACTTAATATTCACACACTATAATAAAAATTACCATGGTATTTAGATACGGGGGTCAAATAGAGACCCAAGGCTTGATACATAAAGGCTTAGTCCACTGAGATCTCTAGATTTGACTCTGGTTCACTCCTCATTACTATATATCTATGAGATGAAATGTTCCTTTGATTCTTTTCGACCCGTCTGGGTACTGTAGTTAGCTAACGCGCTAGATTCGTGTTAAGCTAGACTACCGAGGATGGCAATATTGAGGTTTGAATCTCGCTCTAGTGAACTGGGGTGGTTTTCCTAATGGTTTTTAACTCTCCCTCTACGCATAACCTTCCCAATTCCTAACCTATTAGCGTAACTAGAACTTAAGCGTATAGCCCGAACTGGTAGTAAGACCGGTGCCAAGTAAGAGACTATTCGAAAAATGATCCACTCATAGTAATGGTAATGAATGGTTTAGAGATCTACACAGCTGTAGATCTTACCCTTTATTATAAGGACGTTAGTACACCAGTTCGCCAGGGATTCTAACTATCTTGAATATTGCTACCTGAAATTTGTCATCTCTCTATATACTTTAAATCCATTACGGTTTTCAGCCTATGGTCCGGGCCAGTTTTTTATTAGAGCTATATATGTTCCTACCACTAGCTTCCTAGGCCTGTCATAGCTTCATATGCCTTATAATCTAGCTTAAGACAAAGGACAGGCATAACATTCAGTCCTGGCTGACAATTTTTCACTATAAAAGTGTAAACCTACATTTCACCCATGATAAATTTTCTCCCATGCCGGGAATCAAACCCGGGACCCTTATCTCAGTAAGAAACATGCTATCAACTGAGCTAAGGTGTCAAATACTATCTATCTCTATATAAAGCTTAATGTTGTCCTGTCCGGAAAATAAAATCAACTTCCAGATAAACTTCCAGAAAACTGAAATTTGGAGAGAGGGATTTCCATAATAACCCGAAAAATATAAAAACACAAAATTTCAAAATGGAGCTTCGATTATTAGTAGGGGAAACTATGATTAAAAAAACCTTATAGATGAGGTTAAAAAATTAAAATTCGTCAGGCAGGTAAAGAAACCAGGCCAAATAATAAAAAAGTCTAAAAACCTTAAATTTTTAGATGGGATGACAGTAAATATGGTGGGGCATAAAAATAATTATAAGCTTCGTATAAAATCTAAATTTGGCAGGAAGTAGAAACAACTTCAGATAACCAAATAAGTCTAAATTTGAAATTTGACCTCTAAGTAAGGGAAGTGGGAGTTGAAAGTTTCATAATTCACCGACTATCTTTTTAACCAGCGGACATAGAGCCTTGAAATTTAAAATGAAGGTTATTTCTTGAATTGGGTGAGATATTTTGAGGTATTTTCAAAAAATTCTACCCTAAAGGGTGGAGTGGGGAAAAAGGTGTGGATTCCATTAACTTACCCATCACTGTATTTTCCCAATCCCTGGCCCTGGAAACTTGAAATGTTGCTTGGCAGGAAGGTAGTGGGATTTTCCCATATAACCAGAAAGATATAAAAGTGGGAAATTTTAAAATGGGTCTTCAGGAAATGGGGGGGCATATAATTTGAAAAGCCTCTTAGATAAGGTATATAATTAAAATTTGGAAGACCAACAGAAAGGTAACTTCAGCTAATCAATTAAATCTAAAATTTAAATTTTTAAGAGTGATTTGGAGAAAAGGGAGTGAGAGGTTCAAAATCTCAAAAATAATAGTAACCAACTATTTCACAGTCTGTAACTACATTTAACTTAGGCAGACAGGTAAAAATAACCCTACAAATTAATATTATGGCCTAAAAATGTTAATTTTTTAATCAGGATTTTGGAAAACAGGAAGACAGGAAAATTATATTATGTGTGGTGTAAAACTGAAATTCGGCAAGAAGGCATAAAGACCACTCCAAATATACATTAAAGACTGACGATATTAAATGTAGACAATAGGGAAGAGAAACTAAGCAAGAGAAAAAAATGTAGTTGAGGCAGAAAATTAAATAATAAAATAATTGTTAAATATTTTCTAATAAGAAAGGGGCTTCCCTTGAGTAAACCTCCCTTAAATTTAGAGTTAAATATCTAATTCCAAAAACCCCTCGGAGGGACTTATGAAAACCCCAGATACCAAGTTTTATAGTTATAGTTTTATTCCAATCGGTTGAATAGTTTCGAATCCAACCCGAAGCACAGAAAAACGGCATTGTGAAAACAAATTCTAGTTTTAGGGGTTCATGAAATGTCAATATTTATCAAGATCTTGAGTTCAATTTTTTTTACGATCACAAAACTTTCTCTTCGAGGTGTCGAGAGAAAGTTAAAAAAAAATTGTTTATATATAGAATCATGTATATATAACATATATCAAAATTTTTAAAATAATAAAATGTTTAACAATAAATATTGTTGTACTTGCCACATTATAGATAATTTCTGTGTGCTCCACATTTTTCCCCCGTCCGGATTATCACCATATTCACACGAATGATATAGGAATTAGGAGAGTATAATTTAGAGATATTTACCAACATTAGCGATAAGGGAATGTGGTATTCCATTAATTAAAAAAAAACACACACAAACTGGACTTCAAAGACCAGACTCTCGTCATAAGCATTCTAGTATATTGCTAAAGTGACACCTTAAACCATGCTACCATTGCTAAGTTCCTGCCAAATAATTGTAATATATATCAAAAAGTGCTTGAATTCCCGATTTCAACAATTGATTTGTTAACGTGACACATTTAACAGTAGTAAATTTTGTACAGACACATTTAATAGTAGTAAATTTAGTACAGGTATATAATATAATAGCATTTTACTGCTCCAGAAGTGAACTAAGTGTTCTTAAATAGGGTGATTTCCCTCCTTAAAATAAAAGTCACGCATAAAAGTACGTTTGAGTTTTAGGAGTGCTCGGTCCTATGAATAGTGTATACATTCAGTAGGATTGGCCCCCTTCGTTCCATTTACTATTCTGTTTTGTGTGCATTCCTCTTTCCACATCTTTTAAATATTTACTTAATACGTAACTTTAATACGTTACACTCATTTATTACCTTTAATAAAATAACATGGATATTGTAGATGAATCGAAAATTGTAATATTTTGCCATAAGGCTATAATTGTTTTTGAATTATAATCATCAAAAACTGGAAATTTTCAAAAATTTGAGTTAAAAAAGCTAAATATATTAAATATTTGTGATAGATAGAGGGCTCAGATTCATATTTAATTTACTTTTATGTCTATTCACGAATTGTTAGATTTAGCAC
Source organism: Timema cristinae (assembly GCA_039000515.1). Lineage (NCBI taxonomy): Eukaryota > Metazoa > Arthropoda > Insecta > Phasmatodea > Timematidae > Timema > Timema cristinae. The sequence continues at coordinate 79,136,120 of JBCFYV010000012.1, forward strand.
CATTTGAGATACTTTTTAACCTAAATATTCTAAAAAAAATTATGTGTTTTTGGTTAATAAATACACATTTCTTTGTTTTGGATCATAAACACATTCTTTACTATTTCTAGTACGAGCTGTATAGTTTAACTTTTGAAAACCTACAATATGTATTTCAAGAAATAATAATAATTATTATTATTATTAGCACCGCGTCTTACTACCCATTTGGGTTATACGCACTTACGCTAATGTGTAATGGAAGGGTGATTGTGAGATTAAATGAAGGACCTACAGTTTAACGTGGAATCCGAACCACGATGGAGGCCAGGCATTCAAGAAATAATATATATCTACTGCCAAGACCAATTTAGGAGGAAAAAGTGAAGTCAAACCAAGCATTGGATTCTACCTAAATTCCAAAATCCATTACATATGTAGGAAAACCTCTAGTTCAACTATAAATTATTATTATTAGCACCGCGTCTTACTACCCATTCGGGTTATACGCACTTACGCTAATGTGTAATGGTAGGGTGATAGTGAGATGAAATGGAGGACCTACAGTTTAACGTGGGATCCGAACCACGGTGGAGACCTGGCATTCCCCACATTCACAAGATGTCTTGTCAGAGGTGAAGGAAGGGTTTGGTAATCAGATAAATCTGTGCCGTGACCGAGGATTGAACCCCGGCCGCCAGCACAGAAGTCTGACACCTTACCCCTAGACCACCAAGTCACCTTCAACTATAAAGGGGAGAGGAGAGGTTACCATATATTGCATCCTTTCTTCTTGAACACATAACAATCCGCTTATACTATATTTCCTTTAGAATAATCATGAGGTGTTTTCATGTAATCACACACTTAAAGTCTATAATGTATTTTCACCTCTAGCATTTTCAGTTATTTTTTCTTTATTTATTTATTACATAATTAATTTTTTGTTTCATAACATACTAATCATATTTATTAATGTTTTGATTTTAAAATATTGCCAATTTTAGACTACACTAAGATACACTAGTAATCATACCCAAGCGAAAATTCTTCAAAACCAACTTTCTTCCGAATGCAAATCACAGTGTTTGTAATAAAGCCAAATTACATTTCAGACGTTTTGGGATTCTTGTTTGAATCTACAGCCATATACCTTATTTAGAGAACTTAGCAATTTTTTATGACATTGGGAGCTCGGTTATAATATCGTGCCTATATATATATATATTGGATTTCAAGCAAATGTAAATCTGAAGCCCAGTAATAAGAAATGCTTGTAGCAAAAACAATTTAGAAATTGGTGATTTACACTCTAATGTAGGGTACAATCTAAGCATTTATTTTTGAATATTTACTTTCATAAATCCTGGGGAAACATGTTCTTATATAAGTTTAATCAAGCGTTTTTCAGTCAAAATACTAAAGAAGTTCATAACATAAAAATAAACCTAAACATTAAATAAAGTAAGCCTGGATTTTATTAATATTATCTAGTCGTGTGCAGTGTAGCAGTTACTTAATATTATATTATTTTGTTATTTGTAAATAATGAATGTTCTTAAATATTGCTGAAACATGGAATGCGATTGCTTCAACCATTTAAAATATAGTTTATGTTGATTTGAAATTAATCTATTTTAAAATCTTATTTAAGGCTATGTTCATGTAAGATCATATAGTTATTTTGATTAATTTAAATAATAGGTATTGTAAGGGCCTCAACTTAATATTTTAGAATAACGTTTCCAATTGATGTAGTATTTACCACGCTTATAACATGAAATGGCGAGTGCAGCAAGTTATTGAGGTGTCATTCATAGATAATACTACGAGCAATCCAGAATTATTCTGCAGAAATATGGGGAAGGTGCTGAATACACTCAATTCAACTGTTGATAACTAACTGTGGATTCACACCTTAAAAATTTAAAACAAACAAACAACAGAAACATGGTCGCGTGACGATCTCTAAGTTAAATCACAAGATTTCCGCCTCATCGGTGCGAGCTGTTACGCTGAAGTCAACTTATCTCTACTTTGTCCGCTCTGTCTGAGATCTCCCCGGTACGGGAGAAACAATTAGACCTCAAAACCAGCCATATCAAATCAGTGCACTTGTGCATATATATATGATACAGCGTATGCGATGTAGAGCTAAAATCAATCAGACAGATTCGTTGGCCGTTGTGAGGAGGTTTGAAATAACCCGCTAATGTAGGGCATGTGTATCGATGTATTTGATTGTGCCACGACACAGTGTTATAATTTGATAACATCCATCGGGAGGATGATCTAAAATATTTTTTCTATCTACTAGAAAATAAAATATGTTGTTAATCAGCTGTTTTTAAGTTCTCGCTGCCATCCATCATGGGTCAACATAAAGCGTGTGAATTTCTGCGATACTAAAGCAGGTTTTGCTTTCTGTTCTTGGCAAACGTGTTAATCAAGCTTAAGCATTACCTCACTCCCTCTTAGTACCTGCTGAGTGATCTAGACGGTAAGGTGAGTGAAGTGGGGGACCGTACCACCAGCAGCGAAGTTGTTCTAGAATAGAAGCGTTCAGTCTGACCTACTGGTGACCAGGATGCTGTTAGGTTTAGTAGGGACCTCGTGGTTCGTTACTTCGTTACACCTCACCGTACCTTCCCTTTCTGAAACTATCCCTCTGTCCTATAAGTACCTCTGTCCTGCTGTTCAATAAACCACTCTACAATCAAACGTACGTGTCGACTTTTGACTGGTCCACCCCTTAACTCCCCAATCCGTTTAGTGTTCGTTCACATGAGGGTGACCAGTACATTATTAAGTTGTAATTTTTATTTGTTGATATTCTAATCAAAATGACTCCAAGCTTTTATTCAGCTACTACCCACGAAAGAACTAAGAGAAATATTTATGATTTCTGCCGTTAGGTTTCAATAAATTATTAACTTTGAGAAGTACTTAAGGGTGCCACCTACTTGAAAGTACATTTCTTCACACTGAGGTTTTTTTGTTTTTGTTTAGAAAAAAAGGCAACAATGAAGCTTTTAAATCGCTAAAATCATCCACAATTTTCTTTAAAAATGTATGTGACACTATTAAAATAATGATTACATTTGTGTTTGAGGAGTGATAGATATATATTTTTAAACGTTTATCTTTATCTTTGAACTTTAACATTATGAGTACAGCGTTGTTGAAAATGAAATAATCTTACTTATTAATCAACATTTTTAAAACACATGTTAATTGCTTTCACTTCCATTTCAGCGTAATCAATATTTTTTTTAAATAATCGGCTTCGGAAATATTACGGAATTTCTGAGCGTTTGAAAAATTATTAATCGCTACGGTAGATCAACCCTCACTGTTTGGCAAGCGGATTACATTTCTAGCTCATATAGTTTGGTTTTCCAGTAAAATTAGGTAAGCTTGGGGTTCGAATACTTACCGGGTATACTAAGGGTATTTTTATAAAGGTTTTCTCAACTTCCTCACACTCAAGTTCGGATATATTTCTTCCAAATTATACCTTTAAGCATGCCTTCCTTTTTCGTTTGATAAAATGGTACAACCCGGATGGGTAGTGAAAAGGGGAACAGCTAAAAAAAGTTAGCATATTTATCACACACTACTTTTTTTTATTTTGCATGAACCCAGATTAATTACGCAGAGCTTAGTGTTGAGCTTTCTAGCTTGTAACAGCCCTGAGCTGTAGATACCAACCCTCCACTTCTTTAATACTTTATTATTATTATTATTATTATTATTATTATTATTATTATTTTTATTATTATTATTATTATTATTATTATTATTATTATTTTTATTATTATTATTATTATTATTATTATTATTATTATTATTATTATTATTATTATTATTATTATTATTAGCACCGCGTCTTACTACCCGTTCGGGTTGTACGCACTTACGCTAATGTGTAATGGTAGGGTGATTGTGAGATGAAATGAAGGACCTACAGTTTAACGTGGGATCCGAACCAAGGTGGAGCCCTGGCATTCCCCACATTCACAAATTGTGATTAATACACGTCTTGTCAGAGGTGAACGAAGGGTTTGGTAATCAGATAAATCTGTGCCGGGACCGAGGATTGAACCCCGGCTGCCAGCACAGAAGTCTGACACCTTACCCCTATACCACCAGGTCACCTAATACTTTATTAATTACGTTACTACCCGTTCGTATACACGCAGTTTTAACCACCATAAATGGGTAGGGATGGTGGAAAGATGAGTTAGGAAGTTATGTGCTTGCATTTGCATGATGAGATACAAGAAAAAATTTAAGAAAAGCCACACTCAATCCGCCCAGCTGGATTACAAGTCCTTACCCCCCATCAAAGGAAAATCCGGCTGTATGAGTTTGGCGTTTAATTCACGTGCCCACGGGTGTATATTTCCCCCTTTAAATAGCCAGTCAATTACAAGAATGTAATCTACTTTGGTGTAAGACCTTGATCTCCTTCAAAAGGTTAAAGTGTTGATTCCTTACATTTTTAGAACGCCGCAGCTGTCTGTAAAATACTCCTCCCCTCCTCCTATCAAGGTCATCTAGAAGAAAAAGAACTATGAATGAATGAATGAATGAATGAATGAGCATAGGGATTCTTGACTGTGTGCATGTTTCCTTGAGGCTCCCATCAGCTGACAAGTTTTGAAGATAGGAAGGTTGTAACTAACAGGTGCTACACATTGCTGCCGTCAGCTGTCGTCTCTATTTACTCTTTCTTTAGTTTGCTACACTACTAGTATTAGCTATCAGTGAGGTAAATTGCCATACTGTTGGTCACATTATCTAGGGCGTCAAGCTCGTGATAGGCTGGATTGGAGGTTGAGGTTCAAATCTCAGTCAGGTACTCTAGAGATTGGTTTCCCAGTGATACTTATCACGGCAGTTTTCCTATCCTTTTTTCACACTAATGCGAGTGCATTTACTCTTAACTATTTTTATCATTCCTGTTCATAGTGTTAAGAAGTAAAATAGTAAACAAAAATAACAATTAATTCCAAGAATAGTGATTATATAGGGGAAGTTAGGAAAATTTTTCTAGAGTTGGAATAAAAGAATGTCATTCTCAATTCTATGACCTTTGAGTTCAGATTCAACTACGGAAAAGCACACTATTTTAATTTCACTCTTACGTCTGACACGGTTTATATTAATGACTTAGATTTAAGAATTAGAGAGGAGGAAAATAGTTTAGAGGTAAAATGACCACATTATTGTGGAAGGGTAAGGGGAAACCAGAGTGATAAATCACATTTGGGAAAAAATCATGAAAGGGATCCTTAACGGCAATCCAGGCTATTTAAAAGTTTCACAAACATGGCATATGTCACAGGATTTGCCGCCCTGTAAAAATGTTAACTGGCACACCCGCTTCTTTCTATCTTACACTCTCTAATCACCCTGAGAACTTACATTTAAAACCTTATGAAATAAATCATAACCTTCTTACTATCTGCTTCTGACATTTAACATTGTATACCTTCATAATCAAAAAGTATAAAAAAAATCGTGCACAATTTTGCACTCAAACTAAATTTAGTAAACCGCTGCTGGTATAACCAAGCTCGGCAGCGTATGATGCAGTCGTGAGGGTATAGATCATACAATTGAAAGGCGACAGGATTGGCAGGGAGGGGAGTGTGGAGTAAAAATAGGGGACTACAATTATTGGTCTAGTCAATCTCACAATCGTAGTACCCGGGATATGGTGTGAGACTTGCAGCTGATAGAATTTTTATTGTGCGTTTTGCGGCAAACTCCTTCCCCCCCCTGCCAGGTGGGTCGAATATACTGCATGCCAGCTCCTCCCCCTGTTGTGGTCAACAATATATCCAAAGAAGAGTTCAAGGGTTAGAAAAACAAAGGTTAATATTTAGTGGATAAATTTCCTCAATAGGCCTACGACAGAGTAAAGACGGCAAAATTATGTCAAACAATGAGGAGCGCTCTGGGTACCAAGTAAAATCTAAAAAGATGCAGTAAGTTGGTGATATTTAGGAATCCAGGATCATAGTGTATGGATTGGAAATACTTAGATTTTTCTGCCTAACGGCGATACCTTCTTCATTAATATACAAATCATTACAGGTATTCAAAATAATTAAAAGGGCTGTACACAATGCAGGTCAACCTCGGGGTTCATAAGAAGGTACTAAAGTTAATCCTGTGCTGTTCACCCTGCTGTCTGACCAATCACAAGCTACTTACAGTTACTTGTTTTCCCTGCTGAATGATTTGTTCCCACACTTGACTCCTGAGATTCCCCCTATCAACACTGCAAGACAATTGCTATGTGGCCAATCACAAGCTACTTACAATCACTTGTATTCCCTGCTGAATGATTTGTTCCCACACTTGACTCCTGAGATTCCCCCTATCAACACTGCAAGACAAGTACTATGTGACCAATCACAGGCTACTTACAATCACTTGTATTCCCTGCTGAATGATTTGTTCCCACACTTGACTCCTGAGGTTCCCCTATCAACAAGCGATGCGTGGCTATCAGACTGTAAAGTCCCTTTAAACAGTGTTCATGGTGAACAATTCAGGAACTCAGACTCTCACAGGAGTATAAGGAAATCCACCTCATCTGCAGAATGTATGATACCCTGTCGCTTATACCTCCACAACTAATAAAGCAGTCTGTCTAATCATTAGGGAAATATCCACGCCCTCTATTAGACTTGTTCTTCATGAAGTAGCAACAGGACCACCCAAAGGATTTAGTTTGCTTAGGACAAATACAGTTTAAAGGCCTTTAATTCAAAATAGTCACTAATGTATATTCTTTATTAAATTTATTAACATAATATTTAAACAATGTACTGTATATTTTGTTTATACTTAAAGGTAGCTGTCTTACCCAGACCGATTACACTCTGGTCCTATTTCATAAGCTACACCATGTTGGAACACGTCAAGGTAGTTTTTATACATTTCAGGGTAATCAGAGTGCACATAAAAATAAGATAAGAGTTTCCTTCCTGTGTACGAGCAGCCTTTTGAATCTTCTGGATCTCTGGAACGAGTGGGGTAACTGCATCGTACCAACAATTCCACGGAGGGTTGGAACATAAAATTGAAAGTTTTTGTAGAAACTAAGTAACTACACATTTATATTTTGAGACAATGCTTTAAGGAAGAAGCTGTTCAAACTTTGTTAGCAGTCATAGGTGATGATATTGGAGAGCTAAGAGGAATTAGAAAAGGTGTACATTTAGTTGAATAAAAGCTAAAAAATTAAAGTCGTTCAAGAGTTTTAAAGCGCCGGTGACCTGCACGAGTGCCTTAGAACGTTGGTATACCCGAGAAGCTCGAATGAATAGGAAACATCAGTTGTGAATATTCATGAAGTTATCTAATACTCAGTAGAATAACATTAAAAAATTATCTTAAAAACCTGTTACTGAAACTATTGATTGGAGTACCATTAGTTAGAAACATCTAAACACAGCTGTATGTTATTTGTTAACATATATAGTAGATTCTATTCCAAGATTGAGTGTTAAGGAAATTTATCAAAGCCAAATTATAACTAGTAATAATAGTAATAATGCAACTAGAATGAAACAGTTTCATGATAAAGGTTTCAGTGACCACAAACCCCACGAAAAAATGGTGGACCGAAGCTAACCTTAGAACTGCAGACCTCACGACCTCAAGTCCAACTTAGCCAACTGAAAGACCCAAGTTATGCTGACAATAAAACTATGATCTTCTTTACTGATTATTTCAGGATGACGAATCAGGTTCTGCCTGAACATAGTTTTTATCCAATAAACATAATATGGACACTTTTTTGCTGCCCCTCAGAATTTTTTACGCTGTGCGAATGCACTCGTTACAGCCTAGATTTCACCCCAAATAATGTTTTTAATATAACCTGTTATAAACTTTTAATTAATAATAATAATACTATTTAGCACCACGTCTACTACCCGTTCGGGTTATACGCTTTAAGTACTAATTACGCTAATGGATTAGGAATTGGGAAGGTTGAATTAGAGGAAGTGAACCTGACAAGCGCGTTAGCCAACTACGCCACCGAGGCGGGTAACCTTTTAATTATTGGGGATACTATTCCAAGCAATTATGCGTAGTTAATTTCTTTATGCTATTTATAAACAAAAAATTATGTCAAGAAATATTGAGAAAAAAAAACACGTTGACGCTGAAACAGCCATGATGTCAAGGGTGCCAATCCACTCCGGTTGTAAATCTTGATACTGATTCAACAGATAAAACCCACCCTATTGTTTCCCTACATGGAATGTTCACCCCCCTCTCACCCCCGCCCCTCTTTGTTCCTCCCCTGAGATGGTAGTCGACCTGCAGCATCTGTCTGTCGTTCACTCAACTTCAACTTCCTCCGGATACTGTCATACAGTATCAACAGTAGCTGGCTCAGTGGCTCGGTGCTACAACTCACTATGTGACACTTTTACTTATATATCAGTAGCCTTTAACTTAGGGACTGATCATGTAATAGATCATCCTCATTTTTGAGGTAATTGATGGAGTCAAATCCTGATGAAGTCAAATTATTTAAACCCTATACACACTCAAACTACCTCATTCAGAAAATCCACTTCTTTTAACACGCGCCACATCTTATCACCCGTACGGGATACCCGCATATTTACACTTATGGAGTCGGAGAGAGGAGATTTGCCTATATATGCGCGAAGGAAAATTGGTAAACCATTTAGGGACTAGCTAGGATTAAAACCCCAACTATTCCGTCACCGGTAGACCATACTGACGCCTTAGTCCATGTGTCCACCAATATGTGAGACTCAGTACAGAATTCAGTTTTAATTTCTTATTTATTCATTCGGAATATGACGACACGGTCTAAGCCCTTAGGTTTTTAATAGATTGGAATATCAATGACAAGAGGACAAGCTCGAATCTCAAACGGATGCATTGGAGGGAGTTTTCCATTTGGGATGTATAGCACTAGTTTTCCTATTGCTTTGCCACTATTGTAAGGGTTAACATGATGAGAAATAATGTTCTCCTTCCAAACTACTTCACACCTTCCCAATCATCTGAGCTATCCAAATACGCTATAGGGTAGTGCTAACTGGTAGGAATGACGAACGTAAAGCCCGATTTTCTTAGGAAGAGCATTTTTGAAAATACAATTTTTTTTGCAGCAACGTTGATAACATTTTACTAGTAATGATTAATGTTATTGCATATGCATTGATAATATCTATTTAAAGAGATAGCTTAAATTAGCTTGAAACTGTCGTATGAATTTACGAAAGTATCCCATATCTAGTAATTATTCTAGCTGTTAGATAAGGCTCTTCATATGAAGGTCGGTAATCAAATTGTAGCACGAAGCATTGAACAACAAGAACTAAAATGTAGGCATAAATATTGGTAACACAATAAGTACTATACAATAAAATTTTGAAAGGGAAATATTGTTTAAAAAAAATATTCGTAAATCACGTAAAATTTTCTCCAACTATTAATAAATCTCGATTTATACTACTGATATTAATTATATGTGTTGAGCATACACGCATATAGGCATAAGATGTTTTTTAAATTATAGATAATTGATATTTTTATTTGTTAATTTAATAATTAATTTAATGGCCAGGGGCTTTGGAGTTCGACAAAAGGTAATGCTACCTTTTATATTTTGAACTGAAATAAATCCACTGTGGTAGTTTTATGTATAATCCTTGACCGTTGCTGTGAACACTGACAAATACTTTGACAAACATCATCTCAAAGCCTCTGTGTGTGTATATATATATATATATATATTTCTTGATAGTGTAGTCAGTGATGCAAGTTACCTAGGAGTACGCTCAAAAGTCATCTCCAAGAAAGGTCACAGGCGTTTACATCCCAATTATCACAAACCATTGTTCACATTGGTTTGCACGTAGACAAAATGTCAGAATCATCATCGAGTATGGTTTTCTAGAGTATGATGATATTTAGGTTCGACCCCATGCTGGGGTGTACTGAGGGTGTTTCTACCAAGATGTCTCATCGGTTATCACTATCTCTCCATTAAAATGCAGGTATTTTTCTATATTTTATTAATATCTATCCATATAACGTAGTTAAAATGCTCATAGCTGGTGCGGGTAGTAAGACATGGTGTAGACAACAAAAATAGAATAAAGGCTTCCCTAATTGCACTCGCCGAATTTCTTGTAGAGTTTTATTGGCAACCTTAAGATGGGATGGAAGGGGAATTGAGAAAAGGCCAGTGTTTTTGAAGTTTTCATGGCAAAACATTTTTTGGACAAAACAAATCAAATATTGCTCCAGCAGAAACATAGAGTTTAATTTTCTTCACATGTTGATATCAACATTTCCTGAATATCTGTCACGAGAATAGCGGATTAGATGATAAACTTTTAAAATTAAGGAAAAAGTTGTCATTAAATTCTAGGACACCCTTGAAAGATATACAAGAAATTTTGAGGCCATCATGTGAATAAAATTAAATTATATGTTTGTACTGGAGCAATATTTTATTTATTTGGGCCATAAAAATTTTTTGTTATAAAAACTGCAAAAACACTGGGTTTTTTTCCTCGCGTCCCCTTGCATCCCACCTTAACACGCCTTTCCTGAAGTCATTCGTAAAATATTTGTTTCAACTATACCCTCTTAATCGACCATTGTTGTACTGAACCCCACTACGCAGATGGGCGGAAAGGGAGGTTGCATAAGCAGTGGAGGCCCTTTGTAGTGGAAGGGGGAATGGGGGACAGTACACTTCCCTAGCCCCCTGAAAATATATTATTTATTGATATTTCCCAGGTACTCCGCCCTTATCTGAGGGGTCCAAGCTCCCAACCTAAATTCCCCCAACCCCTCCCCTATACTCCACCCCGCGGTATGCATTGTCGTGTCGCGTGGATAGCGTCGCAGACGCATGCTAGACGACTTTTTTGTTTCACACACTCTACCGGCGTGGCGGCTGAACTGCCAGTTTACTATAACTCTCTCCCTTCCTTTTATACAACACATTTATGCGTGTAAAACTGATACAAGTAGATGTACACTTTCAACACTACAACATCATTATTTCTCTTTTTTACTTTGTAATTGTGATAGTGAGGAAAAATCTATCTCAAGATTATGACAAATTATTATTTTTTATGTGAACACGGACCCAAAAAAGTGGATTTTACAATTCTGTCTGTTCCCATATTTATCCATCTATCTGTTTGTCCCTGATCACAGATCCAAAAAGATTTAATGGATTTTGTTTGAACTTGATATTTAGATACTACAGGGCTTTACCACAAAATGGTTTGCTTTTATACCCTAGCTCTTCAATTAAGGGTGTTTTACTGATAAATGATTTTTTTTAATTGCAAATTTCTAGCAAATGTTTATAATAATTTTGCTTAAAATGCATTTCTATATTATTTTTTTTTGACAAGACAAATAACACTATATAATTTGTTTTGGAGCAAAAATACGTTGAAAGGTAGTTTACTGATTACGAATTTTTCAAGAAATTGAAATATTTTACAAGTGGCTCTGACAATATGGCTCAGATGGTCGACCTGGTGGTCTCGGGGTAAGGTGTCAGACTTCTATGCTGGCGGCCGGGGTTCAATCCTCAGTCCCGGCACAGATTTATCTGATTACCAAACCCTTCTTTCACCTCTGACAAGACATTTTGTGAATGTGGGGAATGCCAGGCCTCCACCGTGGTTCGGATTCCACGTTAAACTGTAGGTCCTTCATTTCATCTCACAATCACCCTACCATTAAAAAATTAGCGTAAGAGCGTATAACCCAAACGGGTAGTAAGACGCGGTGCTAATAATAATAATAATAATAATAATAATAATAAATAATAATAATAATAATAATAATAATAATAATAATAATAATAATAATAATAATAATAATAATAATAATAATAATAATAATAATAATAATATAATAATAATAATAATAATAATAATAATAATAATAATAATAATAATAATAATAATAATAATAATAATAATAATAATAATAATAATAATATGGCTCAAAAAGGTATCTTGGGAGTGTTTGACATACAAAATAACACTGTTTACTTATATTTGCGGCTAAAACTCATTTGTGGGTTGTTTACTGATGACTGATTTTTCAAAAACTTTAAATGTTTTAGAAATTGATATTATGATAATTATATTCATCAACCTCTTTATAATGATCAATGGCACTATAGTGTGTGAACTAGATTTTTTTTTATGTTTTCTACTTTGTTCAGCTATTAGCTTGGGTGTAATTATTTTCAGTTCATAATTCATAGTCTTTAGTTGTTTTTTTAGCACCTGGTCTTACCTGGACTAATTTACGCTATTGAGTTAGGGATGAGAAAGAATGAATCTTGATTAAGTGTATTCACATTTGCGTGGAGGGAAAATGAATATCCATTTTGGAAAAACCACCCTCAGGACAATCGACCTAGATTCAAATCCCAACCTCCCTATCATCGGCAGTCTAATCTATCACAATTTTAACGCCTTAGATTATGCAGCCACTTGAGCAGGTATATTTTTAATTTCAATGGGTCTGTGGACTAAACTTCAGGTTCATAATATCTGATTTTCATGTGATGTGGAATTTAGAGTTCAAATATTAGCCAAGTATAATGAGTGTCTCTTTTACCAAATGGCCTTCCACTCTCTTCTCCACGTGACTTCTGGTATTTTTGAACTAAATTTTATCTTGATCATCTCTACAATAGTATTGTATTTATTATTATTATTTAGCATCACGTCTTACTACCCGTTCGGATTATACGCTTAAGTACTAATTACGCTAATGGATTAGGAATTGGGGAGGTTGAATTAAAGGAAGTGAACCCGCATTTGCGTGGAGGGAGAGTGGAAAACCATTTAGGAAAAACCACCCCCAGTTCACCCGACCGAGATTCGAACCTCGATCTCCCCATCCTCAGCAGTCGGGCTCAACACGACTAGCGCGTTAGCCAACTACGTCACCGAGGCGGGTAATATTATTGTAAACATACGGATAGTCCAGATAAGTATTAATAATCAATACACAAAAAAGACTAAATTTCTAAATACTACATATACAAATATCCAATAATGATACGTTAGTGAGGAAAATAATTAATCAATTGATTAGTGAAGTAATTTCGAATAAGTATAATAGTTTGTTAATCTAATCGCATTCATATATTAAAAATAATCTTAATGACTATTAATTTAGTATCAAACACATCAACTAAGTTTATTTAGTTGCAAAAACTTCGGTAATTCTTCTTATTCACTAAATAACCTTTCAGCGATGCGTGGGACCACTTTTGGTAAATAAAGACAAGTCAATGGTTATTAAAAAGGATGCAGAAAGGTCTTAGGAAGTAGAAACAAACAAAAATCAACACAAATGCCGAGATGTAAAGCTAATTACGTTTGTATTGCGCCCCAATTTAGGGATTTATTTAGATTTGTTTCCTTAAAATGAAACATTTTCATCTTGTTCTCTTAAATTAGATAGTTTTATCACAAATTCCTAACACGTTGGCAATTGCAGAGCCTATTCCTGTAGGCAAAGCTACCTTTGGGTGCCAACGTTTACCCATTTCATGGAGGTTAGTCCTATATTGCATTAAGTGACCCGTACAAGGGGAGGTGGGTCTGGGGGAGGATGAAGCTTTGCACACATGAACCCCTTCCTGCCTTATCTCACCCCCCTCCTTTCCCCTTTGCCACTAGGTCAATACTAGTTGCACTAAATTGCAGCTCCACGAGGCGCTGCCACACTTGGTAACTTAATAATCATGTGACTATGACATCATCTGATTCTACTTTCAAGATTGAATTAGATCAAACCCGTTTCAGTGACCGAATGGTCTAAGGCGTCACTCTAATGTTAGACTGACCAGCTAAAGATAGATAGATCGGTGTTCTAGTCCCGGTCAGATCTACTAATGGTGGTTTTCCTACTCTCCTACCAGGCAAATTCGTGTAGATTATCTATAAGATGCCTCCTTCATCATTCATAACCCATTATAATAAGACGTGATGATAAACAATTATAATCAACTTCATTATTATATGTTTTATTTCGTATAGATTCCCTCCTTCACCTACAATGCACCCAAGAGAATAAAGTTTGGCACCCTAGCCAAGTCGGTAGCGCGTCCATCTACTAAACTAGAGGTCCACGATTCAATCCCAATCATGGATGGAAAGCTTTTCTATATATTTAAAACGTGACGTGATTATTTTTGTAATGAGACCCAGTGATTTACCCAACCAATTTTTATAATAGGTTTAAAATGTAAACTTATATGCCAATAATGTGCCCAAAATTTACGAATTTCAAATAAATTCAAAAGGGAAGCCGTAATTTCATAAAATGAAAATTTTGTTCAACAGCAATTGCTTTAATTTTAAAATATAAATTTTAATATATTTTTAAAAATAAATACAGCTAATTCTAGCGTTACCATATAAAAGTTAACAAATTTCCAATAGAGAAGCTACAATCTACAAATAATTTATGTTAGTAGGTGAATATATATAATTACAAGATTTCCCAAAAAAGATTTCCTAAAAAATAGATGAAGCCTTTAAATTAGGAATTGATCTGTAGATTTTCACAAAAATTACAAAATGTCTGAACTATCTCCGGGATTTACAACAAACTCTGTGACATGGGCAACTTTTCACTTGGGTACAACTCGTAAAATATGAAATTGGGACTTTTCATTTCACAGTGATTAATTTATGACCAGGGGATTGAATGTTGAATCTGTTCTAGGGTTTGTATGTATGTATTATATATTAGTTGGTGCTGGTAGTGCACGTCAAATAGGCTAGCCCTAATTAAAATAACAAGGGAAAGTACTTCATATAAAGTCAAAGATAGCAGGTTGAAGAGGCTGAATTTTAATAAAAGGAGCTTGCATTCACCTGAATAGATTATGGGAAACTACATTAAGTAGAGAGGAAAATAATATAGGTTTAGTACATCCTATTTTTAGGATAAAACCTCATTCTAAGAGTACCTTGCTCAAATTCTCTACACTAACTGTGAGCCTAAACCTGCCGGCTACTAATATGTTTATATTTATTCTAAGTTGAAGTGAGTTATTTGAAAAATAAAAGTATTTTGTATCTCTCAATTGTTATTTTTTTCTTACTTTACACTCCTGAAACTACATTATCAACGCAGTTCCTCTAGTTGTGCTCTAATCTCACTTGGTGCATTCTTGCTTATTTGAGTGAATAAAATTAGCTCAACTGTTGAGGTTTCTCACACAAGCTACATACAAATTTATATTTTCTTAAAGGTAAGACAAAGTCTTAAATGTTTATGAAACTTTAATTCAATTGAACTTCATCATGATGTTGAAAAACGTAAAAGAAGTTGCTTTAGATGACCAACGTTTCAAATGAAAAGAAAAATTGTCATTTAATCCCAGAACATCCTTGAAAGATATTCAAGAACTGTTAAAATCACCATGTGAAGAAAATTAAGCTCCATTTTTCTACTGAATAAATATATTTTTATTTTGTCTATAAACATGTTTCGCTATAAAAAAAAAACCTTGCAAAAACGCTAATCTTAACGCGCGTTCCCTACATCCCCTCTTTAAGCTCCTTAAACAACGCTTCGAGTCAGAAAGTGTATATAAAGCGACCCAATGAATGAAACTCTTGTTACGAACCCCCTTGTAAGTCCACATCACGATCCAAAACTAAGTTACAACACAATGGTGGCCATTCCTGCTTTCTCATGGTGATGATGGACCATTTTTCGACCGGGTTGATCACACCCGTCTCCGAGACCCCTTTCCTAAACCACCCCCTACCTCCCTCTTCCCACCAGACTCGCACCCTTTTGGCAAATATGCTAACCTCCCTTCCAAAATATCCACGAGTATGCTTGAATCTTCAAACAAGTAGCATTAAAATGCTAAAAGTTTTGTGTTGGTGTTATTATTGTACCCTTATATAAATATATTCTTCAGCAGACGATATTATTTTTTTAGAATTGTAATGATTGATGAATCTACTAGATATTAGCTATTTGTATGATTATTCAACATAAAATACGTTGGCTATATTAAATTTATGTCATGACATAATCCTAAATACTTTCTTATTTAATTTATTATGATTAGGAACAAAATTTTCAATAATGGGCTTTCAATAAAAGTATCTTTAAGGGTCCCCAACCTCTCCCCTCGGTACTCAAATTTCTCATTCAAATAAAAATATAATTTGTTTTCGCCTGGTTAGATGTGTGTGTTTATGGGCTAGAACCTCAAAACCAAAGAGCCATGAACGCTGAAACGTGGTGTAGGTACTTTGGAAAACCTGAAACCTCAAGCATGTTTTTTAAACTCTATTTTACATCTTTTGTGAAAGGGATTCTTTAAATCAGGTGAATAACGTTAATTTCCCTATAAATATGTATCATATTGTTTAGTATAGTCTTAATTTGTTTTCTATATAACTTAGATCATCAAGAAAAAAATATAAACATGGAATCCAAAGAGAGATTTCAGCCTTAAATAAAAAGATAAATAATTAGAGTTTGTTAGTTTGGTTTACATATATGACTATTTAGTCATTCAAATGACTTCTATCATTAAAATCTAGCTTAAATTGTAGTGTGACAAATAACATAATAAATATATATAATATATGGTACGTAATATTTTTATAAGTTACCTCTCCATAGAGCTCTCATCCCTACAAAATACATTTTGATCAATTTTTCTCACAAGAATGTTTTTATTTAGTCGTTATTTACTGCCCTGGCATAAAAAAAACTCTGAATGAACTGACTGTGGGAGAGATAAATACACACAAATGATATTGAGCACAATGCGTGAATGAGTTACATATAGTAAAAATTCGTTAAAAAAATTTATAATATATATTTATAATAATTCTATACCTAATATATATTATACAGTGGAAACTCAGTTGTCAAACATAATTATTTGCTAGATATTTGAAAAATAAAACTTTTTGCTCATAACAATCCGTTCCCGAGCCCTAGATATTTCTTATTTAAACCTTTTTAACAGTACTTCATGCAAAAATAATGAAAATACATAAAATATTCCACAAAAAGAATAAACACAATAAATAGAAAAAATATAGACGAAAACTTAACTTCACTGTACGTGTAATCACCTGTTTTTTCACAAATTATAGCCTCAAAAACACTATCACCAGCTAACTCTTTCTCCTTTATCCAAACCGGAAACACTATCACCAGTTAGCTCTTTCTCCTCTATCAAAACCAGAAACACTATCACCAGTTAGCTCTTTCTCCTTTATCCAAACCAGAAACACTATCACCAGCTAGCTCTTTCTCCTTTATCCAAACCAGAAACACTAGCACCAGTTAGCTCTTTCTCCTTTATCCAAACCAGAAACACTATCACCAGCTAGATCTTTCTCCTTTATCCAAACCAGAAACACTATCACCAGTTAGCTCTTTCTCCTTTATCCAAATCAGAAACACTATCACCAGCTAGATCTTTCTCCTTTATCCAAACCAGAAACACTATCACCAGCTAGATCTTTCTCCTTTATCCAAACCAGTAACACTATCACTAGCTAGCTCTTTCTCCTTTATCCAAACCAGAAACACTATCATCAGCTAGCTCTTTCTCCTTTATCCAAATCAGAAACACTATCACCAGCTAGATCTTTCTCCTTTATCCAAACCAGTAACACTATCACTAGCTAGCTCTTTCTCCTTTATCCAAACCAGAAACACTATCATCAGCTAGCGCTTTCTCCTTTATCCAAATAAGAAACACTATCACCAGCTAGCTCTTTCTCCTTTATCCAAACCAGAAACATTATCACCAGCTAGCTTTCTCCTTTATCCAAACCAGAAACACTATCACCAGCTAGCTCTTTCTCCTTTATCCAAACCAGTAACACTATCACCAGTTAGCTCTTTCTCCTTTATCCAAACCAGAAACACTATCATCAGCTAGCTCTTTCTCCTTTATCCAAATCAGAAACACTATCACCAGCTAGCTCTTTCTCCTTTATCCAAACCAGAAACACTATCACCAGCTAGCTCTTTCTCCTTTATCCAAACCAGAAACACTATCACCAGTTAGCTCTTTCTCCTTTATCCAAACCAGAAACACTATCACCAGTTAGCTCTTTCTCCTTTATCCAAACCAGAAACACTATCACCAGCTAGATCTTTCTCCATTATCCAAACCAGAAACACTATCACCAGTTTGCTCTTTCTCCTTTATCCAAACCGGAAACACTATCACCAGTTAGCTCTTTCTCCTTTATCCAAACCAGAAACACTATCACCAGTTAGCTCTTTCTCCTTTATCCAAACCAGAAACACTATCACCAGCTAGCTCTTTCTCCTTTATCCAAACCAGAAACACTATCACCAGCTAGATCTTTCCCCTTTATCCAAACCAGAAACACTATCACCAGTTAGCTCTTTCTCCTTTATCCAAAACAGAAACACTATCATCAGCTAGATCTTTCTCCTTTATCCAAACCAGAAACACTATCACCAGTTAGCTCTTTCTCCTTTATCCAAACCGGAAACACTATCACCAGTTAGCTCTTTCTCCTTTATCCAAACCAGAAACACTATCACCAGTTAGCTCTTTCTCCTTTATCCAAACCAGAAACACTATCACCAGCTAGATCTTTCTCCTTTATCCAAACCAGAAACACTATCACCAGTTAGCTCTTTCTCCTTTATCCAAACCAGAAACACTATCACCAGTTAGCTCTTTCTCCTTTATCCAAACCAGAAACACTATCACCAGTTAGCTCTTTCTCCTTTATCCAAACCAGAAACACTATCACCAGCTAGCTCTTTCTCCTTTATCCAAACCAGAAACACTATCACCAGCTAGCTCTTTCTCCTTTATCCAAACCAGAAACACTATCACCAGTTAGCTCTTTCTCCTTTATCCAAACCAGAAACACTATCATCAGCTAGATCTTTCTCCTTTATCCAAACCAGAAACACTATCACCAGTTAGCTCTTTCTCCTTTATCCAAACCAGAAACACTATCACCAGTTAGCTCTTTCTCCTTTATCCAAACCAGAAACACTATCACCAGTTAGCTCTTTCTCTTTATATCCAAACCAGAAACACTATCACCAGTTAGCTCTTTCTCCTTTATCCAAACCAGAAACACTATCACCAGCTAGATCTTTCTCCTTTATCCAAACCAGAAACACTATCACCAGTTAGCTCTTTCTCCTTTATCCAAATCAGAAACACTATCACCAGCTAGATCTTTCTCCTTTATCCAAACCAGAAACACTATCACACTAGATCTTCTCCTTTATCCAAACCAGTAACACTATCACTAGCTAGCTCTTTCACCTTTATCCAAACCAGAAACACTATCATCAGCTAGCATCTTTCTCCTTTATCCAAATCAGAAACCTATCACCAGTAGATCTTTCTCCTTTATCCAAACCAGTAAACTATCACAGCTAGCTCTTTCTCCTTTATCAAACCGAAACACTTCATCAGCTAGCCTTTCTCCTTTATCCAAATCAGAAACACTATCACCAGCTAGCTCTTTCTCCTTTATCCAAACCAGAAACATTATCACCAGCTAGCTTTCTCCTTTATCCAAACCAGAAACACTATCACCAGCTAGCTCTTTCTCCTTTATCCAAACCAGAAACACTATCACCAGTTAGCTCTTTCTCCTTTATCCAAACCAGAAACACTATCATCAGCTAGATCTTTATCCTTTATCCAAACCAGAAACACTATCACCAGCTAGCTCTTTCTCCTTTATCCAAACCAGAAACACTATCACCAGTAGACTCTTTCTCCTTTATCCAAACCAGAAACACTATCACCAGCTAGATCTTTCTCCTTTATCCAAACCAGAAACACTATCACCAGTTAGCTCTTTCTCCTTTATCCAAACCAGAAACACTATCACCAGCTAGATCTTTCTCGATTATCCAAACCAGAAACACTATCACCAGTTAGCTCTTTCTCCTTTATCCAAACCGGAAACACTATCACCAGTTAGCTCTTTCTCCTTTATCCAAACCAGAAACACTATCACCAGTTAGCTCTTTCTCCTTTATCCAAACCAGAAACACTATCACCAGTAGCTCTTTCTCCTTTATCCAAACCAGAAACACTATCACCAGCTAGATCTTTCTCCTTTATCCAAACCAGAAACACTATCACCAGTTAGCTCTTTCTCCTTTATCCAAACCAGAAACACTATCATCAGCTAGATCTTTATCCTTTATCCAAACCAGAAACACTATCACCAGTTAGCTCTTTCTCCTTTATCCAAACCGAAACACTATCACCAGTTAGATCTTTCTCCTTTATCCAAACCAGAAACACTATCACAGTTAGCTCTTTCTCCTTTATCCAAACCAGAAACACTATCACCAG
Organism: Timema cristinae; assembly: GCA_039000515.1. Lineage (NCBI taxonomy): Eukaryota > Metazoa > Arthropoda > Insecta > Phasmatodea > Timematidae > Timema > Timema cristinae. The sequence goes on from JBCFYV010000012.1 coordinate 79,156,542, forward strand.
CTAGATCTTTCTCCTTTATCCAAACCAGAAACACTATCATCAGCTAGATCTTTCTCCTTTATCCAAACCAGAAACACTATCACAGCTAGATCTTTCTCCTTTATCCAAACCAGAAACACTATCACCAGTTAGGTCTTTCTCCTTTATCCCAACCAGAAACACTATCACCAGCTAGATCTTTCTCCTTTATCCAAACCAGAAACACTATCACCAGTTAGCTCTTTCTCCTTTATCAAAACCAGAAACATTATCATCAGCTAGATCTTTCTCCTTTATCCAAACCAGAAACACTATCACCAGCTAGATCTTTCTCCTTTATCCAAACCAGAAACACTATCACCAGCTAGCTCTTTCTCCGTTTATCCAAACCAGAAACACTATCACCAGCTAGATCTTTCTCCTTTATCCAAACCAGAAACACTATCACCAGTTAGCTCTTTCTCCTTTATCCAAACCAGAAACACTATCACCAGTTAGCTCTTTCTCCTTTATCCAAACCAGAAACACTATCACCAGTTACCTCTTTCTCCTTTATCCAAACCAGAAACACTATCACCAGTTAGCTCTTTCTCCTTTATCCAAACCAGAAACACTTTCACCAGCTAGCTCTTTCTCCTTTATCCAAACCAGAAACACTATCACCAGCTAGATCTTTCTCCTTTATCCAAACCAGAAACACTATCACCAGTTAGCTCTTTCTCCTTTATCCAAACCAGAAACACTATCATCAGCTAGATCTTTCTCCTTTATCCAAGCCAGAAACACTATCACCAGTTAGCTCTTTCTCCTTTATCCAAACCGGAAACACTATCACCAGTTAGCTCTTTCTCCTTTATCCAAACCAGAAACACTATCACCAGTTAGCTCTTTCTCCTTTATCCAAACCAGAAACACTATCACCAGCTAGATCTTTCTCCTTTATCCAAACCAGAAACACTATCACCAGCTAGATCTTTCTCCTTTATCCAAACCAGAAACACTATCACCAGTTAGCTCTTTCTCCTTTATCCAAACCAGAAACACTATCACCAGTTAGCTCTTTCTCCTTTATCCAAACCAGAAACACTATCACCAGCTAGATCTTTCTCCTTTATCCAAACCAGAAACACTATCACCAGTTAGCTCTTTCTCCTTTATCCAAACCAGAAACACTATCATCAGCTAGATCTTTCTCCTTTATCCAAACCAGAAACACTATCACCAGTTAGCTCTTTCTCCTTTATCCAAACCGGAAACACTATCACCAGCTAGATCTTTCTCCTTTATCCAAACCAGAAACACTATCACCAGTTAGCTCTTTCTCCGTTATCCAAACTAGCAACAATTTTTCCACTTCTTCAATAGTCTGTGATCTTTGTTTAGTAAGAACTTTCATTCCTTTTACAACATCTGATCCCTTGAGCCCATCTTTATTTTCTTGTATAGTACAGATAGTTGATTTCGCTATACCAAACAACATAGCAAGAACCGAGACACGAACACATTTTCATGTTTGGATGGGTTTTTTCCCCCACCTCTATCGTGTTTCTAACAACTTTTCTTTTTGCTTTGCTCTTATCGTTATTTTTATTTTTTTGCCTAGTGGTGGCTTATTAAACAATAATAATTATTATTAATATTTACAAAAAAATACAATAAAAATCAAGAAAAGGCTAAACAAATTCGAACAGGAGTCTGCACTGAGCTCTCCCACCTTACAGAAAATCCCGTGGAGTACGTGGCTGCCGGTTTGCCTAGCGTTGTTTGTTCGGGGATCGATTTGTTCGAGATGAATTCGCTCAACAACCGAGGTTCCACTATATACATAAAATAATATAGGTTATACATATTATTTAAAATTAAAAATCAGTGTAAAATTATATATAAAGTTATATTAAATATATGTAATTTTAAACGTCGCCTGTTAATAATAACAATAATATTATGCATAATAAATACTCTGTAATTTATTCAAACAAATTTGAATGTCTAACAGACAAGGCTATCTTTCTTTACAAATCAAAAGTTGTACAGTAAAAATATTTCCCACAAGGTACAAAATATTCTGTACAAAAAGTTGTGCAAAACAGATCTTGTACAATCTTTGGCGTTCACACGACGCTATCTTCCGGCTGCATCTTTTTGTAGACCTACAACTTTTTGTTCAATAAGCTGTGTCGTTTGTACCAGACTTTAAAAATTACTAATTTCATCCTTTGATTTCAGAACGACAACATTTCACGTAAATCGTAGACGACTAAATTCACATTTTCATGATTATATAAGTATGATTAATCTTAGAATGTAAGGTTTTTAATCCTATAGGAACTTGTTGTCATCGTTCACCTCCATTTTGGCGTGAGCTATATTTGGAAACAAACCACTTATTGGATTTCGCGTAGTTTCTGGACGCATTTTGGGGAGTCCTTAAGTTAAATGTTCAGGCCTCGGAGCATTGTTGGGGTACATTTATCGGAGGTTTTCCAGGTGAAGTGTATTATAAACTTCTGAAATATAGACTACCCCTTCCCCCTTTGTACACTAGGGGTGCATGAAGCCGCACGCGACCCAGTGCGCAGATGCGAACCAGATAGTAGCAACATTAATAACAATAGTAATCAGTATAATAAGTGGGCAGCTATCTCTCCCTAGCAGGACCAGGTGCCTTCCCCCTCTCAGAGCTCTATAAAAACAACACGACATAATAAAACATAACCCCATACAGCACACTCTCTTCGTCCAGGTGTTAGTTTAAGAGGGGGGAGGCAGATGTGTGGACCATTATACGTCAAGATGGGAAGGGGATAGGGACGCTATCCACGTCATCATATGTGAGTGTGTGTGTGTGTGTGTGTGTGTGTGTGTGTGTGAAGGGAGGTTGAGGAAAGTGTGCCTCACATCTGAAACACACTATAGAACATCCTGAGCAAATTGAGAGTGAGTGTAATCTTATTATTACTATTATAATTTATGTCAGGGCTTCTTACGTCCCATTTGGGTTGTATGCAAATGAAATAATTACGTTAATGTTTTAGGGATGAGAAAGTATGGATTTATAGTAAGTGTACCCGCATTTACGTGGAGAGAGAATGGAAAGCCATTTTGGAAAAATCACCCTCAGTAAACCCAACTGGGATTTAAACCGAGATCTCCCTGTCATCGGCAGTATAGTCTGTTGCGAGAGTGATGCCTTAGACCATGTGGCCACTGAAGCGGGTATTTGCAATGTTAGTTACATAATGAACACGAATACTAACGATGATTGTAGTTTCCTTAGTTAAGTTATCAATAATATTAAGTTACGCATTTAATCCCGAGCAAAATACTGGTCTCCTAGCTTGATTCTAGGACGAACATAACAAACAGAGCTATTACTATATATTATTTCCTAAATGATCAATACATGTTTGCCCTTCTTTTGCAATAAACTTTAGAGCCCTTCGTGCAGCTTTTATTGTCACCGCGTCCCACTAATCGTTCGTGCATAGTTTTCATGTGTTAGGTATGAGAAAGGCTAAATTTGGAGAAAGTGTACCTGCATTGGCGTGGAATAATAGTGGATAGCCATTTAGGAAAAACACTCTCAGTACACCCGATCGGTTAATCAAACTTCGATTTCCTCGTCATCTGTAGTCCAGTCTACTGATGAGGGACACCTTGGAGTATTCAGCCACCGAAGGTCTGAATACTGTCTATAGATGTGCTAACGACAGAGCTATATTTTCAGATTAATACTATTGCATCTTTTTTAACGTAAGAGTTTTCACGACTTGAGGAAAAGTATCTTAGAGAAAATTCACCTCCAGCCACATGAACAGAGATAAAAAGAGACATAGTAAATTTCTACAATTTCGAAACTACCCTCAATACATCCAGCCGGGATTCACACCAGTGTATTCTAGTAAATCACCTTTATTTGATTTTATTTAATATACTTGTCGCTGAAATCATTAGAGTGTTTAAATATTTCACCAGAACATCTCAATTAATAATAAATATTCAGTACTAATGTCCTGTGGAATGTTATATTTTTATTGCAAAAAGGGTATATCTTTATTTTATAGATGTTTGATAAAACATAGTTGTGTCTTATCACCACGTCTCACACTCAGTTCGAGCTACATACACATATTAATTACACTAATGTGGTAGGGATAGCTAAAATATTATTTTAAAATAAATTTACCCACATTTTTGGGGAAGTAAATCTGGAAACCATTTCGGTAAAACCATTCTTAGTAGACCTGACTGGGATTAATTATTTCTAAACAAATTTCAGAGTAATTAAATATACATTTATAGTAATTACGTTTGGCTGTCACTTTTAACATTTCATTCAGAGTTCATAATTAATGTTGTAATATATAACACTATTTAATAAAATAGGTATATGTCTGTTTTAGATAAGAATGTATTACAGCTTTAGTTGAATAAATACTATACAAACATTTTACTTAGTAAAGAGTTGTGCCGTGTTATGCAAAGTTTTAAGCAAAATGCAAGCAAAAAGTATGTTCTCGAAGTTACAAACAAATGTAAATATAAAAACTATAATAATACATCAAAATATATGTTGCACCACCTGTACCTACTCTTTTGGAATATACACGTATTTATTGTGCTAATGGTGTAGAGATGAGTTAGATATAATTTAGTTTAATGTGCCTACATTTGCATGGAGAAAGAGTGTGAAGCCATTCAGGAGAAAACCCTCTTATTGCAGCCGGCTGAAACTCGGACCTCTAACTCGCCCTCACCAGCAAGCAAAACTAGAAGAGTATGACGTTTAGTTTTCATGATAGTAAGAGAAAATAATTTTAAAACCATATAATTTACATAAGAACTCTATACATTGAGAATATAGTGTAAAATGTTTTCGAAATATGTTTAACAACTATGTTATAGGGAAAATAATAATGAGTTTAGATAGAAAATTTAAAAACGTATTTCAATAATGCTAGACTCGTAAATTGTTAATGACTCGTATTTGCAAGCGATGTTTACAAACTAGATTCACAACCAGGACACGCAGGCTTCAAGGCATTTCATACACACTATGTTACTATCCCTTATTAATTCCTTCACATACTTCCACAACACACCCAAGTCTCGCCGGCTTCAAGTCATTTCCTCCACTCTCTGTCACTAACCCTCATTCATTCCTTCACATACTTCCACAACACACCCAGGGCCCGCGGGCTTCAAGGCATTTTAGGATCCAAGACATTTCCTCCACTATAACCATTTGAACTATCAAAATTATGGCGATTATTAGAAAAACAAGTGACAATCATGTAAATATAAAATATTTAATTTGTTAGTATAGTAATTCATAGTTTTTCATAATTTAAGTACAGACGCATGCTTAAAATAAATATTCTTAAATCACCAAATTAAGCAAATTTTCTCAACAAAATATTAATTATATTTGTTTTGGAACAATTGTTTGGAAATAGACATCAACGCTTTAATTTACATTAATATACATACCCTTTCCTGAAATGAATTTATTTTGTTGGTAGCATTAATCTTTCCCAAAACAAGAATGATGATAATAATGCCAGAGTGAGTGCGTGCTGTATTTTAACTGGTGGGTGCATGGTCTAACTTTAAGCCAATTTAGTCTGGTTTGCAATTTACAGGGAGTTTGGGGCTCGAGCACCAACCAGGTGCAT